>OZ007590.1:158685491-159260491 GCA_963931845.1 Maratus michaelseni | reverse complement strand
TTTGAAAATATTTTTGCACTGAATTTGAACTAATAACCCTACATGAAAAAAAAATAAAAATAAATAAATAAATAAATACATTTTTTACATACAAAATTGACATGTAAAATCTTTGGAAATTGATTTTCTTGGACATTTTCTTTCCATTCGAAGGGACAAATGTTTCTTTCTGAGCTAGTTTTTTTCACTTCTTCAAACATAGAATGTACCGGTATTCAGTGTCATATCCGTGGACAGAAAGCTCATAGAAAAGATATTCCATATCAGAATTATTTAATGTATCCACTTGCTGAGGACTGGAACATTCATATGGCATAGAATTTCCATTCTTTAACACAGAAGCCAATACTAAATTGTAGACATTAGCAACAAAGATATAAAATTTCCATTATTATTTGAATTTTATAACTAAATAAAAGTTTGTTGAAAGTATTCATGGCTCCCCGGAAAAAAATAATCTCATCCCTCCCAGTGCAAAAAAAACCCGTCACGGTTCCATGACGTCACGCGGCCTGGGTCAATGACCTCGAGTCAACACGATTCCACGGCTCCGCGGAAAAAGATGTCATCCAGTCATGCCCTCGCGGTGCAAAGCAATCCTCTCCAACGACTCATGACGTCATGGATTCATGATGTCACGTGGCCCGGGGTCAATGACCTCGAGTCAACACGATTCCATGGCTCCGCGGAAAAAGATTTCATCGAGCCATTTCATCGTGGTGCAAAGAAACCCTCTCCAATGGCTACGGGACGTCCCGTGGCCCGGGTCAACGACCTGCAAGGATGCCACGGCTCCCTGGAAAAATGTTTCATCGAGTCATCCCCCCCCCCTCCTTGCAAAAAAACCATGTCAAACGGGGCCACGTGACGTCACGCAAGCCAGCGCGATTCCCGTGAAGAAATTTCTGTCTAAACGCAAGCGGCCGGTCACGCGTCAACGCCCTGCATGAAAAAAAAAAAAAACAGTTACATTTTTTTTTTTTTTTTTTTTTTTTTTTTTTTTTTTTTTTTTGACAAGCTAGACTTGGAGCTTCCAAAATATTTCACAAACTAAAATCTCAGTTGACTGTAATTGTATAATTTTTTTTTTTTTTTTTTTTTTTTTTTTTTTTTTTTTTTTTTTTTTTGCGGTTCAGAAATGTGTTATTTAGAGTGAGTTTGTTCATAATGTTTCAACTAGTTTGCGACAATATGATACACTTAATAGAAGACATTGTTTTTTTCAAGTTTAACATTACAGATGAAACGGCTCAAAAGATAATCAAACGATATCCACCCGACAAACAACAGCGACGTATTTGCGACAAACTTCTCGTGCCTCATTTATTATGGTCTTTTTATAAAGGAGAAATTTTGAAACACGGAGAGTTCAATTTGGCGTACAAGCTTTGGCCCTTCGAAGTTGAAATAGGTACTATCAAAATGCCTAATCATTTGGATTTTAGTGATATGAATTTAAACGACGAGGAAAAAAAATTCATTACCCATCACGAGGCGTTGGAGAAAATTCGACAAAATTGTGTCTGCGTTCGACATGTCCCGTCCCGTTTAAGAGATCAGTGCGTGAATAAAATCATCGAAGAAACTCGATACCAGAAACACGAAGGAGGAGACTGGGCATTCCTGTTACCCAAAATGCTTTGTCAACAACTCGCATTTTACCGACGACTTTTGTCTTCCAAATGTTACTTTCGAGTACAAATGCCTTCGTGGGATCCGGAAAGAGTGCAACATTTTAGCGTTGACGCACTGATGAATCTGTTTAAAGAAAAGGACAAAAAGTTTTCCAAAGAGTTTGTCGTCTGGTTACAGAATGATGACACATTTTCTTTCAAACAATTTGAAAATTCACATAGGTTAGTTTTAATAACATTTGTATATCTTTTAGAGGATGATTATTTATATTTGGAATGTTTTAAACAATATTTCAGAGGTTATCGACTTGTATGTTATGTGGGAAGATGCTATAAAATTAGCTACGTTTCTTTTTTTGACTCTTTAAAAAAACGTAGACGATACTGGTGCTTTCACTGTAAACAAGTACCCCTATTTCAAATTTTAAATTTGCAAGAATTATGTGACCAATACGGTACGACGACAAATCCGATTCAATACGAATTATTTATTTAAGTTGGAGGTTTCAAAATATTTTAAAAACTCCAAGTCTCACTCGTCAAAAAAAAAAAAAAAAAAAAAAAAAAAAAAAAAAAAAAAAACAGCGCTTAGACTGTCAACTCAGATTTTAGTTTCTAAAATATTTTGAAAGCTCCAAGTTTGAATTGTCAAAAAAAAAAAAAAAAAAAAAAAAAAAAAAAAAAATTCAGTTAATTTTTTTTTTTTTTTTTTTTTTTGACGAGTTGGACTGGAAGCTTTCAAAATATCCCCTCCTCGTGCAAGAAAAACACTTTCCATGACGTCATGGAATCGGGACGTGACGTCATGGTGCCCCGGGTCAACGACCTGCAAACCAACGCGATTCCTCGACTCCCCGGTGGGGGATCTCATCGAGTCATCCCTCTCGCTGCAAAGAAACCATTTCAAATGACGTCTTTCGTCAACGACCTCGCGATCCCAAGGGCTCCCCGGTTCATCGAGTCATCCCCCCCTCTCGCTGCAAAACTCCCCGTCGTTGCCGTTCAGACGTCACGATCCCACGCGGCCTGGGTCAATGACCTCAGGATTTCATGGCTCCCGGTTGATCGAGTCCTTCCCTCACCGTGCATTTTTAAACGCCACGTGACGTCACGATCCCATGACGTCACGTGGCCCGGGTCAACGACCTGCAAAGAGATTCCCGTGAAGAAATTTCTGATTAAACTCGAGCAGCGAGCCACGCGTGAAAACCCTGCATGAAAAAAAAAAAAAAAAAAAAAAAAAAAAAAAAAAAAAAAAAAAAGTTACAATTTTTTTTTTTTTTTTTTTTTTCAATTATTGAAAAAATTTTTGGATACAAATCTGCTAATCATTCGAACTGTGGTGTACAAGAGATATATTCGAACTATATTATACCAATTCAAATTCATGTTCAAATACAAGGTATTTTGAGCCTGATTTGAATTTGACATGGCAAATGGATTTTTTTGTTGTCTAACAACAGATAAACTTCTTAAACCACCCCAACCATTATGATCGTCTATCCATGTTTTTAATTTTTCTTTCACCAATCTAGAAAAGCATTTATAAATCACATTCACGATTGATTTAGGTAGCATTTTTATGATACACATGATAGTCAATTCTCCAACGAAAGCAAAGAAAGCTATTATTCGGCTCCAGGTTATACCTTCAGAAAACAATTCGTTAAATACGTCTAATAAAATAGAGTCTACTGAGTTTTCTTCTATGACATTTATTTCTGCACACATATTTTTCAATGGAGTAGCATAACTGTCTCTAAAGGCATCGATAATTTCTTTTGTTGCTTCTAAAACATGTTTTTTTTTTCATTCATCGGATTGATCGCATCGAAATTATAATGATTACGCAATAGGTGGGAAAATACATTTTCAAGAATAAAATCTGTTCTGATATTTTCTTTAGCGTAATGTTTTCTTTCAAAATCGTCAAGTTCTTCACGCACAAACGTTGATTGAAATAAATTTTGCGCCATCTTGCTGTTAAATATACTATATATAAGAGCTCAAACGATAAGTGTTGGTCATTGATTTGAAAACAGCTTATATAACGACTCGGATTTTAGTTTGTAAACAAATATTTTGAGAGCTGCAAATCTGATTAGCTAAAAAAAAAAAAAAAAAAAAAAAAAAAAAAAAAAAAAAAAAATTGTAACTGAAATTTTTTTTTTTTTTTTTTTTTTTTTGACAAGCTACACTTGGAGCTTCCAAAATATTTCACAAACTGAAATCTCAGTTGACTGTAATCGTATATATATTTTTTTTTTTTTTTTTTTTTTTGACAAGCTAGACTTGGAGCTTTCAAAATATTTTAGAAACCAAAATCTGAGTCGACAGTCTAGGCTCATAACCCTACAAAAAAAAAAAAAAAAAAAAAAAAAAAAAAAATATATACGATTACAGTCAACTGAGATTTCAGTTTGTGAAATATTTTGGAAGCTCCAAGTGTAGCTTGTCAAAAAAAAAAAAAAAAAAAAAAAAAAAAAAAAAATTTGTAACTGAATTTTTTTTTTTTTTGACAAGCTACACTTGGAGCTTCCAAAATATTTCACAAACTGAAATCTCAGTTGACTGTAATCGTATATTATATTTTTTTTTTTTTTTTTTTTTTTTTTTTGACAAGCTAGACATGGAGCTTTCAAAATATTTTAGAAACCAAAATCTGAAAAAAAAAAAAAAAAAAAAAAAAAAAAATATTGTAAATGAAATTTTTTTTTTTTTTGACAAGCCAGACTTGGAGCTTTCAAAATATTTTCAAAGTCTGAAAAAAAAAATATTATTTATTTATTTATTTATTTATTTATTTTTTTTTTTCTTGTAGGGTTACTAGTTCAAATTCAGTGCAAAAATATTTTTCAAAGTCAAAAATATATTTTTTATTTATTTTAGGGTTACTCGTTCCAATTCAGTGCAACACTATTTAAAAAGTCAAAGAAATTTTTTTATCCGTCCATGACCGGGAAAGGACTCGTCGGGTCGAGTCTCTCGAGCTTCATTTCCAAAGCCACGCGATCGCACGCCTCTTTTATCCACCGACTGTACTCGGCCTGCACGCGTTCCATTTCCGAGGCCACGCGTTCGCTCAGTTTGCTCAGTTCGCGGCTGTGCTCGTGCCGCAGGCGTTTCACCTCCGCGGTCAGGCGTTCGCACGCAAACGTTTGCACGCGACTCTGCTGCAAAAGACTCGCTTCCAGGCGCTGGGCGTTTGCGTTTTGCTGAAACAGAAAACTCCCTAGCTTGCGCCTCTGATTCGCATCCGACTCCAACGCTGCCAAAAATTGGTCCACCTGCCTTTGATGGGAGCGTTCCATTTCCTGGATGCGAGCGGCGAGCGACTCCTTTTCCAGCTGGCGTTGCATCGCGTCGTCTCGCAGGCGGAGAGCTTCGCGCTGCAAGGCTTCGCAATGGGCGTGCTCGAGGTTTGGAGAGCCCTCGAAAGACTTGGAGTCGAGAAGCAGGGCCCGCACGCGTTCCAATTCCGCTTCTTTTTGCCGCAAGGCTTCCCGCTGCGCGTGATCGTGCTGCTCAGACTCGCGCTGCCAGCGTTCGACGCTCCGCTTCAACTCTTCCGCATGCTTCCCCTTCAAGGTTTCTAGCTCGGCCGTGAGACGCTTCACCTCCTCGTCCTGGAGAGGTCGCATGCGACTCTGCGCGTGCTGCAGGTCGTAACGCAGGCGTTCCATTTCGGCATGTTTGTGTTCGAGCTCTTCTCGATGCAAATGAGCCTGTTTGACGAGCTCGAGCTGCAAGCGTTCAATTTCCGCGTTTTGATGCTCAATTTCCTGCAGATGCTTGACGAGCGGATCGTCTCCCGGTTCACTGGCCATGGCAAGTCACGCACTCGAGGCTTTGCGTTTTCACGGGGGGGTTGTCTACCCGTGACGAGAGGCTAGTATGAACGAGTCTGGATGAAGGGGGTGGGGGGGCCCTTTAGTCTGGGGGTCCTGAAAAACTCGGTGAAATGGGGGGGGAGATTTGGAAAGAGGCAGGTTTTAAAGACTGAAAGAGTGTTTGCTCTTTTACTGATACCAAGTATATAACGTGCGGAAAAAAAAAAAAAAAAAAATGAGCCGAGACTGTCGACTCAGATTTTAGTTTTTAAAATATTTTGAATGCTCCAAGTCCAACTCGTCAAAAAAAAAAAAAAAAAAAAAAAAATTTGTAGGGTTATGAGCCTAGACTGTCAACTCAGATTTTAGTTTCTAAAATATTTTGAAAGCTCCAAGTCCAACTCGTCAAAAAAAAAAAAAAAAAAAAAAAATTGTAACTGATTTTTTTTTTTTTTTTTTTTTTTTTCGAGTAGACTTGATAGGAATTTACTCTTTAAACAAGTTTACCATGTCGTCGCAGTGTATGCATACATATCTAGAGTCTCCGAGTTGCTTTTTCAAGTCCAAAATTTCTCGTTCGAGTCGAAGCCTTTCGGAATTCATCTCTATGTAAAAATCAATCACCTCTCTATGAAACTGGCCCAATTTTTTAAGCAGACGGTGCTTTTCGCAATCTTCCTCTTCCTCCTGAAAACTGCTACTGTCGATGGTGTCTTTAAATTCCGAGATTGAATGTAGCATGTAACGCGTAATGTGGTAATCGTGGTAATCCTCGTCTTCGGAATTGCTGCAAGATCCCGTCACGCGGTCCTCATCTTTGAAACTCGAAGGATGACTGGATGCCATGTGTCGAGGATATCGGGAAGCTAGAGCGACGTTTCACGTGGTGAATGAGAGAGTGAGAATGAGAATTGCAAACGAGTCGGAGGGATCCCGATGAAGGAGTCGATAAAGTATGTCTGGAGAGGCTGAAGCGGGGAAGCCTATATCTCTGAGTCTTAAGCAAGTCTGATTGGCTAGCTCAAAGTCTAGCTAAAAAAAAAAAAAAAAAAAAAAAAAAAATTTTTTTTTTTTTTTTTTTTTTTGACGAGTTGGACTTGGAGCTTTCAAAATATTTTAGAAACTAAAATCTGAGTTGACAGTCTAGGCTCATAACCCTACAAAAAAAAAAAAAAAAAAAAAAATTTTTTTTTTTTTTTTTTTTTTTTTTTTTTTTGAGCTAGACTTTGAGCTAGCCAATCAGACTTTGAGCTCTCAAACTACTTTTTTACAAACTAAAATCCGAGTCGCTATATAAGCTGTTTTCAAATCCATCACAATCTTGTTACCAAACATGCCACCCAAATTGAAAAGACCCCTCAATCGTTACTACAGACGTTTGAGGAATTTTAAAATTCCATTCAGTTGTCCGCACTGCAATCTAACCTTATTACCGCACAAGTTTGAAGAACATTGCAAGAAGCATCATCTCGATCGAGAAACGCAATGCGTCTGGTGCAACGGACGCACGTCTTGGCAAAAGGGAACTAAATTTAAAAACATGAACCATCTCCTCGACTGTTTTTCAAGTTTCGTGATTCCTTTCAAAAAGCCTCGCAAACCTCCCTTCCAAAAACCTCGTCCCGTGGAGGAGCCTCTTCCGACCGTCCTAGAGCCTACCCTCTCGTGGCCCCCTTGCCACGAAAACTTTGTCCTCGACGACACGAAACCCCTGTGTCAAGCGAGGTGTCTCTCGGGTCATTCCAAACTCTCCAATCTTCCGCCTCAAGCCTACCAACTCTTTTCGCAAGTCGACCTGGATCCGCTTCCCCTTCCCTTTCAGGACGAAGGATTGAATTTAGCGGCGGGCTGCGTTCGAAAGTACTTGCAGTTGGGAAAGGACTGGGAATGCCTGCACATCATGGTGCGAGCCGTCGCGTTCACCCCTTTCCTAAGAGCTCTGGAAGAAGGCGACGCAGGGCAAACTCGTTTCCTACCCTTCTCCTGCTGGTGCGATGGAGGCACGTACCGTCAAGCGCGTCATCGCCAGCACCGGCATTTGCTCCTCTTTTCGCCCACGGGGCATTTCGTGCCCAACGTCTGGAAAAAAATTAAAATTCCACGAGAAGACAAACCGTGCAAAAACTTTTATTGCATTCGCAGCAAAAAGATTAGCTCTCCCCTGCATCTGGTCAACGCCCTGGGCTACCTGAGCAAACGGCAGTCGAAATGCGACGGCACGTTCACCAAAAAAGGTGGCCGAGTGATCGAGAAACCCAATCATTTCTGGATCTTCACCTCGCTCCCCGCTCCTTTCAGACTGTACGCCTGTCTGCAATGGGACGGGGGCATCCTGCAACTCCTCCATCAAGAGTATCGGTTCACGAAACCCGAACTCTTGGCCACGCGCGGCATCGAGAGAAACGAAGCGAAAGGACTCTTTCAAATCGCCCTCAAGCATCTCCCCAACATTCGCTTCAACCGCGTGCTGCGCGTAGCCAAACCATATCGACCCATCACAGGATCGGGTCGCGAAACGGAGCACTATCTCCATCTCAATCGAGGCATGAAACTGTACTTTGAGCGGGACGACTCCCTGGCCTCGCTGGACGACCCGGCCTGGGGCCGCCTGCAAGCAGAGGCAGGCAACCTGTTTTACGACGTCATCTGCGAAGAATACTGGACTCCCTCCCCTTTCCAACAAAGAATCCTGACCTGCATCCATCCCTACGTGCTCAAAATTGAACAGTTGGAAAAAGAACTCGAAAAGAAAGACGCGGCCCTGGCCGACATGCGCACTCAACTCCAAGACTCTCGCGAAACCGTGCAGCAATCGAAACTGGAGCGCATGCGCACAGACACGGAACTGGAGCGCCTGCGCACACGCATCGACGCGCTCACTCGCTCGCATCACGAAGCCCTGCTCCAAAAAGACGCAGAACTGGAGCGCCTCCGGAACGAATTGAAGGAGCTTCGAGAAACCCTGCAGCGCAAAGACGCGGACATGGAACGCCTGCGGAACGAATTCACGGAGCAACTGCAGCGCAAAGACGCGGACATGGAGCGCCTGCGCACTCGCATCGACGAGCTCGATCGCCTGCATCGAGAAGCCCTGCTCCACAAAGACGCGAAAATTGAACGCCTGCATCGCGATGCCCTGCTGCAAAAAGACGCGGAAATGGAACGCATGCGAAACGATTTCGCCGAGTAGATAAAGCAGTTTAAGGAAGCGCTCAGGCAAAAAGACGCGGAAATGGAACGCATGCGACAAGATTTCGCCGAGCAGATAAAGCAGTTTAAGGAAGCACTCAGGCAAAAAGACGCGGAAATGGAACGCATGCGGCAAGAGAGCGCGGAACAGAGTCGCCTGCAAAAGGAACGCATGAACGCTGAAATTTGCGTTCTCAAAACACTTTTGCAAGAAAAAAATCAAGCCCTCGAAAAGTTTAAAAAGAAAAGAAAGTCACCCTTGTCGGAAACTGACGGAAAAAAATCAAAGAAATGAAGCGGAAGAGCTGGGAAGGTTCTCTGACTGAAGAGTATGAAGATTGGGGAAACAAAACTTTATACCCGCTCGGCGGTCGCTGCGCTCCCGCCTCGCGGGCATAAAGTTTTGTTTCCCAATCTTCATACTCTTCAGTCGCTCTTCATTTAAATTTTTTTTTTCAATTAAACATTTTTGATCCGGACCCAAGTTGAAAATTTTTTTCCCAACTTTTTAAATTATAATTATAATTAAAATTAAAATTATAAATAATTTTAATTAAAATTTTAATTATAATTAAAATTGAAATTGAAATTTTAAATATTAATTTTAATTATTAATATTAATTATTAATTATTAATATTAATATTAATTATTAATATTAATTATTAATTTTAGTGTATGTCCATTTTTCACGAAGCATGTACACGGCAATTTGTGTGGTATTAAAAAAAGCCAATGGGAATCCCATGTTAAACGAAAGGTCAAATCCAACACCTCTCAACAGCTTTCATCGGCTCCAGGGAAAAAAGTTTTGGGCGAGCCTCCTTCCATTCCAGAGCTGCCAATATCTCCCCCTTCCCTAATCACGTGACTTGGACGCGTTCCAATCTTACCCAGTTGAAAAAAAAAAAAAAAAAAAAAAAAAAAAAAAAAAAAAAATTAGTTACATTTTTTTTTTTTTTTTTTTTTTTTTTTTTTTTTTACATATAAACAGTTTCCGAAACTCATTCCCATCCACCCCTTTTAACTCGTCCCGTTTCCAAGGTTGGTGTCCCACGTGCTGCAAAAAAATGGGCCAAAGGTAAAAAAAAAACATCGAGTTTTTTTTTTACCTTTGGCCCATTTTTTTGCAACTTTCACACCGCACGGGTGCTTACAGTTATTTTTTCAGTTCATTTTCCCTCTCTTCCTCGGCACATTTTTTCTGATAGTCCTTGATCCACGATTCAAACCGCCTTCCCTCCCGTTCAGGGCACTCTTCAATTTGCGGCATGTTGCTTCCCGTCACTTCCTTCACATTTCCAAATTTCAGCAGGTAGTAGAGCCTCCTCTCGCGCTCCAACTGCAGCAGGTTGAGCAGGGCCGAGAGTTCAATCAGCCACGCTTCGGGTCGCCTCTTGCACGCAGGGCTCACTTACTTCAGCTTGCAGCTTGCCACGTCCGATACCCACCTCTGACTCCGGTGGACCGCCAGCGCCACGTCTTCGGTGGAAAAGTACACTTTGCCGTTCCTCCCGACCACCCCCAGAATGCAGTAGAAAAAGTGGCCTTTGGTGAGCAAGAGTCGAAACAACATGGTGAAAAGGGAAGGAGCCCGCTATGAGCCGCGTCTATTTATACTCGGCCGGGAGAAGCTCCGCCCACCGAGAAAACCAGTTTTTTTTTTAAAACGTGGAAACGAGTCCAATGTTGGTGAGGGATCTGACGCAAAAAAAGGGGCCGAAAAAAGGAATGGGTTTAAAACCTATTCCTTTTTTCGGTCCCTTTTTTTGCATCTTTGGAAACGCTGCTTTGAAACAGCCTGTTTAAAGATAGAGTCTAGAGTACAGAGTGCGATAGACCTCTTCGTACCATTTCGGAAAGTATTTTCCGAAAGGGTACGGGGTTTGCTTGAGATGCATCATCCCGTCAAAGTTTCCGACTGGCATCACGTAGCCAACGTAGAGAAACTGCTGCAATTTTCTGGCAGATGGAGTGATGATGCCCTCGGCGTCTTCTTTTTCCAGCAGGCTGAGCAGCCACGTCTGCTCAATGACCCATGTCTCTCGTATCCCATGATGCGTAATGTTGGGCAAGATTTCACCCATCTTGCAGCTGGCCACTTTGCGAATCCATCCCCGTTCAGAGGCCTTGTCCATCAGGTTCGCCACTAGCCCTGCGTGGTAATACACTTTGCCGTTCAGGCCGACCCCACCCGTCACGGCGGTCCCGCCTTGCAGATGCACCTTGAACAACATGTTGACACTGAACGCTTCACCGCTTACGTCCTTTTATAGTAGAGGTTTCGGGCGAGTGACCTGGACGGGAAGCTCCGCCCACCGAGAAAACCAGTTTTTTAAAACGTGGAAACGAGTCCAAGGTTGGTGAGGGATCTGACGCAAAAAAAGGGGCCGAAAAAAGGAATGGGTGGAATACCCATTCCTTTTTTCGGCCCCTTTTTCTGCATCTTTTAAAACACTGCTTTGAAACAGCCTGTTGAAAGATAGAGTCCAGACCCCGCCCGATTGAACGCTTCACCGCTCACGTCACTACCAGTTTATTCAAAAAAACGTGGAAACGAGTCCAATGTTGGTGAGGGATCCGACGCAAAAAAATGGGCCGAAAAAGCAATTGGTTTTTAACCAATTACTTTTCGGCCCATTTTTCTGCATCTTTAAAACACTGCTTTTTTTTTTTTTTTTTTTTTTTTTTTTTTTTTTTTTTTAAGCAGCTTGTTAAAAGATAGAGTCTTTGCATGCATTAGGTGACGAGTCCAGCCGATTCCAGATTGCTACATACCCTTTTCAGCCATGTCCGAAAGTATATTCCAATGGGGTAGCGCGTTTGCATCACGTTCATCACCCCGTCATAGGTCCCGAGGGGCATCACGTACCCGAAATGCAAAAAGAGCTGCCATTCTCTGAGCCCGGGTCTTTTGGCACCCTGCGCAATCTCCCTCTCCAGCAGGGCGAGCAGCCACGTTTGTTCAATGACCCAGGCATCCCGCAGTCCAGGATGCGTCAGATGAGGCAAGACGTCGCCCATCTTGCAACTGGCCACTTTGCGAATCCATCCGAGGGCTTCTTCCTCCCCTTCGAGAGTAGGCTTCCCCATCAGGATCGCCACTGCCTCCCCGTGATAATACACCTTGCCGTTCCGGCCGATCCCGGCTTGAAGAGAGGTTCCGTTGCGTAGATTCACTCTGAAAAGCATGTTGACAACTGAATCGACTCTGAGAAGAAGAACGGGTTTCAGTCACTCGACCTTCACGGTGGTGATCACGTGGTCTCGGCTCCCCGCAGGAAACGACGCGCGCAAAAAAAAAATGGGATGAGAGAGAAAAACTATTTCATCACACTTTTTTTGGCATTGCAAAAATGCAGCAGGGAAACTAAAGTCTAGTCCATTTTGGGAATAAATTCTTGGGAGCAATTGCCTTGCATGACAATAATTTTTTTGGGTGGGAGGCTTGAAAACCAAAATAGGATCCCGTCATCCTGGGTGTAAAATCTTTTTTTAAACGGGAGCGTTGAAGGATGAGCGATGGGAGGAATGGCAGCAGTAGCAGTAGCAGCAGCAGCAGCAGCAGCAGCAGGTTCGGCATCTTCGTTGGGGTCGTAAGGGGGGCAGCTTGGAGAGTAGGGCGTGAAATCGGGCGGCGACCGGGGACTATAGTCGGTGACATTGGAATCGGTAGCAGCAGCAGCAGCAGGGGGCATCGGGGGCGAGGCGGCAGAGTAACCAGCAGCAGCAGCAGCAGTAGCAGTGGCCTCGTCCTCCACCACTTCATACTCTTCCTCCTCCTCCTCCTCCTCCTCCTCCTCGCGATCGCGGTCCGGATCCGAGTCCACTTCCAGCGCTTCTTCAAAGAGTTGGTGTTTATAGCCTTCGAGCCATAGGAAAAAATTGACGGCGAGAGGATCGTTCTGATTACACAGTTCGGCTCTCGGGTAGCGAGGATCCGTGTCCACTCGCACGTAAAAGTTGCCTCGATTGAAATGGTCATAAATGAGCTGGGCTCGCGTCTTTCGGGAACGTTCGAGCACCGACAGCAGGCGGTTATGAGTCATGAGCCGCGTTTCCAGGAACCGGTGGTGTTCTTGGGCGTGATAGCGGGAGGCAATGTCTTTGAGCAGCACGTTGGAACGATGACGTGTAAACTGGTAGAGGGATCGATACCCCAAGAGTTTGGCGACAGACAGGGCTCCCCAGTACAGGCCGCCATTTTGACCGATGGCTCCCCAGAGCACGCCGGTGCCGAGCTTGAGTTGAAAGAGCATGACGCGGCATATAGAAGGCCAAAGAGAGCGCGCGCCGGACTATTTATGCTCGCGGGAGCCAGGGGGGAGGGAAGAAGCAGAGAGAGAGGTGGTGAAGGAACGCGGGGAGGGCCAAAGACCCTTTTCTTTGAGAGGCGCGCTTCAAGGACAGGCAAGGGGAAGAGTGAATAAACTCGAACGAAGCGCCCGCGCAGAACGTGGGTTCATGCGTATCGATCCAGACTTTTTTTTTTTTTTTTTTTTTTTTTTTTTTTTTTTTTTTTCCAAGAATTGGACGCAGGTGAATGGGTTCAAGGGGTGAGTCGCTATTCAATGGATGTATAGGAGGCGGGCAACTACATTGATGACAGTCTGGAAACGTCAACCAAAGTGCCCAAGAGAATGCATCAGCATTCTCCCGGGTACCCATTTTTTTTTACGGTTCACTCGTCACCAATGTTGGTGACGAATGAACCGTAAAAAAAATGGGTGCCCGGGAGAATGCTGATGCATTTTCTTGGGCACCCATTTTTTTCCAATGTTGGTGACGAGTAGACTGCTAAAAAAGGGGTGCCCAAGAGAATGCCTCAACATTCTCTCGGGCACTTTGGTTGACGTTTCCAACGTTGGTGACGAGTAGACTGCAAAAAAATGGGTGCCCGAGAGTTGTGCATGCATCAGCACAACTCCCGGGCACCCATTTTTTTGCCTCTAGATAGAGAATTACAGTTCGGTATACGTTTTTTCAGCAGCAGCAGCAGCAGCAGCATCTTTATCCTCAACGAGTTTAAATTTTTTCAGAGTTCCTTTCCACTCAAACAAAATTTCAAGAGGACAGGCATCCTCTTGACGTGATTCCAGTACAGTGACTTGACTGCTTTCCGCAACGACGGGCGGGTTCATTAAAATTTCATGGTTACATTTCATCATCGTCTCGATGAGGGGATCCGGGTAGAGTTTAAACACGGCATTTTTTTTAAACGTTTCAAACCAGTGAAAGAAGGTGGGGTGTCGGACCATATCCGGTATCCCCGGTACGTTCAGGATGAGCAGAATAGTCGGATGACTCACGTCTTTTTCGTCCCATTCCATCAAGATGCGGACGTACGTTTGATCCGAGCCGAGTCGCCTGCCAAACTCTTGCACCGACTCGACCCTGGACATTTGAAACAGTCGCATGGCCGCTTCGTGCCGTACCACGCGTTTCTTGAGGTAGTGAGGCGGCGTATTCTTCAGGGTCGGGGCCACGTGCCGCACTTGCACGTTGGTCAGGGTTCGCGAAGGCCTATGAAGGCCCAGGACGCTGATGACATCTCGGGCGAACCAGTAGAGGAGTTCGTCTTGACCGATGAGTCCGGTCAGGACGTAGTGGTGATACGGTGTGGGCTGATACTGGATGCAAAAGGACATGGCGAGAGCGAGAGCAAGAACGAGAGAGAGAATGCCGCGCGGATCGAAGCGGACGAGCGACTGAGGCTGAGGAGGCGGAGCCTGCTCGAGGGGCGGGACGTGGAGCGACGAATCGGGAGAGAGCTGCGCGCGCGGCCGGTCGAGCGGCGTAAACGGGTTTGGAAAGGGGGAGGGGAAGGAGGATAAAAAGACGGGAAGGGAGAGGAGAAGAAAAAAAAACAGTCATGCAGTTTCGAGTGGGTTTGATGGACCGCCAACTCTACTTTAATCTTTTCGGAGCTGTGGGAAAGAATGGAAAAATGTATTGGGGAACGTTAGAGTTGGCTCTGTTGCTAGGGAAAAGCAATGTTCACGCCTGGGCTCGAGAAGTGGGTAGCTGTCTCAGCAGCGACATTTTACCAGAATGGAAAACCGAATGGGTGATTGAACACACGGCCCTGATTCATCTCCTCGCCTACCGCTTGGCATCGGGGTATAAGGCCGATAGGGAAGCGAGACTCTACGAGTTTTTGAACAAGGGACGCATCTTGGAGCGCAAACGGGTCGGCAAAGTCGTGTATTTGAGACAATGCGGCGAAAAGGAGGGATACCTGCTGCCCGCCTACTTGCTCGAATGGCAGGATAAAATGCAGACGACCTGCAAAAGGGACTAGAATCTTTCTGAAGGCCAGAAAGGGCAAAAAAAAATGGACCAAAGGATATTATCCTTTGGTCCATTTTTTTTTGCGTCCGTGGACAGGCCAACGTTGGCGAGTGAAAGACGACCTGCAAAAGGGACTAGAATCTTTCTGAATAACAGAAAGGGCAAAAAAAATGGACCAAAGGACAATGTTCTTTGGTCCATTTTTTTGCGTCCGTGGACAGGCCAACGTTGGCGCAAAGCGAGTGAAGCGCGAAGGGTATTAAGGTTTTTTTTTTGGGGGGGGGGGGCTAAAGGGGCCGACGGGCATTATAAATTTTTCTGAAGGGGTTCCGGTGCTCGATTCATTTTGCAGTCGACTGTAGAAATCTTCCCATTTATTCCAGAAGCCAAAACATTAGCTTTATTTTTTCTTAATCCTAATATTTGAGCTAATTTCAATGTCATTAGATTTACTTGCGATCCATTATCTAAAATTCCACGGGCTGGTATTTTTATACCGCAAAAATTTTCTACATAAATAATGCACGTAGTTAATAAAACATTGCTTGCATTTTTCCCGATAAATAAATTTTATTACAAAATGATTGAGAAAGTTCAGATGAATCATCCTTACTTCCTTCTTTTAACTGACTATTTATTTCATTTTGAGTGCTAAGTTCTTTTTTATTTAATATTTGAGTGATAGATGGTTGAGTTTTTTCTTTCGGCGTTGTTAAATGGGATGAACGTCTGCGATAAAGTAGGCTATTATGTTTATCCAAACAAAACTTGCAGCGTGATTTGGATAAACAATTAGCGATTTTATGTTTTTCACTCAAACAATTAGGCAAAGATTAAACTTTTTCGCTGTAGAATATTTGTCATATTTGTTAGAGAACCGTCGGTAGCATAATAAATTTTCTATCTTTATAAATTGTTAAATCAGTCTTCATATTTTAATTTATATTTTCATCTTTTGATAATGTTAAAAAAGTTTGGTTCAGCTTACCTGAAATTTTCCTTTTTGCGCAGAGAATAAGCCACAGTAATCCAAAGTATTGCACTGATATTTATCTTATCGATTCATTGACGTATCACTGTATTGAAGTAATAAGAAATAATACTGTTAGTAGAAATATAACAATTTGCACGAAGTAAGTAGATCCATTTTCCTTTGAATGTAATATTATTATTGTAATTCTTGACATTATATTTACATTTGTATCGCGTTTGGAGGCTGCATAGAAGTGCTTCAATTTTACATTAAATTTAGGATATTTACAAGGGCGTCTTAACTGTTCGGCTACATTTTAGATTCTGAGGGCGAATTGTTGTTTTGAGTTCTCGCGCGGGGCATCAGCTGTAGGTTGAAGTAGGGAGGTCTGTAGAATTTCTCAGCTGATTAGTTTCGACAGTCTCTGGTTTTATTAACTATGGTTTACAGCTGCGTTTATCACTTGAAGTACTTATAGTTATGGTTTTTAACATGTTCTAAGTGTTCTTTCGATCGTTCACAACACGTGGAGATTATTAACTGCATAAAAAGGTTTCTCCGTCACTCCCCCGTAATCTCCTGTGTGGGGAATGGTTGAAGGTTCAGTTTCTTACGGTGTTTTTCGTACACAGGTTTGGGAGTGGGTTTGGTGAGGGTGTCGGCTGTCATTTCTTCAGTGGGGCAGTATTGTAAATCAATTTTTCCTTCTTCTTTCATCAGTTTGATGTTGTGGAAACGTATGTCGATGTGTTTAGATCGCTTAGTATCTTTATCATTTTCAGTCATTTTTATACAGGACATATTATTCTCAAATATCGTGATTGGTAGTTTTTGTGGAATGTTGAGATCGCTAAGCAAGTTTGTTATCCAACTTAATTCTTGTGCGGCGTTGCTAGCAGAAACGTATTCAGCTTCGGCTGACGAAAGTGCAATGCAATTTTGCCTTTTTGTGATCCAGTAAATCGGCGATTTTCCTAGCATGAATAGATTTCCTGACGTTGATTTACGTGTTTTTAAGTCACCAGCCTAGTCTGCATCGGCGTATGCTGTTAGGATGGGCTTGCTGTTTGCGTTAAGAGTTAAATTCAAATTTTCTGTAGTTTTGAGGTATGAAATGATTCTTTTCACTGCTGACCAGTCCTTTTGGCGTGGTGTTTCGTTTCTACGACATAATATGTTGACTGCGGCAGATATGTCAGGACGCGTGATTGTTGATATGTAAAGTAATGTGCCTGTGGCTTGTCGATATTTCGTGATATTAGGTAAAAGATTATCATCGTCCTCAAGTCTGTTGAATCCAGCCATCATGGGTGTGTAATGAGGTTTCATATCGTTTGAATTCAGTTTTTTCACTAGTTCGTGTATTTTATTATTTTGATTTAGGTAATATGTATCGTTGATTTTATTAATGTTTATGCCTAGGTAATTATTCACTTCTCCTAAGTTTTTCAGTTCATATTCTTTCTCAAGTTGGTTTATTGTTTCTTCGATATCACTGTCCTTTCCTGCTATCAGGATATCATCTACGTAAATGATGATGTATATCGGATTTTCTTGATTTGATTTAAAGTACAGACATGGAACATTTTTGCTCTGTATGAAATTATTGTTTGTGAGTGTTTCCGATATTTTGGTGTACCAGGCCTTTGCGGCTTGCTTAAGACCGTAGATGGCTTTTTGAAGTTTACAAACTTTTCTTTCATCGCCGGGTTTAATATACCCGTCTGGTTGATTCATATAAACAGTTTCAGTTAATTCACCATGCAAGAATGCTGTGGTGATGTCAACATGTTTCACGTTCAAATTTTTGTGTAATGCGGAGATGAGAAATGCACGTATTGTAGCGTGCGAAACTACAGGTGCGAAGGTTTGATCATAGTCAATCCCGAATCTTTGACTATATCCTTGTGCTACTAAACGCGTTTTATAGCTTTGAACATTTCCTAAATTGTCCTTTTTTAGTTTAAAAGTCCATTTTGAACCGATAATTTTTGTTCCGGGTGGTGGATCTGTTAAAGTCCAAGTGTTATTTTTTCTTAGACATTGAATTTCATTTTGTGTTGCTTTTATCCAGTTTTGTTTATCATTAGTATTTTCCATTTTTTCGATACCTTCCCAATTTTCGGGAATGTTTTCAAATGAACTATTTATGAGACAAACATATCTGTCAGGAGGAACGCCTCTATTTGTCCTATTAGACCTTCTTGGTTCAATTGGTTGCTGTTTGGGCACGGATGGTGTCTCCTCACTGTCAAGTTTTATTTCTAAGTGATTTTCATGTCTATCCGGTAATTGTGTATTGTCATCGGAAGTTTTTGTGGTGTTTTGTATCTCCTCAATGTTATCTGAGTGTACATTTTCGTTCTCAAGAAATTTCACCGTTCTCGCTATTATAATTTGTTTTCCTTGTGTGTGAATTCTATAACCAGTCGATCGTGTGTCATAACCTACGAACGTTCCGGTTTGAGCCCTGTTATCAAGTTTTCCTCTATTTACTTTATCGACGTAAAATAGCGCTTTACAACCGAATGTTCTTAAGTGTTTTAAATTCGGTTTAACTCCTTTCCATAATTCGTAAGGTGTTCTATTGTTATTTGCTTTGGTTGGGAGTCGGTTTTGTAAGTATGTTGCTGTGTTTATGGCTTCACCCCAAAAATGTTTGCTTAATTTTGCTTGTGATAGCATTACTTCTAGTCATATCTCATAAACTTTTATTTTTTCTCTCCGCAACTCCATTCTGGCTCGGATTATGCGGGACAGTCAATTGGTGTAAAATTCCGTTCTGTTTTAAGTATTCATCTATCTCTTGATTTACATATTCACGACCGTTATCCGATCTAATTCCCTTAGGTTTTTTACCGAACTGATTGTATATCATCGTTATATACTCTTTTATCTTTTCGGCAACTTCGCTTTTTTTAGATAATAAATATATCGTAGTATATCGGGAATAATCATCAATAAGAGTCATAAAATAAATTTTTCCGCCTAAAGTCGGTGTATCTAGAGGACCACATACGTCACTGTGGATCAAATCCACAATATCAGTAGCTCGGTTTGTTGCTGATTTGGGATACGGCATGTTAGTTAATTTAGTTTCGACACAAGTTACGCATGTTTTATTTTGATGTTTACAATTTCCTATCTTTATTCCGTCCGCAAGTTGATTTGTTATTATTGATTTAATCACGTCATAGTCTCTGTGACCGAGTCTGCGATGCCAGAGATCTATGCTTTGTTTGCTGTCACAGTTATACGTTATGTTTACATAATTTTGTGGTTCTTCCACATCGTCTATTTCCTCAATAATGTATAAATTTTTCACATTTTTCGCCGTAATATATATTTCTTCATCAAAGATCAAATCGCATTTATTATCGTCGAAGATTAGTTCACACCCGCTTTTAGCGGCTTTACTAACCGAAATTAGGTTCGACTCTAAGTCTGGGACATAAAGCACTTCGCGTAATTTCGTTAGTTTTTCTTTTCCTTCGGGGTTAATGTTTTTATAAAAACTTCTCCTGAACCTAACGCTGTCAGTTTATTACCATTCGTGATCGTTACTGAAGTTTTATTATAATCAATAAATTTGCTAAATAGGCTTTTATCATTAAAAATGTGCGAAGTAGATCCTGAATCGAGAATCCAGTAATTTTTGCCTACTTTTTCGGTGATTAATGCTTTATTTCGCGTCTGATCATTTGCGTATTTTGTTTCGTTTGGAATTTTATTTTCCCTATGAGTTTCGGTCTTTTCATAACACAATGAAGATGAGAAATTCTTTTTATTTTTGAATTGATTGTTACGAGGATTTCCGGATTGTACTGTGTTTTTGCTCTTGTAGTGCCAGCATTCGTAAGTGGAATGATTTTTCATTTTACAGTTGTTGCAATATTTTTGTTCTCTTCTATTTTCAGTGTGTGTCCTATATCTCCTATTTGTTTTAAATGCTCTCTCATTGTTGTTATATCCGCTATGTGATTGTTCTGACATTTCATGCAGGGATGTAGCTAGAAGTAAACAACAGGGGGTGCTCAAGAAAATGTAGGGGGGGGGGTCATACTATTTCTCTCTCTGACATATGCACGCACAAACACAGATATATATGATCAAAGTACTACACTGTAAAAAATATTTGGAACGTTTAGTATTCTAACAGGAATGTTTCTGATACCATCGGATGTCTGAGAGCTATTTTAACTTTCTGAAAACATCAGAAACCTTTCCGAATGTTTAGGTTTAGGTGATTGAAACCGACCTTCTTCTATAGCAAACCAGTTTGTGCGCATTCCAAGTAGTATTTCTCTTCTCAACTATTTCAAGCAGTTTACCCGTTAACGGCAAAGCTAAAGCAGCACGTTGTTGGCTGTGGAATATTATGTTAGTTATTCGAACGGTCCAAAAAGAGAATTTTAAAAAAGGAATATTTGAAAAAGGTAAGAATTTCTGCTGTTTTAAGTACTCTAATAATATTTTTTATAATGATTCTGTTTTATATTCATTATTATCTCATACATGGCGTGATATTTTTCAGTTTATATCAATATTTTTAACAAATATGTCTTAACCCTAACATTTAGGACTATTTACATGAGCATTTAGATACTTTGGGTTGAAAGGATAATTATTAAAATATACTCTAAAATATAAAAATACAAATCCTTCGTCGCTCATTATAAGTTTTTTTAATGTTGCTTCAATAAATATGATTTTTAAATAGCATTTAGTAGCAGTTTTATCTCTTAAAGAATAATATCTGCCGTCGGTACTGTGTGTTTGTTTATATATATTTTTTAACGATGTTTCAGAAATCTAACTTTTATAATACTATATATTGAAAATTGACTTGTCTGACTTTAAAAATATCGTTTTAAAGTAAACAAACTATATTTATTTATTTTATTCTAATTCTGAAAAAAAATTTCCTAGGTGTTTTTATTAATCTCAGGGTTATGTCCAGATTTTTTCTCACAGGATCCTGTTATTGTGAAACTGAAGTTTTTTTAATATTTTTAAAAATTCTGGTCATAATTTTGTGAATTTGAAATTATCGTTATATCAGGTTCCTTTGTATCTATCATTTACACATAAAAAAACTATGCACTTTGATAAGTTCAATTGTTTTGTGATAGGTCAGATTTTATTTTTAAATCATTAAATTTGTGAAAAGTTCAGTTTTTGAGGTGGTAAAGTCTTGTTTTTAAGACAAAGAATTTTGTGAAGGATACTGTTTTGGAACGAAAAATTTTGTGAAGGGTCCAGTTTTAAGATGAGAATTTTTGTGAAATGTCTTGTTTTAATATGAAAAATAACCTTTTAAGGACCGAAAAAATTAACAGATAAACAGATCTCTGAAGCTGCATTGCTTTTGGAAAGCTCATACATAAGTTTTAATCGTTTTATGTTGCTGGGAGTTAGATTATTTGAAATGTAGCTAAAATATATTAGTATAGCTTTAGTTTGTCTATTTCATGTTAATGAAAAGTTTTGAAAGTTTTCTTTCTAAGTATATATGCTATTTTTTAAAAAATAAATACTTGATTTGTGAAGCTGTATGAATCCCATATTTTTTTCATGATATGTTGTTAAAAAACAAGGTAAATATCTCCATTCCCCAATATTCACTGCGTGAATATGCTTAAATATTAAGGTTAAAACATATTTGATAAAATTTTGATATAAACTGAAAAATATCACGCAATATACCGAATAATTTCGCCTAGAAAAAAGAATCATTATAAAAAAAAAGTTTGATTAGAATATTTAAAAGAACAGAAATTCTTATCTTTTCAAGTATTCTTTTAAAATTCAGATAATATATAATAAAAATAGATAAAAATATATTCAGAAACACTTCAGATATATTCAGAAAGGTTTTAGATACATTCAGAAAAGTCTCCGATATATTATGAAATATTTCCGATATATTCAGAAACTTTTCCGATATATTATGAAAGATTTCCGATATATTCAGAAACTTTTCCGATCCGTAATGAAAGATTTCCGATATATTCAGAAAGGTTTCAGATATATTCAGGAATGTTTCATTACGAATCGGAAAGGTTCCGTGTTTTAGCCGAAACATTTTTCTGATCGAATCAGAAACCTTTCTGTTAGTATCGTGCAGCACAGGTCTCCGTTACTTTCAGAAACGTTTCTGAAAATTTTTTACAGTGTATATAGAAAGATAAATTATTGCATATTTATATTGTAGGCACTATGTTTCTTATTAAACTGTTTATAATAACTTTATTTGATGATAAGGAAAGTAAAAGCTGCAGACGGGAATGTAATGGAGTATATACGGTGGATACAACTTATACGGTATACCTTCTGGATTATTTTAAGGAATACCGGATACCCTCTACTCAAAAACACTATAGCATATACTCTTTAGGGTATACCCTCTGCCTACAGCGTAATCCCTCCGGATTTTTAACGACTACTTCACTGGCTGCAAAATGAAAATTTTCAGTGTATAATTATACTAGTGAAATAATAAGTGATGATGTCAATCTCCCATATAATAAAATCCAAAGGCAAGAAACTGTCTGTAACGCATCCGGGTGCGACCACTCCGGTTTGCGAATCAACCATAGTTAAACGCCATGTTAGGCTTACTAAAAAATCTATGCTACATTCGATTCTGCTGTTAAAATATTTGTAAAAGCATATTAAAGCTTTTAAATATTTTAATTTTGTTTAAAACCTTCAAAAACTATATCATATAAAACATATATATCACCATTTCTGTAAAAAAAAAAATTCTGTAAGCAAGTTTTTTTTTTTTCAGAAGTAGCGGAGATTTATTTCATAGGTAGGGTTTGAGGTTGATTCAGTATACAGGCGCCATCTACTGGCGGATTTTGAAATTAACTTCCATCGTAAAAACTCATTATCTGGAATCCTCGGGACCAAAAAGGCTTTCCGAGTTTTGGAATTTTCCGGATTTCGGGTCCTTCCGAAGTTTACGATTATTTGACAAAATTCATGTTTTTTTTTCGTGATTCTTTGACAAAATTTGCATTTTTTTCTGCTATTCGTTGACAAAATTTGCATTTTTTCTGCTATTCGTTGACAAATTTTGCGTTTTTTCGTAGTCCTTTGAAGAAATTTGCGTTTTCTTTTTGCGATCCTTTGAGGAAATTTGCGTTTTTTGCTATTCTTTGACGAAATTTGCCTTTTATTCACGATCCTTTGACAAAATTCGAATTTTTTCTGAGATTCTTTCACGAAATTAGCGTTTTTTTCCGATCTTTTGACGAAACTTCACTTTTTTCGCGAACCCTTAACGAAATTAGAAATTTTTTCGCAGTGCTTTGAAGAAATTTGTGTCTTTTTTTTCGCGACCCTTTGAAAAAAATCATGTTTTTCCGCGATTATTTGACGAAATTCGAGAATTGCGATCCTTTAAACATTTTTTTTTTTTTTTGTGATCTATTGATGAAATTTTACACTTTTTCGGAGTCCTTGGAAGAAATTTGCGTTTTCCTCGCAAGTCTTTAATGGAATTCGCGTTTTTCTGCGATTTGTAAACAAAATAAGCTTTTTTTTTTTTTTTTTTTTTTTTTCGATCCTTTGACGAAATTCACGTTGTTTCCACAATCATTTGAAGAAATTGTCTACTGTTTTTCTGTGAACGATAGACATAATTGATTTTTCCGGCGACGATCGTTCAAAATTCGAGATATTTATGTTCGAATTTTTGGACTGAAGACAAAACCGAATAATTTTCGAAACCGAATGCCTTAAATTTTTAGGAAAACTTGAACCGAATCACCCCTGATGAAATAAATATATAACTATTTTTTTTTTTGTTTCTAACAAATCGTAATATAAATTAATTTTAAAATAAAATTTGAGAGAAAAATGATTTGTTTTTAATTTCGGGAAGAGGGGACCGTGTTCACCCGTCACCGAAGTAACAATATTTGAGTGATTAGACATTGAAACACAATGGACTGAAAAAAAAATTAAGAATTGGTAAAATTTTCGAAAAATTTCAGAAAATCTAAAAATTTAGTAAAAATTTTCTAATTTAGAAAATTTACAAATTTTCTCCTTCCGGATTTTGGATTTCGGGATAATGGGTCATAAACTGTAAAATGATTATTTCTTACCAAACGTAATTAAAATATAAGAAACACATAGTACAGCGTAATTTGCATTTAATTTTGCTTATAATCAGTTATGTGGTGAGTCTAGCTGTTTAGAAACTCATTGATAACACTTTTTTACAAAAACTTTCACACATGGATTATTTGTTAATATTTAATTTAAATGTTTTGTCCAATTGTTGAACTATTTAAAAAATGTAATACTAAGTAATATATATATATATATATATGTGTGTGTGTGTGTGTGTGTGTATATATATCCTCATTATTTTTATTTGTAGAAATCATTTGTCATTTTTAAAATGTATTTTTCTACAATACAAACCTTTCAATAATAAATCTTCATGCTGTTTGTTTGTATGAAGTCTTATGAAAATGAAACGCGGATCGACAATCCGTCATTTTTGACGGGGTTATATACTAGTAAGTAAATAAAAAGCTGACAGTTCACCTGTTTCAAAAGAGTTGCAATCTTTAATTTTTTTTTCTTAATATTCCCTGCCCTTAAGAATTCTAAAGTTATGTTTTTATAGGATAACAAACATTAGAAAAACCAAGGATGTATTTTGCATTTTAAAATTATTTTTGTGTTTAGTCAAATGCTTGTATTTAAATTGGCTATTAGCTTTTTTTCATTAGTATGATTTATAAATCAAGGATCTTATATATATTTCTTTTTTTAACTAGGATGACTCAAATACGAAACATAATGTTTATCATAAGCATTATATTTACTATCAAACTCATTACAATAACTTTGTTTCATGTTAATAATGGAAAACGCTGCAAAATGAAAAATTTCAGTATATATGACTAATGCAAAAGTGAATGTTTGCATCAGCAAAAGGTTGCTAATTCAGAGTAAGTGCAGGTAGGATGCGTGCATATTGAAGCCTTTATTTGCAGTTTTTAAAGAAATACTACAATTTAGTATTTATGCAAATATGTAAAACACCCTAAAACTAAGTGCAATTTTTAAACAGAGTTTCGTTTGGATTTTGAAATAGAATTTCATTTGGTGGCCTTGATAACTTTCTCAGGGGGGGCCTCAAAAATTTTCAGGGGGTGCTGAGCCCCCCCTGGCACCCCCATAGATACGGCCCTGATTTCATGTCTACGATTATATTCATCGAGTTCCTCTTTAATCAGGAACATCTGCATCTTGAATTTCCATGTACTATAATTTGTAGAATTGAGTTTTTCAATAAATTGAGTATTTTATTTTATCGCATTCATTATTTCTTTTTTAGTGTTCTTTTATTTATTATTATATTTTTAGAAATTTGGTTAAATTATCATTTTTAATACTGGGATATTCTTTACTCAGTCTCATAATCTTTGTTAGAGAACCGTCGGTAGCATAATAAATTTTCTATCTTTATAAATTGTTAAATCAGTCTTCATATTTTAATTTATATTTTCATCTTTTGATAATGTTAAAAAAGTTTGGTTCAGCTTACCTGAAATTTTCTTTTTTGCGCAGAGAATAATCCACAGTAATCCAAAGTATTGCACCGATATTTATCTTATCGATTCATTGACGTATCACTGTATTGAAGTAATAAGAAATAATATTGTTAGTAGAAATATAACAATTTGCACGAAGTAAGTAGATCCATTTTCCTTTGAATATAATATTATTATTGTAATTCTTGACATTATATTTACATTTGTATCGCGTTTGGAGGCTGCATAGAAGTGCTCCAATTTTACATTAAATTTGGGATATTTACAAGGGCGTCTTAACTGTTCGGCTACATTTTAGATTCTGAGGGAGAATTGTTGTTTTGAGTTCTCGCGCGGGGCATCAGCTGTAGGTTGACGTAGGGAGGTCTGTAGAATTTCTCAGCTGATTAGTTTCGACAGTCTCTGGTTTTATTCACTATGGTTTGCAGCTGTGTTTATCACTTGAAGTACTTATAGTTAATTGGGGTCTGGTTTTTAACATGTTCTAAGTGTTCTTTCGATTGTTCACAACACGTGGAGATTATTAACTGCATAAAAAGGTTTCTCCGTCAATATTCATTCAATTTTAAGAACATATTACATTTAAAAATTGAAAGGTTAGTCGATTGGCAAAGAACACATTTACTTCCTGTTTTGGAATTACTTTTTACGAGTAAATTCTTTACTTTTTGATTTCTTTCAAATGATGATTGTGTATGTTTCATATTTAGATTACACTGCAAATTTTCTAATACTAAACAGCGTTTTTGTAGAAAAGCAATAAATTCGTGCCAATCGGGTAATTCCGTTTATGGTTAATGACAGCTCAAATTGCTTTTTGTCTAGTTTTTTAAGAATAATGTTTATTAACATAATTTCTGAAAACTTATTAAGTTCTAACCCTATTGTTTGAAGAGCTCGAATATGTTTTTGACATCCGTGAACTACCGCTCTTAAGCTTTTTGCTGGCATCTTGCGATGACATTTCCATAGATAATATTTCATTTATATGACTGTTAACAATAAATCGTTTATTTTGAAATCGATCTTTCCAATGATTTAAAAAGCGATTCATAAGAGTCATCAATTGTAACCACATCTAATGCGCTATGGCTAAGGGTTGATTTTAAACAATAGTTTCTGTGTACTACTTAATTTAGCATTTAAATCAATCAAAGTTATAAATTGGTCTTTAAAGGTGTACCGATCTTGAGAATTTCCCGAAAACTTTGGTAACGGAATATCCGGTAATTTAAAATTCATACTTGAATTATCTAATTTTGACTTATTATCATTAGATACATTTTCATTTTTATTAGAGAGAAACAATTTTCTTAGTCTTACCTCTAAATTTTCTGCTTGTTCTTCCAATTTCGTAAATACTGCTATATGGTCACTGAGCTCCGAATCTCCTTCTATAGTCTCAAAATATTTCACTTTTAAGTCATCTAAATTTGATGTTAATTTTTGCAGATTATCAAATTTAACTTGATATTCCCATATGTCCTTTTTTTCGTCTTTATCTAGAAATGTTTCTATTCTAGTTAGTTATCCTTTGTAGGCACTTCTCTGCGTATTAATCGTTGTTAATTTAATTTTATCAGCCATATTGTAACTGATTTTTCTAAACTAAATGATATGTGACTAATTATTACAATCTTCAAAAAATATCATTTCTCCGAGCATTGTAACCAAAAATTGTTCTATTCTCCGGCTGGACTGGTCCAAAAAATGTTGACGTTGCGCTAAAGTTATTGACTGAGTGGATTGTATTACGAAAATATGTAATGCATTGATGCAAATAATGAAAAGAGCTTCTAAATTACTAAAATGTTTATATACATATTTACATTACATTAGGTTAAATCCAACGTGCTGACACCATAGTCAGTTTCGAACACTATCATAATGAATGAGTGGACAATAGCACTTGAAGAACATAACTATATTATTCTTACGATCATTAATAAATAACATAACTGTATTATCTTTACTATGATAAAGAAATGTTTTCTTAATGCGATATTTAATGACCCCATAGTCATTTTAGCTAATAAAATAGCTCCATTATGCGATTTATTCTATGTTGAATTATTCGTCTGAATATCACAACAAAATACGGGAGAGACTAACTGATGCCATGCGGCAAAAACAAAATTATGAAAGAATGCGCTAAAGTCGTCTGCAAGACCAAGGGAAGCCGTAACAAGGTGCTTAATTATTTTTTTAGTAGATTTGTTATCCTGAATTTCACGTTCCTATCTAAAACTAATGCTGAGATATGGCGAAAACGCGAAATGACAAAAAAACTTTCGACCCCCCCCCCCATTTAACCCTCTTAGTGGTTGAATTTCTAAAATCGCTGAAGTACGTGTTTAATTATTTTTTAGTAGATTTGTTATCTTGAATTTGACGCTCTTACCTAAAACTGCTGATGAGATATGGTGAAAATGTGAAATCACCGAAAATTTTCGACCCCCCCCCCCCATTTAACCCACTTAGTACTTGAATTTCTAAAATCGTCTGAAATACATGTTTAACTATTATTTAGTAGAATTGTTATCCCAAATTTGACGCTCCTACTTAAAACTCCTGCTAAGGTATGCCGAAAAGACGAAATTATCTAAAAAATTTTACCCCCATTTAACCGCCTCGGGATGTGAATGTTCAAAAATCCTTTCTTAGTGGGTGCCTACATTGTGTAAAGAACATTTCTTCCAAATTTCATTGTTTTAGGACAAACGGATGAGGCTCCGCGTTGATTATGAGAAAATCAAACTACTGTTTTATAAGTATAGATTTTATTTGTGCACGCACATCTATAAATTGCTGCTCTAAATTATTGCTCTAAATATTTATCTGTGTTATAATCTGTATTTATTTTGAATGGTATTTCCGAAAACAATTGTTGTCCTTTGTCTGCACCCCATCAACCCCCCCCCCCCCCACACACACACATACACACTCAACCCTTCTTCTCAAAGCATATTTATCAAAACATATGCCACATGCTTCTAAAAATTATAAACAAAACCATCTTACAAACTAAACAAGGAACAGTTCAATTTCCTGTTTCAAAATTTCTTAAGAGAAAATTTTAATGCTGCCATCTGGTGGCTTTGAGGCATTCTGGTGGATGGAGGTGTAAAAAATATCCCAACTTTTTCATAGATTCTAAATATGATCAAAATGGCTTCTTTTTATGTTTCTAAAAACATGAATCAATTCTAGAAACACTAGAAAATAAAGAAATATATAGTTATTGATGGTATTAATAAGGCTTTTACGGTCGAAAAATCAAAATTGTTCTCTTATTTACAGATTTCTTGTAATTCATTCGTAAAAAATTCTGTATGATAATTTCAAAATGTTATATATATGATGCTGCCATCTTTAATTGATAGAAGAAAGCTGAAACTACAGTCTGAATACCTTTGTGGGAGAATTTTCACTGAAATACTTAAAAAAAATTCCAAAAAGGTGGAATATTTTTATACCACTGCCCCTCAAGGGGTTAAGGAAGAAAAGGAATAGCCTTTAAAAAGAAAGGCGGAGCAAAAATGTGAATAATGACTAATTAAAGTTATGATAAATAACTAAAATTATGATAAAAATGTGTTAAGCCTAATTTTAAGCTTAGGAAAATAAAAATTATGATACCACACTAAAAGAAAATGGATAGATAAAAATGTTATCTAAACAAAATATTATGCAAAAAAGTTAAAAAACTGCAGAGATAGTAGCTCTGACAGTGCTACTGTGGACTCTTGTGTACGACTGCATCAATGGGACTAAATCAATGTATACAGCACAACGACACAAGTAAAATGAGTGGTCACATGACATGGCCATCTATTATAGGAACGAATATACTAGTTAGGAAATTTAATACTGAAGATTAGTGAAAATAAACAGCGCCGCCTGGTAGAAGAAAGAGAATAGCTTCTTACAAAAAAAGGCGAAGCAAAAATACACAGAATGACATCTTACTCTACTATTTTAATTAATATAGAACTAAAGTTATGATAAGAAACGTGTTAAGCCTAATTTGAGGCTTAACAAACTGAAAATTGTGGTACCACGCCTAAAAGAAAGAGATAGACAAAAATGTTGTAAAAACAAAATATTATGCGAAAAAGTTAAAAAACTACAGAGATAGTTGCTACCACAGTGGCGCCCTCTCGTGGACGAATGTAGCTAACACCAATATACACAGCACGACGACACAAGTAAAATGAGTGGTCACATGACATGGCTAACTACCATAGGAACAAATATACAAAGTTCGGGAATTCATTACTGAAGATTAGCGAAAATGACCAGTGCCACCTGGTGGAAGAAAAGGAATATACTCATAAAATAAGCGGAGCAAAAATATACAGAATGACATCTTACTCTACTATTTTAATTAATATAGAACTAAAGTTGTGATAAGAAACGTGTTAAGCCTAATTTGAGGCTTAACAAAATGAAAATTGTAGTACCACACTAAAAGAAAGAGATACTGTTCAACCACGCTTCTGAGAATTCCGGTTGGCAGAATGCCAAGCCGATTCCATTCACACTGTAGGGAGAATAGTCTCGGCAAAAGAAGCTGAAATCACCGCTCTTTATCCAAGATTACTTTTAGTATAAGGAAACAGTGTTCAATATCGTTTGCTATTTTCTGTTCTGAGAAAAATTTAATTTTTAATTAAATGGATCGTACCAGCTAAAAATGAACATGATTCGTTTATTATTATTACTCTTAATAAATGTATTTTTAGACAATTTATTTCAAAAATTTAATTTACTGATTCTTAAAATATTTATGTTGTCGTTCTTAAAAGATCAAGTTTCGCACTTCACATTTATTAATATATATTGCGAGGGAAAAAGTTATGTTTAGTTTTATGATCATATTTTTAACATTTTGTTCCCATACCGGCCGAAACCGCCCGAGTTGTTTGGATCCCATAGCGCTCGAGAAACGGCCTTATATATTTCTCCCTCTCTTTTGTGAAGTCCAAGTCATGGAACATGGATTGGGCGTGACTGCTTATTCCGCTTAACGAACAGTAGATAGGAACACAATGGGAATAGTTCAACAGTAGGTATTTAAAGGTTTTCGCTATTGACAGATAAAAATGTACAAATATATAGATGTTCAAGATCGGAAAGAGTCCACTGAATAGGGAGAGATTTAATCTAAGGGCTAAGCTTGTCTACAGTGGAAAAATCAAATTAAATAATAAAAAGTTTCAATGAATATTTTCTCTTCTTTTATAATTGTTCACGTTTATTTTTAAATCTTCAAGTAATAAGATATAAAATTATAAAAGAAATCTTAATATCATGTCAATTTATAACACCGAATCTCAGGCATGAAAAAAAATATTTAACAGTTTAATTCTTACAGTTAGTTTATTTAAATTTTTGTATCCCGCTTTTTTTTCACATAATTCATTACATGCAGCGATTAAATCATAAGTGTTGTTATGGACACATGAAATTTTGATAATCTGTTTTAATACCACCAGCTGTAATCATTAGAGAACCTTTTTTAAGTGTTTTATATTTTAACTAGCGGCCCGTCCCGGCTTTGCACGGGTAGACAACGTAATTTTTTTATTACATTCGTTTTCCTGAATTTCGTGCTCCAACCTAAAACTGTTGCTGAAATATGGCGAAATGACCTAAAACTTTCGAATCCCCCTTTAACCACCTTCGAGGGGGGGGGGGGATTTCTAAATTCACTGAAATACGTGTTTAATCATTTGTTTAGTAGATTTGTTTTCCTGAATTTCAGCACCTACATAAAAAAGCTGCTGAGATATGGCGAAATGTCCTAAAATTTTCAAAACCACCCCCTTTAAAACCCTTCAGGGGCAATTTCTAAAATAACTGAAATGCGTGTTTATCCATTTTTTAGTAGATGTGTTTTCCTGAATTTCACGCTCCTACCTAAATCCGCTGCTGAGATATGGCGAAATGACCCGAAACATTAGAATACCTCTTTAGCCACCTTCTGGGGGGAGTTTCCAAAATCACCGAAATACGTGTTTAATCAATTTTTTAGTAGATTTGTTTTAATTAATTTCGCCCTCCTACATAAAAGCTGAGATCTGGCGAAATGACCTAAAAAATTCGACCCCCCCCCATTTAACCACCTTCTGGGGGAATTTCCAAAATTGCTGAAATATGTGTTTTATTCGTTTTTTAGTAGATTTGTTTTCCTGATTTTCGTGCTCCTATCTAAAACTGCTGCAGAGATATGACGAAATGATCTAAAACATTCGAACCCCCTTTTAACACCCTTCGGGAGGAAATTTCTAAATTCGCTGAAATACGTGTGTAACCAATTTTTTAGTAGATTTGTCTTCCTTAATTTCGTGCTCCTACATTAAACTGCTGCTGAGATATGGCGAAAGGACCTAAAACATTTGACCACCCCCTTTAACCACCTTCAGGGGGGAATTTCTAAAATCGTTGAAATACGTGTTTAATCATTTTTTAGTAGATTTAATTTCCTGATTTTCGCGCTCCTACCTATAACTGCTGCCGAGATATCGCGAAATGACGTAAAACATTCGACCACCACCCTTTAACCCCCTCCGGGAGGGGAAATTCTAAAATTCCCGAAATACATGTTTAATCATGTTTTTAGTAGATTTCTTTTCCTGATTTTTGTGCTCTTAATTAAAATTGCTGCTGAGATACGGCAAAATGACCTAAAACATTCGACCCCCCCCCCCTTTAACCCCATCCGGGAGGGGAATTTCTAAAATTGCTGAAATACATGTTTAATCATTTTTTAGTAGATCTGTTTTCCTGATTTACGTGATCCTACCTATAACTGCTGCTGAGATATGGCGAAATGACCTAAAACATTCGACCACCCCCTTTAACCCCCTTCTGGGGGGAATTTCTAAAATCGCTGAAATAGGTGTTTAATCATTTTTTTAGTAGATTTGTTTTCCTGATTTTCGCGTTCCTACCTATAACTGCTGCTGAGATATGGCGAAATGACCTAAAACATTCGACCACCCCCCTTTAACCCCCTTCTGGGGGGAATTTCTAAAATCGCTGAAATAGGTGTTTAATCATTTATTTAGTAGATTTGTTTTCTGGAATTTCAAGCTCCTACCAATAACTGCTGCTGAGATATGGCGAAATGACCTAAAACATTTGACCACCCCCATTTAACCCTGCTAATTTCTGGGGGAATTTCTAAAATCGCTGAAATAGGTGTTTAATCATTTTTTTAGTAGATTTGTTTTCTGGAATTTCAAGCTCCTATCTATAATTGCAGCTGAGATATGGCAAAATGACCTAAAACATTCGGTCACCCCCCTTTAACCCCCTTCTGGGGGGAATTTCTAAAATCGCTGAAATAGGTGTTCAATCATTTTTTTAGTAGATTTGTTTTCTGGAATTTCAAGCTCCTACCTATAACTGCTGCTGAGATATTGCGAAATGACCTAAAACATTCGACCCCCCACCATTTAACCCCCTTCTGGGGGGAATTTCTAAAATCGCTGAAATAGGTGTTTAATCATTTTTTTAGTAGATTTGTTTTCTGGAATTTCAAGCTCCTACCTATAACTGCTGCTGAGATATGGCAAAATGACCTAAAACATTCGGCCAACCCCCTTTAACCCCCTTCTGGGGGGAATTTCTAAAATCGCTGAAATAGGTGTTTAATCATTTTTTTAGTAGATTTGTTTTCTGGAATTTCACGCTCCTACCTATAACTGCAGCTGAGATATGGCAAAATGACCTAAAACATTCGGTCACCCCCCTTTAACCCCCTTCTGGGGGGAATTTCTAAAATCGCTGAAATAGGTGTTTAATCATTTTTTTAGTAGATTTGTTTTCTGGAATTTCACGCTCCTACCTATAACTGCTGCTGAGATATGGCGAAATGACCTAAAACATTCGACCACCCCCATTTAACCCCCTTCTGGGGGGAATTTCTAAAATCGCTGAAATAGGTGTTTAATCATTTTTTTAGTAGATTTGTTTTCTGGAATTTCAAGCTCCTACCTATAACTGCTGCTGAGATATGGCAAAATGACCTAAAACATTCAGCCACCCCCCTTTAACCCCCTTCTGAAGGGAATTTCTAAAATCGCTGAAATAGGTGTTTAATCATTTTTTTAGTAGATTTGTTTTCTGGAATTTCACGCTCCTACCTATAACTGCTGCTGAGATATGGCGAAATGACCTAAAACATTCGACCACCCCCATTTAACCCCCTTCTGGGGGGAATTTCTAAAATCGCTGAAATAGGTGTTTAATCATTTTTTTAGTAGATTTGTTTTCTGGAATTTCAAGCTCCTACCTATAACTGCTGAGATATGGCAAAATGACCTAAAACATTCGAACCCCCCTTTAACCCCCTTCGGGGGGGAATTTTCAAAAATCCCTTCTTATTGCTTGTCTAGGCCATAACAGCAATCTACAGTCCAAATTGCGTGACCCTGACTTCAGTAGTTTCGGCTGGGCGTTGATGAGTCACCCAGTCAGTCAGACAGTCACCGTTTCCTCTTTATATAATAGTATAGATGATTAAATCTTATTATATTATGAATTAAAAAATTATCTAAATTCTTAAATTCATGAATTAGTCAAGGGGCTATTCAAGCAGTATTACATAAGCATTTTTATTCATTTTGTATCCCCTCCCCCTCTTGTAAAGAAAAATAAACAAATGCTTGACCCCCCCCCCCCCCCGTCTTGCTCATGTAAGATTTTATAATATTTTGTACATCAACACTTTTTCCAAGAAGAAAGCAATTACCGATAAATTACATTATTAATTGTTGTGTCGTAACTCCCCCTCCCCCTTGTCGGTAAAAAGCAGCATCTGCCCTCCCCCCTCTTCCATACGACTTACATAATACTTGAACGGCTCCCAACAATAAAATGACTTTTCCAACTACCTTCATAAATAAAAACTATAAGTGGACGAATATTTTTCAATAATAATTATTTTTTTGCATTGCCTTTTTAAAATTTAGTTATTTAATTGACCGAATTATTTATTAAATTTATTGTATCCATTGTTATAGTAAGGAAAACTTACCTAAAAAAATTGTATCAAAGTTAAAAAAATTTTCAAACATATGAATATTTATGTAATATAATTTATCACATAATTTAAATTAATGTACAAATGTTTCATTATTAAGCATATTTCAGCACATAACTTTATTTGAAAAAAAAAATAGATATTCTGTAAGAATATGTTGTATAAAAAATTTAAAAATGCATTAAATATTTTGATTTTTTTCGAAAAATGTAGCAAGCATAAATTTTAAAATTTTAAATATAGGTTCTGTTTTTTCTACCAATAAAACAAAAAGCTTTTAAATATTATTACAAATATATATGATTAATTTACAAGTAAAAGTTATGTTTATAAAACAAAGAACTAAAAAAATCCTTTATTTTATGATTATTCTGGAGAGATGTCATAGACATACTCTAAGTCTAAAAATAATTTATCACTTCGCTTAGCAGAACATAACGGGAAAGCAAAGCTATGGGTTTTACAGTTATTGGGGATAAGGGGGATTTGGACAACAAAGGGTAATACAATAGCTTTTTCTGTGGGCAGATACTACAGCAAAGGGGTTGAACCATAGCACATTCATTTGAATAGCTAAAGCGTGCCGCTATCTATTTCTTGGGGGGTGAAATCTTGGGCGTTTGGCTGGGACTCTATTGGAGTTAAAAATTTCTCTTCTGAGGGACATAAAGAGTTAAACCATCTTTTTTACTATATTTGTCTTTTAAAAACATATAATTCAATGACAGAAACAAAAAGATATTCCAATAAAGCCAATATTCCAAAGATATTCGCCAAAAAAGTGCGACATATCTGTGATATTTAATAAACAAACTCATTCTGAGATGGTACGGACTACCCCATTTTCGACATGGACTAGCCATTTTCGCCCATGCGCAGTTCGCTCAAGGTTTCTGTCAAGCGTGGTGCAGCAGTAGACAAAAATATTGTATAAACAAAATATTCTGCAAAAAAGTTGAAAAACGGCAGAGATAGTAGCTATCAAAGTGGCGCTCCCTCGTGGACAAATGCAATTAGCACCAATGTATTAAGCACGACAACACGAGTACTATGAGTGGTCACATGACACGGATATCTATCATACGAACAAATATACTAGTTATGAAATTTATTACTGAAGATTAGTGAAAATAAACAGCGACGCCTGGTGGAAGAAAGAGAATAGCTTCTTACAAAAAAGTCGAAGCAAAAATACACAGAATGACATCTTACTCGACTATTTTAACTAATACAGAACTAAAGTTATGATAAAAACATGTTAAGCCTAATTTTAGGCTTATCAAAATGAAAATTGTGGTACCCTGCGTAAAAGAAAGAGATAGACAAAAATATTGTATAAACAAAATATTATACAAAAAGTTGAAAAACTGCAGAGATAGCAGCTATCACAGTGGCGCCCTCTCGTGGACAAATGCAACTAACACCAATGTATACAGTACGACGACACAAGTAAAATGAGTGGTCACATGATCTGGCTAACTACCATAGTAACAAACAAACAAAGTTATGAATTTTATTACTGAAAATTAGTGAACATAACAAGCGCCACCTGGTGGAAGAAAGGGAATAGCCTCATAAAAAAGCGAAGCAAAAATATAAAGAATGAATCTTGATTGACTATTTTAACTAATAGAGAACAAAAGTTACGATAAAAAACATATTAAGCCTTATTATAGGCTTAACAAACGAAAATAGTGCTACCGCTTGGAAAAGAAAAACATGGTAAAAAAAGTGACAAAAGCAAAATTTTATGTAAAAAAACTAAACTTTGCAGTGATGATAGCTATGAGACTGGCGCATCTTGTGGACGTATGCAACTAATATCAATGTATAAACAAGACGACACAAGTAAAATGAGTGGTCACGTGACATAGCTAAGTATCATAAGAAAAAATCTACAAGTTAGGAAATTTATTACTGAAGATTAGTGAAAATAACCAGCGAAACCTGGCGAAAGAAAAGGAATAACTTCTTACCAAAAAAGGCGAAGCAAAACTATACAGAATGACATCTTACTCGACCATTTTCATTAATACAGAACTAAAGTTATGATAAGAAACGTGTTAAGCCTAATTTTAGGCTTAACAAACTGAAAATTGTGGTACCACGCCTAAAAGAAAGAGATAGACAAAAATGTTGTAAAAACAAAATATTATGCGAAAAAGTTGAAAAACTGCAGAGTTAGTAGCTATCACAGTGGCGCCCTCTCGTGGACGAATGCAGCTAACATCAACATACACAGCACAACGACACAAGTAAAATGAGTGGTCACATGACATGGCTAACTACCATAGGAACAAATATACAAAGTTCGGGAATTCCTTGCTGCAGATTAGTGAAAGTAACGAGCGCCATCTGGCGGAAGACACGGAAAAGCCTCTTAAAAAAAAGCTGAATCAAAAATATAAAGATTGACATCTTACTCAACTATTTTAACTAACACTGAACTAAAGTTATGATAAAAAGTGTGTTGCGCCTAATTTTAGGCTTAACAAAATGAAAATTGTGGTACCCTGCATAAAAGAAAGAGATAGACAAAAATATTGCATAAACAAAATATTATGCAAAAAAGTTGAAAAACTGCGGAGATAGCAGCTGTCACAGTGACGTCCTCTCGCGGACGAATGCAACTAACAGCAATTTATACAGTACGACTACACAAGTAAAATGAGTGGTCACATGACCTGCTAACTACCATAGTAACAAACAAAGTTAGGAATTTTATTACTGAAAATTAGTAAATATAACAAGCGTCACCTGGTGGAAGAAAGGGAATAGCCTCATAAAATAAGCGAAGCACAAATATAATTAATGAATCTTGTTTGACTATTTTAACTAATAGAGAACTAAAGTTATGATAAAAAACATATTAAGCCTTATTTTAGTCTTAACAAATGAAAATTGTGCTATCGCTAGGAAAAGAAAAGCATGAAAAAAAATGTGACAAAAGCAAAATTTTTTGTAAAAAAATTAAACTTTGCAGTGATGATAGTTATGAAAGTGGCGCACTCTTGTGGACGTATGCAACTAATATCAATGTATAAACATGACAACACTCGTAAAATGAGTGGTCACGTGACATGGCTAAGTATCATAAGAAAAAATCTACAAGTTAGGAAATTTATTAGTGAAGATTAGTAAAAATAACCAGCGAAACCTGGTGAAAGAAGAGGAATAACTTCTTACAAAAAAAAACGCGAAGCAAAAATGTACAGAATGACATCTTACTCGACTATTTTCATTAATACAGAAGTAAAGTTATGATAAAAAACTTGTTAAGCCTAATTTTAGGCTTAACAAAATAAAAATTGTGGTACCCTGCGTAAAAGAAAGAGATAGACAAAAATATTGCATAAACAAAATATTATGCAAAAAAGTTGAAAAACTGCAGATATAGTAGCTATCAAGGTGGCGCCCTCTCGTGGACGAATGCAATTAGCTCCAATGTATTCACCCCGACGACAGGAGTACTATGAGTGGTCACATGACATGGCTAACTAACATAGTAACAAAGTTAGGAAATTCATTACTGAACATAACCAGCGCCACCTGGTGGAATAAAGGGAATATCTTCATAAAAAAGCGAAGTAAAAATATAAAGAATGACATCTTACTCGACTATTTTCATTAATACAGAACTAAAGTTATGATAAGAAACGTGTTAAGCCTTATTTTAGGCTTAACAAAATGAAAATTATGGGACCACACCTAAAAGGAAGAGATAATCAAAAATGTCGTAAAAACAAAATATTATGCGAAAAAGTTGAAAAACTGCAGAGTTAGTAGCTATCACAGTGGCGCCCTCTCGTGGACAAATGCAACTAACACTAACATACACAGCACAACGACACAAGTAAATGAGTGGTCACATGACATTGCTAACTACCATAGGAACAAATATACAAAGTTCGCGAATTCCTTGCTTCAGATTAGTGAAAGTATCCAGCGCCATCTGGTGGATGACACGGAAAACTTCTTAAAAGAAAGGTGAAGCAAAAATATAAAGATTGACATCTTACTCAACTATTTTAACTAATACTGAACTAAAGTTATGATAAAAAGTGTGTTATGCCTAATTTTAGGCTTAGAAAAATTAAAATTGTGATACCACGTGCAAAAGAAAGGGATGTACAAAAATGTTATATAAACAAAATATTATGCAAAAAAGTTGAAAAACTGCAGAGATAGTAGTTATCAAAGTGGCGCCCTCTCGTGGACGAATGCAATTAGCACCAATGTATTCAGCACGACAACACGAGTACTATGAGTGGTCACATGACACGGCTATCTATCATAGGAACGAATATACTAGTTATGAAATTTATTACTGAAGATTAGTGAAAATAAACAGCGCCACCTGGTGGAAGAAAGAGAATAGCTTCTTACAAAAAAAGGCGAAGCAAAAATACACAGAATGACATCTTACTCGACTATTTTAACTAATACAGAACTAAAGTTATAATAAAAACGTGTTAAGCCTAATTTTAGGCTTAACAAAATGAAAATTGTGGTACCCTGCGTAAAAGAAAGAGATAGACAAAAATATTGTATAAACAAAATATTATGCAAAAAAGTTGAAAAACTGCAGATAGTAGCTATCAAGGTGGCGCCCTGTCGTGGACGAATACAAGTAGCACCAGTGTATTCAGCACGAAGACAGGAGTACTAAGAGTGGTCACATGACATGCCTGTCTATCATAGGAACGAATATACAAAGTAAGGAAATTTATTACTGGACAATAATAAAAAATAACCAGCACCATCTGGTGCAAGAAATTATATATGTGAGGAAAGGGCCTCTTACAAGAAAGGTCATGCAGAAATATCAAGAATAACATTTAATCAACTATTTTAGCTAATACAGAATTAAAATTATGATAAAAACTAGTTAAGCCTAATTTTAGTCTTAGTGCAACATGTGAAAGAAAGGAATAAACAAAAATGTAGCATAAGCAAAATATCTCGCAAAAAAAACAAAAACTACAGAGCTGGTACCCATCACAGTTGCGCCCTCTCGTGGACGAATGTACAGTTACGTAAACGATGTCCATAACGCCACGTAACGATCCAGTCACCTGAAAAATAATAGACCGGGAGGCGGCAACACAGATAATCACCTCATCGAGTTCACGACTGAAATTCCAGAATTAGTTAAAACTCGATTCGCATATTAAAATGCAATCGGTCAGCCAAGTCATATCTTGGTGGAAAACGCGTGAAAACCCGACTTTAGCGGTTGACTCGTAGGTTTACCATTGTGTTTTCCTGCACCCAGTTCTCCATGTTTTCTTACTTTTGGGTACAGAAATACACAATGGGAAACCTACGAGCAGGGCTACACTACATACCGGGCTTGCTCATTCATTATGATGACGTCACAAAAGGTGGCTGACTAGGAGGAAAGACACACAGCGATTGGCACAAAACGATGGGCGCGTTGCTTTGGACCAATCGCTGGTCGCGGTCAGCCACCATTTGTGACGTTTTGAGAGTGAATGAGCAAGCCCGGTATCTAGTGTTGCCTTGCTACGAGTCAACCTCTAAAATCGGGTTTTCTCTTGTTTTCCACCAAGATATGACTTGGCAGACCGATTGCGCTTTAATATGCGATTCGAGTTTTAACTAATTCTGGAATTTTAGCCGTGAACTCGATGAGGTGATTGTCTGTGCTGCCGCCTCCCGGTCTATAATAGTTTGATCACATGTAAGCCACGATACGATCACGTGCAAATAATGATTTTGGTACACACGAGGCTAACGAAAAAGACAGGCTACCACGGTGCATTCCACTTATCTTTTTTTACAGACCGCTAGAGTGACGTGATGCTCTTTTCGTACACCTCCATTGGTGCATTCGAGCATCACGTGACTCCCGCGGTCTGTAAAAAAAGATATGCGTAAAGCACCGCGGTAGCCTTTCTTTTTCGTTAGCCTCGGGTACACATACATTACGTTGCGATCACGTGTACTTAATGTTGCAAGAAGATGAACTTAATGCTGTAATCACGTGCAGTCTGACTAAAATTTTGCAGAGGAACACGTGCGTATCACTCTGATGCTACTAGGCAGGGTGTGTCCTGATTAATCTGGGTCAAACTGTAGACGTAATCATGACCTGCTGTTGCTAGCGTCGCAGACAGTTTTGCGAAGCTCATTCGAACAGACGTTTGATTTGTTCAATTTTAGTAGATTTTAATATGACGCCTGCTCGGAGATTTCTACAATTTGATATGGATCTGGATTCCAAAATTGCAATTTCGCAGGTCGGAGGGACTTCTTCAGAGGAAGATTCAAGCGTAATTTCCGAAGAAATGTTCTTGTTAGGTACATGCGACTTTCCCCGAACAAGTGTTTCTTCTGCCGGCCCTTTTACTAATGCGAGAACTACAGTGGGGGATTCCAACGGATCGATACCAGCCCATGCACATTCTTCATCTCCGGTTACGTATGCCAGAACCACGGTGGGAGATTCTGTCGGATCGACTCGAAGTGCTGTTACTTCTACCCATGGAGATAGAAATAAGAAGGAGAACAGTGAAGATAGGCTTTCAAGATCACAACATGGACAGGGAATTAGTACCCAGTTTGTGGCGCTGGTGCTCCCAAAGGCCGGTCATGTGACCTGTCAAACATGACAAATTGTCGTCTGCTCTTCCTGCATTTTGGTTTCGAGCATGGTAAAGAGATAGAGGGCGCTACACTTCCTAAAGGCCCAAAAGACCAGAAACGCCGCCATACTAGGTACCGCTTTTAGTTCCATAAGTAGAAACATTATCTTTGTTCTCCTTCTTTCTATCTCCCTGCTTCTACCATTCCACTTATCAACGCCAGGACGACCACGATTGGGGATTCTACTAGACCGTTTACGACTGGAGTTGGTGCAACTTCTACTGCTCCATTTAGCAGTACCAGGTCGATTCCCCCCGCTGACAACAGAACCTCCGCTGGGGGTCCTACAAGACCGACTTTGAGAATAAATCGGAGAAGTGGAAATGCAACGAGCCAAACTAGAAACGTCTTCCGAAATCAGGGGAGATTTTTTTCTGACAACAGGACTTCAAATAGAAGTGATAACAGGACCTCAGCTGGGGGTCCAACAAGGTCGATTCCAAGAATGAATCAGAGAAGTCGCAACGGGACGAGCCAAACCAGAAACGTCTTCCGAAATCTGATGAGATATTTTTCTAGACGTTCGCTGGATGCATCGGATCCTATTAACGATCTCCTAAGAACACAGGATTTCGCTATAGAACTGGGATTGCTATGCCTTCGATTGCAAAGACAACTGTGATGGATTTACGACGAGATCTATTGGATTTGGAACGAGATAAATTGGATTTGGAACGAGATCAATTGGATTTATTAAGCGAAATAAGAGATGACTCTATTTAAGTAAAATGTTAATATTTTTTTTGCCATCATGATCATGGTAATCGAAAATTATGTTTTTCTCAACACGTTGAGATGTTTTCTCCAGTCTCTATTTTTAATAACCTCGAGCCGAAAGGTGGGATATCTTTTTGTTCTAAATAATTATTTCCTGTGAAAAAAAATAATGTTCCATAAAAGAGTTAGATATTCAAATTTAGATAATTTTTACCTTGTCATATAAACACAGAACACAAATATCACAGGAAATCTGAAATTGTGCAAAAAAATAATCATTATGAACAAATTAAAAATGCATGTAATTCAATGAGCTTGCAAGGCATTTTCCTGAAGCGAGCAGTTACATCTTTTCTCCACCAGATGGCGTATTCGAACGCTGGAGTAATATAGTCTCGTTCTCAGTTTATTTTAGTATATTTCAATAGTGATTATTTCTTTGCATATTCTGCGATGTGAAATCTAAACTCTACATTGGGAGCTGTATGTTATTATATTTTGATATCAACAAAAGTCTGCTAGTTATATTGTATTTAAAAGTTTTTTATTTTTAAAATGGACTCATGTGCTAATGTAGAAAAAGAGCTGGATAAAGTATTCAGCAAATTTGGAGCTTTTAAAGAACACTTAAATAGAACATTGACTGAAATTATTGAACATGTTGATACTATTCAATGTGAATTCGTGCAAAGTATGAGATTATAATTATTATACTTTATTTACTTTCCTCATGAATTGTCATCTTTTAAAAATATTACCTTGTGTAGTTATGTTCTAATCCTTGCATTTTATGACATATCATATATTTACTTTACTAAATAAAATATATACAAGATTATTATTATTATTTGTTTTTTTTTAACCTAAGTTTCCCTTGTCCTGGATTTGGTTCAGATATAACGATTTTCATCATTCAACACTGGATTTGACGAGATTGAATTTCATGTGTTGATATATCTGTATTTTATTTTTGCGATAACCCCGTTATAGGATGAATGTTATTAGATTTTTTTTAATCAGATCCGAATAATGTTGTACTTGAGATAAAAAAACATTAAAATTTATTTGAAATTAGCTGTGTCTAAGTAAATATCGAAATGAAAATGTATTTTGACTTTTAAAAATGTCGTGTTGAGGTTTGGAAAATTTACACCGTTACAGAATATTTGTATCTTATAAATCTGTCATCTTTTTACTGTCTAGTTGCCAGCGGTGGTAAACTGGAGGGTTCCCCAAGACTTTTAAAATTTAGGGTGACTAAACATTTAATTAATTTGTTTATTAAACATGTAAAAAGAAAATGAATCCAACAGCAATACATTTTTGGCCTTTTAAATAATTTTTCCACTAAAATATAACAGGCTTTCAAAAAGTATTATATTGTTTCCCTGAACATGGGTTAAACCAACTTTACAAAAAAAAAAAAAAAACCTTTCATGATTTTATTTTACATAAAATATATTAAATATTCTTCACTTAATGAAATGTTCTTTTACTAGGGATGTGGCAAATAGTGATTAGATTAGGCCGAATACTGAATATTCAGCGGCTGAGTATACCAATTTTTTTTCCAAAAAATAAAATAACTTTCGATAACATATATATTTGGTACTTTTATGTTAGCTGGGTGCCAGTGATATATACACAGCCCTGTATTTCAGATGTGTGACACCCTTGTGCTGTCATTTATTTTACGCCCCCCCCCCCCCTTTCTCCTCAGTTCCCTCAGTTGAATTCCAACAATTTTATGGAATTATTTACAGTAATTTTAAACTAATATAAAGCATTTAAACTGATTTGGGCTTAGATGCTTTACACTCACGCTAAAAAAAAAAAAAAAATTAATCGGTTAAAAAAGGAAAAAAGTCGCCAAACTTTGTGGACTGTTTTTCTTTTATGGCAACCCGGCTATTAAGCTTGTATTTAGAGCTTGGCGCAGTCTTGGAAATCGCGCCAACCAAACAGTCGCCAATCTTTTGTTTACATTTTAGCGTGAGTGTAACGCATCTGTTCCCTGATTTGAATACATAAAGCACAAATTCTGAAGAGAAAATTAAGTGGTAAATACACAAAAAATGGTCACTGTAGTTAATCAGCTCTTTCAAAAATTTCACACAGAACTCCACATTTGTCAAACAAATGAAAAAGATAGAAATCAGAGAAAAATTATTATAGTTTTAAATGTCAAAAATGTATTGCTGTTGGATTCATTTTCTTTTTACATGTTTAATAAACAAATTAATTAAATGTTTAGTCACCCTAAATTTTAAAAGTCTTGGGGACTAAATAGAATTTACCAGTAAGATTCATACACATCTCCAATTTTATGACATAAAATGTAAAGTAGAAATATGCAAAATAAAATTACTACACAGCTTAATAGCCCCTGTGGCAGAAAGTTACTGTGCTTTCTGCGGCAAACTTTATTATCAGCAAAATCTTTCTGCAGAAACAATCCGTGTAGTCAAACAAGGATGATATTAGGTCAAACTACAAAAAAGTTTAAATACCTTGCACTCCCGCCCCATATTTAGAAAAGATATAGAATGATTATTGTAAAAGATATTATGTAACAATACTACATATTTTTTAATTAGTTTTATCTCCTTTAATACCTATAATTTATCTATACTAATATAAACAGATACAAACTAATAGGTATATTAATTTTTTTAAATGTACTTGTTTAATATAATTGTAGGTTTGTAAGTGTCGAAATTTGAAATAAAACCGAATGTTTATAAAAAGTAAAGAAATGAATGAATAAGTAAAATACTTAAAAAATGTAAACAACGTGAATCATGGTTAAATTACTCACTAAAAACAAAACAATTTATTAATCTTAATTTCATATATAGGGGAGACCGGTACACACTGGACCTATGGGCACAGTGGACCACCCCCTAATATTTTATTTATTTAATTTTTTTTTTAAGCTTCTCTTCTATCTTAATAGACAACAGCACTGCAATGATTATTTATAGCCTTCAGGAAATATGTTTAACTCAGATTGAACTATTTTATCCTGATTGGTTGTTTTGAGCTTCTAAAAGTAAAATTTTTCATCATCATATTTTTATTTTTTTAGTAATTAAAGGTTGTAGATAAATAAAATAAAACAGCTTTTTTGCAAAGCTAAGATACTTGTTTTTATTTTACTTTAAAGTTAATATGTTTAAAAGAAAGCTATAAACAATATTAATAGGATTATTTATTGAACTTCAACATGGGGTACTGTGGACCACCCACTCCAAGGGCACAGTGGTCCACAATCCACTCTGCTTCTGTAATGCAGAATGTTCAAAATATTTAATAATTGCTTATTTTCTATAAAGAAAGATTGTTTTAAAATAGATTTAACTGTAAAATAAAGTAAACAATAAAAATAACAATTTATTTAACATAGTAAGAAATATTTTGTTTTGTATTTACTGCCTTTGATAAATATAACTGTAGTCTAATTGTTGATGATTCTATTCAAGTAAGATTCATAAGATGCAAATTGAATTTAAATCAGTTTATTTTTCCCGAAACTGTTGATGTCAATGATTTCATAATGTTGCTCTCAGACCCAAAATTATTTCTTGAAAATTCATAGGCTCAATCTTACTCATAAGTACTTTGGAATTTCATTTGCAAATTTTAATGTGCGCTGATTTTTTTGTACTTAAGTAATAACTTCAAATAAATTGCAATTTTTCCTGTATTAAACTGTTATTATTTTCAAAATATAATTAATTTTTTGTTTCAAAATTTATATTACTATGTTAAGCAGGTAAAAAGGGGCAACAAAAAAGAATTAGATTAATGAAAAATAGATTTATATTGTATTTTAGATAATACGTAATAGTGGTCCACTGTAACCCGGTGCATGGACCAGTGTACCCCGCTTCTGGGGTACACTGGTCCACTTTACAAGTGTATATAATTTTTTTTTTTTTTTGAAAAATGTATTGAAAACTATGTTGTGAGAAAATTATGATGGATGTAAGAAGGTTTAATGCAGCCGTACTCAACCTGAGGCCCGCATGTGGCCCCGCGACCTTTCATTTGCGGTCCGAGACACGCAATCATCATTCCATATTTATAAAAGAGAAGAAAGTTATTTAAGATCTTCATCTTTGTTTTATATATTTTAATGGAAAGAAGAAATCTCCCCAGTCATTTATAATTTAAAAGTAGGTCATTTGCTTAGTGAAAGCCTTCTTACATAGTCCTATTTGCATGACAGAGATGTATGTATTTTTTAATCTTCACCACTAATAAAATGTTATTTCAAATAATTAAATTTCAACTACTATATATTTTTACATTTTAAAAAGATATAAAGCTTTTGTAAGAACAAAATCAGATGTATTAAATAAATTTTTTTTTTTTCTTGTGAACTTTAGAATTTAGAAATTTTGCAGTATTATCTCGTTTTATTTTTATTATATAGCTAAAGGTATATAATAAGTATATAGTATAGTAAGCTAATTATATAATTATATTTTGTTACACTGCTTTGTTCTGCTACTTTGTTATGTTTCTATTTTAACTAAATTTTTTACATTATTACATAAGTATTGTGTGCTGCGGCCTGCCTAACGAAGCAAACATATGTTTGCGGCCCGCGCGGAAAAAAGGTTGAGTATGGCTGGTTTAAGGAATATTCAAAAATATTTTCACACAGATCGGTCAGTCTGTTAAAGAGAAAAAAAATGTTAACTGAAAAAGTGGTCCACTGTGTACCGGTCTCTCCTAATGCCCAAATACAGAACTGGGGTACGATGGACCATGGTCCATTGTGCCCCAGTTTTGGGTGGTCCATTGTACTCCATATGGAAGTTTGACAAAAAAAATAATTTTTATATTTAATTATTTTAGTTACATTTAATATAATAATAGATTATCTTGCCTTTTAATTGTGCTGAGCAATGTCTTTTAAATCATAATATAATTCTTTAATGAATAAGATGTGTTTCGCTGAAAATATTTATTACTGCCACAAATTCTACTATTCTAATTTATGGCTTATTAATTAAATAGACTGATATATTCTAATTCCACTAATTGTAGGTATTTTACCTGCCACAAATAACCTATCTAGAATAAAATGGCTAATTTGTCAGTTGGGCACATAATTTTACATTTTGATTTACTATTGTAAGTGCTATCATCTATGTGCCAAAATATGAAACATTCAAAAATAGAAATAATATGAATAATAGGGGGTGGTTCATTGTACCCCTAGGTCCACTGTACCCTATATTTAAAATTTATTTCTATACAAATTATTAGCGAGGTACATGCAAGGGCTGATGCAGGTTTTTTTCTTGGGCTCCCGATTTGTGAAAATCTATACTAATAAAAGAAAGTTTCGCTCTGTGTGTGTGTCTGTTGGCGATGGCTAGGAAAATCCAGCCCACCTAGAAGGATGCAAATTTAGATATAGGTAGTCCAAACCCTCTCCTGGTGCACCATTACATCAGAATTTTAATATTTTGAAAATTAAAGTAGTTATTAATTAAAAACTGATCAAAGATCACAAATAAAAACATCACTATTCAAAAGCTAGCTGGCGCATGTGCAGAAACCAATAACCATATCTTCCGGAATAGAAGAAAGAAAGCACAACACATCCCGTTTTTGTTTTAAGTTTTTCTAAATTCGCCATGGGCAAATGCTTAAAAATACGGAAAAACCGTCTACATATTCAGAAAGAAAATACTTTTACGTCTCAAATGATCTGGTTGGTTTGAAAAAAGTTTACATTTAACCCTTTCAAAAAAAATAATCAAAAAGCATCGAATTCATGTTTTTTATTTTCTCCCGTTTTCCGAGCCTTGCATCCACCGAAATACAAAAAATACGGAAAAACGAAGGTCACCAAATTAAAGAACTGACTTTGCCTTTTCCAAAGCCCCCTTTGGTTTTAAAAAATACAAAAATTAACCCTTCTAAAAAGTATATTTTCTGTATGCCGTTTTGTGATTTTTGCAATTTTGGCAATTTTTTAAAATTCGCATCGGCGATTCAGAGAAAGGTACGAAAAACTAAAAATACCAGACAATATCTACATTTATTCCTTTTTCGACATCTGTATTTGTTTTTGAAAAATACAAATATTAACTCTTCAAAAAAAATTCGTGCGCAGGACTCTCTTTTGCGAATTCAGATTTTCTGTGATATATAAAAGCTGTCATCGGCTTTCTAAAATAACCAAACAAAAATCAAACACACCTAAAGACATCTACGTTCTGTCGGATTTAGGCAGAAACCTTTAGTTTAAAAATAAAATCACGTTAACCCTTTTGAAAACGTTTTTTACCGTAAGTCAATTTTGCTTTTTTAACTATTTCCCCTATCTTTAAAAATCCGAATTGGCGTTTATAAACAAGATACGAAAAACTAAAAATACCTCAACTAATCTACATCCCTTTGTTTTTTAAAATCTGGTATCCGTTTTGAAAATTTTTAATTTTAACCCTAAAAAAAAAAAATCCTTTCCAAAACTCACTCACGCAATTTTCGTTTTTCGGTCCAGGTTTAAAAATCAGCATCGACTCAGGAAATGTGAGTACGGACAAACAGTAGACTCCAGATCATAGACGCGTTCATTTTCTTCAAAACGCATGATTGGGTTTTAAAAAATATCTACATTAACCCTTTAGAAACCGATCGATTACGTAACCAACTTTCGTGATTTCCGCTATTTTGGCAATGTTTACCAGTGGTTAAATTTCAATTCTACTAGGAAATTTGGTTACGTCGAGTGTTCTGAAAAGGCCTCTTCCAGAACAGACTGCGCCCCCTGGCGGTGGAAGGTGGAACTATGGACCCGATTACGACAGGGTTTGGTTTAAGTTTTGTATAGAACAGATTATTAATATTTTTGGCCCATGCAACGCCGGGCAGGTTAGCTAGTAAATAAATAAAATACTTATGTAAAATTTCTAAAGTTTTTGTGAAAAAATAAACTTTTAAAGTGTAAGATCAATCCTATTTACTTGAATATAAGCAAAGCCTTTATTCATTCCAACTTCTTAAAATTCTTCTGATAAAATTTCCCTTCTAGTGATCTTGTTTTGTTTACAAATTACACATTTCAAATGCTAACAAAATAAAAGAAATTGTGAAGGATTCTTTTTTATGAATGGAATTTTGTGAAGGTGCATTTTCTATTAAGGTCGTTTCGAAAGTTTGAAAAACTTTTTTTTCCTAATGGATGGCGCTGAATGTTGCCGGGAAATCTGAGTGTGGGGAGTACTTTTTTTTTTAAAAAGGAGGAGACTGAGTCTGTCATTCAATTGACATTAGTCAATAATTAGGTACTCTTTCATTTAATTTTTTTGCGCAAAATGACCAATAGATGAAACGTATTTTGTTGGCAATACGATGTCCTGCTTCAAATGAGGTCAGGGGTTTATGGCGTGGGGAGGGGGGGGGGGATATCGTATTACTGCTTTTTCGCTTAGTACCGAAAGATAAGCATTCCGTTAAGTGTCGTTATGGAAAATGAGACGAATGAATGAATTTTTAATGCTTTTCTCAGCCATTCAACATTGGACTATACTCTTGAATTAAATAATTTAATTTCTTTTACATTTTTCATTTGAAATATGGGAAATCAACGAAATAAGAAAAGGAAGAATCGGAAGCATCATCGAATGATTTCTAAGGCATAGAATAGTCAACGGATTCGACGAGAATGAGAAAAAAAATATATCTGAAAAAAATCGTAAAATTGACAATGAAAGGTAAGATTTACTGTATTATGTAAACAATATTGATATCACATTTAAAAAAAAAATCGAATACAAGAAAATATATGCATGATTCCTGTATGGTTATATTGACTTCTAAAATAGTCTTTTGTTTAATTATTGATTCATTATTTAAATTTATGGGAGTTCGGGGATCAAAATTTTATTTTCTTTAGTTATAGGCATATATTTTAATGTTTTTCATTTTTTTTTTCCAGCAATATATCTGTCTATAAAAATTGCATTTCACATAAAAAGTTTCTTTAAAATTTTGTAATTTTATTAAAAAAAATAAATTTAAATTATAAACTTATTTAATTTTTGTTAGTACTTGAGGAATCTCTTGCCCTTTCCCAATGTTTTTTAAAAACTTTTTCACTGTTGTCTGCTGTGGAAAGATTCCTTGTTATTTGGTCTTCAGAATTTATAAAATTTTTACTTAAAAAATTTATAAATTTAAAAGTAAAAAAATGAAAATAAGAAAAAAGTCAGTGATTTTTACTTTGAAGAATATATTTTTAAAAATCCGACAAAACTTTATTTTCTTTATTTATAGGCAAATTTTAGTGATTTTTAACACTTTCCAACCTAGTTGAAAAATGTTTATGACTTCGGTTTGTCTGCCGCTCTAACTCACGTAAATATACTCAAATTGCCCTGAAATTTTTGTATGTTATTGTCATTTACTATAGCATGTTCCCTATTTCAACTGAAGTGTGTAGCACTTATAGTTTTTTTACAGGGACAGTCAAAAGTATTCTGTTACATTACAGTCAATGGGAAATAATCGTTTCAAGTGCATTTTGATGATGCTACATCATTTAAAACATGATGAAATTGATATATAATTATGAAGCAAATTAAATTTGCTTTTTGATGGGGTGCAAAGCATTTAATATTCATTTACAGGGTCAAACAAAAGAATTCTGGTACACACTGTCCTATGGGGAAAAATCGTTTGCTGTGTAATTTAGTGATATTTCACCATTTCAAACATAATGAAAATTATATGCATTATAAATTGCTCTCTTGTATGCATTGCGTTTATTTACAGGGACACACAAAAGATATCGGTTACAGTACATATGCAATATTTACAGTCTATATGTGATAAGTGTTTCAACCTTGTTTGCGTTTTTAAATTTAACTAAATTTTTTCATAGTACGTGTGTGTTTATAAACTCGGTTGTTCATATACAGGGCTACACAAGGGAATTCGTTGTATTACAGACTATGGGAGTAAATTGCTTAAGGGTAGTTTTTAATTGTGTTGTGCATTTTTCTGCTGAACTATATTTAGTAGACTAACAGAAGTTTGTGGAATATAAATAAATTCATATACAGGGTTATGCAAAGAAAAATATACATAACATTGTCGTTTATGGTTGGTAATTGCTGCGAGTGAGTTTTAAGTTGCCTTTGCTGTGTGCTATGCTGTGTGTACAAAAGTCTTTCAGATAATATACAGGGCTGTATAAAAGATTTCGAGTGCATTTCCATCGATTGACGAAAATTGCTAAATATGAATATTTTAACTGAACTAAATTTTATAGTGCTATATATCCACATTTATTGATCATATACAGGGCTGCACAAAATAATTTGGTTACTGTTTTGACACTGGAAGGTAATTTCTAAAACTGTATTTTTCAATGTGTGATATGTTTTCTAAACTGTTTACTTACATATCTTTTTTCACCTTATTTAACGATGAAGTTTCGTTACAGTTTTCTGACTGTGTTGGAAAGTGTTTCATAATCTATGCTTGATGCATGATTTTTCATTCTTGATTTTTTCTGAAATATATCTATGTATAAAAATTACTATTCAGATAAAAAGTTTTTTAAAACATTAAAATTTTATATACAAAGGAAATTTACCGTGTAATTTCAGCTCTGCTGAAAAATTAATTAGTATTAAAATTTTATTTTAAAATTTTAAACTTATATAATTTTTTACTACTCATGAATCACTGACTCGATTTCATTATTTTTTTCACTATTCACTGCAGGAAAGGCTCCTTGTTATTTTGTCTTTAGAATTTATAAAATTTTTAATAAATTTAAAAGCAAAAGAAAGAAAAAAAAAAGGATTTTTGTCAGTGACTTTCATTTTAAAGAATATATTTTTAAAATTTTTGTCAATTTTATTTTTTTTATTTATAGGCATATTTTAAATGATTTTTTTTACCTGCAATATTTCTTTCTATAAAAATTACTTTTCAGATTTTTTTTTTTAGCTTTGAAATTTTGTTTTAAAAATTTAAATTAAAAATTTTTTTGTAGAATATCAGTCTAGCTGGGCCGGGCTTGGCCCGAGCTTTTATGTTTTATGACGGCCAAGGTTTTAGCTTTCATACCGGGCCGGGTCGGGCGAAAAAAATTGTACGGGGCAGGCCGTACTAGGGACAAACTTTTTGTTTTTAAACCAGGCCGGGCCAACCTTTTTTTTGTAGGGTTAGGGCCGGTCCCGAGCCTGGAAATTTCGGCCCGTGCTGACCTCTATTGTCTGACCCGGTATAGAGGTGTGAGGGACCCTCCCCCTCCCCTACATATCCTGTATATAGTATATGCATATAGAGAGGGTTCGGAAGTAGCGCACTACAAATAGCTTAACTGCAGTAGTCGCTACATTTTACAGTAGTTTGTAGTGTAGTGTCCTATATTTTGAACAGTGTAGTGTAGCGAGTAGCGCGATACAAAAATCAGCAGTTTGTAGCGAGTACCGACGCTACTTTTAACGCTACTTCAGGGAAAGAAGAAGGGGGGGGGGGGGGGGGGCGGAATCAGCCATTCTGAAAATCTCATGGTCAGAACTTCCTTTTTTTATGGAAAATTTGTTCTGCTCAACAATTTGTGAATCTCAGCGGCAAATCGCAGCTATATTATATAGCAACGCATCACATGAAGTTATAGATTTTTCCCATTGAAACTTGTTGTTAAAATCAATCAAGTACTAACACACTAAAGGAGACTTGTCTATTTACTCGTTATTAGGTCTTCATGTTTTAACGCCGGGTTTCTTAATATTCTGAATTATTGTATTTACAGATTTATTTATTGTTTGCATTTATAGTTGTTTTTCTATAAATTTCTAAATTATAACATCTCTCTTAATTTTAAATAAATTTGTAATGTATATCCAAACTAACATTTTGGAGATAAACACGTAACTTTTTCTTGTATATTATTTTCCTTAATTTTTTAATGCACTCGGTTATACAAATAATACGAATTCGGTCTTTACGGGACCCTTTTCAGCTTAGGGTCCGATATAATTGTACCTCTTATTGTCCTCTATTAATTAGTGAAACCCACTGTCTGATAAAATGACAATGTCTGGGGATTTAGTTTCAATCCTTACTTTTTTATTATAATACTTTTAATTAAGAAAATTTACTGTTAATGGTTTAATTATATTTGCTGACTTTTATATGTATTGATTAGATGGTGGTGGTGTGTTAATGTGGGGGGTAAGTGTTCGCCACCTACCATTCTGAAACCTTATTTATGCCCTCAGTAAAACTATAATTATCAATAAAATGCATAAAAATAAGTTAAAAATTGAATGTATATAAAGTATCAATATTTTAGTTTTTGTATTTGCTTCTTTCAGGAAAAACATGAATGTGCAAGAGGAAAACAAGATTATTGATAGCTCAAAAAATCATATTTTAGCGTCTTCATCATCGAAGCAGTCTATAGAACTCTGTATCACGTCCCAAACCGCGACTAATAACAAAAATATAGATGAAACGTTTCGATTAAATTCAGATAACCAAAGTGAGGCAGACGGGGAATACTACATTGAATATTCTAAAAACAGACAAGAAAATAAATTTCCTACAGGTCGATTTTTTGTGTGATCTGGAGACAGTTATTAAACAATGTAGAAATGTAGAAACTCACACTTATGAATGTAACTTTAGAGGAAAGTTACTGTACAAAGAAATGACAATAAATGGACTTATTTGCACATTTCATTATGTGTGCATTAATCCACTGTGTCCAGTGGAAGCAAAAATTGTGAGTAATAATGATGGCGGATAGCCTTAACAAATTAGCAGTTTTGGGAGCCATGTCCAAAGGTTCCAGATTCGCTCAGGAAGAAGAGAAATTCGGCATTATGGGTGTTAAGTACATGACTCGATACAAATTTTCACAGTATAAAGTTTAAAACTGGGGAAATAATAAAATTATGTGCTGAGGGCACAATGGAATGAACTATTGTAGAAGAAAAAAATGTTGCAGAAAATAGGATTGACAAAGATTCAGAGATCTACTGTAACATTACAGCAGTTGTGGATGGAGGATGGTGTAAGCACAGTTATGGTCGAGGGTATAACGCATCAAGCAGAGTCGTTGGGATCATTGGTCAGGAATCAAAAAAGATTATTTTTATTGGCATCAGAAACAAACTGTGTTTAGTATGCAGGATGATTAATAACGAAAAAATAAAGCACCTTGAACATGACACTTGTGTTTCAAATATTGGAATAGTTCATCCACAAGCGTGGAAAGTGACATAATTGTTGAAGGAATGCTATATCTTCATGAAATATATAAAATAAGATGCATTAGGTTGGTAGCAGATGGTGATTCAAATACTATGTATAAAGTAAGAGAAAAAATTTCCTACAGCAGCTTTGTCCTGAAAATTGAATGTGTTAACAATGCCGTTCGACGTTTCAGGAAAGAACTGGAAAGGTTGTAGCCATCAAAAGAAATATATGGAGTATTCAATCGCAAAAAAAATGTTTAAAAGACAAAATACCTCTACTAGTTAATACTGTTAGATCAGTTATAAAACAATGTCATTCCCACACACATTGAACCCTCTAAAGATCTCGTAAAAAAATTCATTGGCGAGTTAAAAAATGTGTCTCAACATGTATTTGGCAATTATTCTTCCTGTGGAACTTGAAATAAGCAATCTTCTAAAACGTTATCTCTGGATCAATCTAAAATTCCCTGTATAGATTCAAAATTATTAGAGAGCATTAATTTTGAAATTAACAGACCACTTGTATCATGTGTTAACACCCTAATTTTCAATCTCTCCAACAACTATGCTGAAAATTTTATGAGCCAATTATGCAAGACATCTGGCGGAAAGCGAGTTTTCACGAGCTGGTGGAATTAACAGGTGTGCATACATTGCTCTATTAGCATATCAGACACCAGCTCAAGGTTGGATAGAGAAAGCATATACTGCTATCACTGGAAGCATTCCAAAAGCACCAGTTCGTGCTTTTGTATTATCCAGGAACAAAAGACATTTAAAAAGAAAACTTTTCCCAAATAAAAAAGTGAAACAAACTAATGAGATATCAGTGGGAAGTGATAAAAATTATGGAGAGCTTTCTCAAAGACCGGATATTTCAGATGAAATATTTTTAGAATTAAAAGAAAATTTTTTGAATTATCTAAAAGTAAAACAATTATCAGATCTAGAAAAATAAACAAGAAAACAGTATCTATCCGAAAAATGGTGACATGAAAGATGTAAACGGATTTCCTCGTCCTTCTTCAAAGAGGTTGCTGATAGACGGCTAACCACATCATGTTCAAACCTAGTTAGAAGACTCATCTATAAAGACCGTGTCGACATACCAGCAACAAGGTATATCATTGCTAACGAGATAGTCGCTCTAAAGCAATATGAAAAAGATACTGGGAATGTTGTCCTACAATGTGGTTTGTTTATTGATGTGGAGCATCCATTTTTGTGTACTAGTCCTGATGGTTTAATAGCCGATGATGGATTGATAGAAATTAAATGTCCATATAGTGCTAGAAATGCATTAGGTTTCCAAGAAATATGGAAAAACCATGATATCGGATTAAAATATAAAGTAATGATGAAGCATTCCTGTCAACTAACCACAGAAATCAAATCCAAGGCCAACTTGCTATCACAGGCAGAAACTGGTGTGATCTGTACTTTTGCTGCCCAAAGGAAACAAAAATTATAAAAATATATAAAGATGATTCATTTTGAGTGAAAATCCTTCCTAAACTAAAGGCTTTTTACATTGAATGTGTTTTGCCAGAACTGGTAGATCTTAGAGTCTGCAGAAACTTACCATTACAAGAGCCACATATTAGAAATTTTATAATGAAAATATCCAATAAGATCGCTTATCGCTCTGACAACTGAATTTGTTTTTCAAAATCCTTTTGACCAATATGTAATGAACCAACATCTCATCTATTATTACATATTTCACACCATCATGTACAGGGCTTTACAAATTTGATAAAATCTGGTAGCCAACAAAAAATTTTAGTCACCAGTAGAAATATTTACCCCCTTCCCCTTTCTGCCATTGATTTTCAAGAAGCACAAAAGTTTTTTTTAGGAATTAATTAAGAAAAATGTAATAACAAAGCATGATTTAGAATTATTAGTTACATAGTTTAGAATAGTACACAATTAAAAAAAATAATATTAAACCAAGTTTCGTATTGAAAATTATCAAAATTATATATCTCTGAAAATAAATAATAATTAAATAAATAATATAATACTGCAAATGCTGAATTAACCGGCATGCTCAGGAATGCTTATTGCCGAATGTTTAAATGTCCAGATAGTTGAAGGCTACATAAAAAATCTATACCAGATATGAATTTTTTTAGCTAACTAAACTGTTATATGCATTAGGGCTGGGCGATATCTCAATTTCAATATCGTGGTATATCGTCAGCTAAATATCGCGATATGACGATATATCGTGATATTAAAACTAAACATACAGAATAAATAAAAGAATATTTTGAGAAGAAGAAAGAAAGAAAAATTCCCTGACGGCTTGGCCTACAGGCACAGGTAGATTTCAAAGACGCAGACAGCGGGGCGCCTGTTTGTTGGGAATTGCGAAAGAAATGACATTTTGGCCATGATGCCGCAGTTGGGACCGCCCATAATCTTAATTGTTTCCCAACTTGTTTGCAGGCAGAGCCGGCAGGGATTTGTTTTTTTTTTTTTTTTTGCTATAAGGGTTGGTCTTATGAAAAAAACTTGTCAATATAAAAGTTTTAGATAATATTAAGAATCATAATTAAGAAGTTATGGGTTTTTTTCTGTTTTCACACTAAGCACTCCCCCTCCCCCTCCTGGTTCGATTTTGCCCATTAACGAGCTTGACCGAGATTTTATGCTCCTTGATTTTATGTATCAGTTTGGAAGAGATTCGTGCAGAATTATTGCAGACAAAAAATTTGGTTAAAACTTAAATATATTTAAAAGATATCATTCGTAGCAATGAATAAAAATTTCGCCTTCAAGGGACACGGGCTAGTAAAACCGCATCTAGCACCAAACATGGAAATTTTAAATACTTCCATATTCCATTATTAAAACAATTGCTATATATAACATCTTTTAAAGAGCATTACTTGCATAAAAAAAATCTATAAATAATATAAAATAAGTTTTACTAAATTATTCGCCAATTTGCGCTTTATGAAATTTTAGCTTCTTGTGAAATCTCTAACAAAGTAATGAGACATTATTACAACAATTCAAACAAAAATTTTCGGTTTGCTCGTCGTAATTATTGGTTCGCTTCACACCCTCCTCCACTCAATTTATAATATAATAAATTTAACAGCATATATTACATTAAAACAATCAGCAATTTCCTGTACTGATATATTCAAAATTCCAAATAACTGAAATAAACACTTCAGAGAAACATTATCTATCATGTAAAATATTTCAACAGAAATTGTTTTACTTTAACATTACAGTCAGTGAGAAATTCAGGAGTGATACTGAGACCCTAGAGTCTCCACATTTTCGGTTAATTGATGTCCCGAAAGTGCAAAATCCCCCCTCCCCCCTCTCAGACACACGCTGATGCCATGGACGCCGACGAAACGCAGGGGGTGTAAGATATTGAAACAGTTGTGCTGCTAGTCCTCAACATGCAATACAGAAATTTAACAAATAAAAAATATGAATTTTTTTACATCTCTTTTTCGTCAGATGAGATAATTTTTCAACACATAAACTTAAAAATTAAAAATAAAAATAATAAAAACTAAACTTTTAGCGGGCAGATCCCCGATGACCAAAATTTCATAGTTCTTTCTTCTGTCAGTGCGTAATTAATCATGCTACTTGTGGATAAGTAAATTATATATTTTATTCAACATAAAAAAAAAATTACAGATTTAAATTTCAAAATTCAGGGAGAGGCAATTGTCCTCCCTTGCAGGCGAGGTGCTGGGTTCGATCCCAATCGCGCCCGTCGGCCTAATCGTTCGGAGTTTTCGTGGTTTTCTTCGAGCCGTGGATTTATCCATGCGTAAATACGGGTTAGGTTCCCTTAGAAAGACCCCCACGAAGGGCGCTCCCCCCGGGCCTATATCCCTAGTGTAGATAATTGGCCGTCAATAATCAACCAACCTCCCTTGCAGGCGCCCATGATAATCCCCCCCCCCCCCCCTCCACACACACAGCTACCCGCCATCCCGAACCTTCGAAATACCTTCTAAAGTAAAATATCGGAATTCAAGACTGGTTAGAGTATTAAATGGTCATCAAGCACATTTTTTCATGATAATGGAAAACAAGTTGGAAATTGTACGTCAAACGTGACAAATGAGGTGCGTTCGTACTATAGCTAGTTATATAAATATTCCGATCTTGATGATTTTTAATTCTGTGAAATGAATTACATCGTCTGCAGATTCATTTCTGTTATAAAATAAGTATCTCGATCGCTTGACAGTTAAACTTCGGAAACTCCTATAACAAAAAAGCACCGATTTAAAAAAAAAAATCAAATTTCTTAATAAATATTTTTATTAATATCTGCTAAAGTTTTGATTCGATTTTCATAAAATTTGAAATGTCTCGACAAAATTCTGCAAAGATAATATATCTTAAATTTCAAACCATTCGTTTGGGTAGTTTTTGCGTTGTTATATGCGGACAGACAGACGGCTGGACCAGACGACGACAATAGGTGCTACGTATTTATATAATTACGAACGCACCTAAAAAACACGAAGAAAATTTAAAAAATGGATGGAAATATGAAAAATAATTAAAAAATGAATAATCTGCATGTTCGAATATTTTTTTATCATATAGTACATTAATATTTTACAACTAAAATTATGAAGAAATAAATATATATTATCTTTTTCTTGTTTGCCGCGCCATCGCCTAAACTGTTTTTTAATATATCATTTGTGAAGAAGGGGGGGGGGGGGTAAATCGCATAAAAATAGGGTAGAAACATTGCAACATATTTAATTCGATTAAAATTAAAATTGCATGATATTCATTTCCACCGTTGCAAATAAAATATAATAATGGTTAATGGTTTTAAAATTTTAAATGCAAAATTACCACCAAATGATTTTTGGCAGTGACCAGTGGTCATATATACAGAGGCAATCAAATACCAAATACTCATATATCTCTCTCTTTCTGTCACGCGAACGCGATTTTTAAAATAAATTCTGGGGAGAAAAAAACTCACGGTATAGAAGTAAAAATAGTTGCATTTTTAAAAATGCTTCTCTACCCTAGAATATGCATTAATAAATACTACTAAGGAATTAATATTTTTTTCATAAAATAATAATTATAAAAAACAAATAAAAACATGTCTGAATTATTCTTTGCTCATTTGTCTCATTAAATCAACTGTTGCAAATAAAATACTTCCTTTCTTTATCGCCCTAAATTTACGCATCATTCAATAACTTCGAATATTCATCCACACCGGTGCCACTGAATATCATAATAAAATGAAAGAATAGGTGATATCCCACGCATGCGCTCAGAGCTGGAGAAAATCACCCTTCCTCTTTTCAAAAACCTTATCAGCTGCGAGAATCCACACCGTTAGTATCATGGTTTAGGCTGTATCATGGTTTAGTATCATGGCTGTATCATGGTTAGGCTGTATCCGGTGTATCATGGTTTAGGCTGGGGGAGCTCACACCGTTCGTATTCATGAATACTGGAAGACGAGGAAGAGATTTAATATCGTGGTTTTCATGGTTTTCGTCAAATTTATGATATTTGCGATATACCGTTGGGTAGGATTTTTTGATATCGGTATCATGGTATGCATTTTATATCGGTTTTATCGATTTTATCGATATATCGCCCATCCCTAATATGCATATTATTTCAAAACTTTTTTTCTGCTTTTTAAATATTGTTGATAAGTTAAATTAAGTTTTATAGTGAGTTTGCTTATACATAATAATATAACAGGTAATGTAAATTTATTTGACCAACAGGGGTGTCACCTGTGTCACCACCCTGTGTCAGTAATTCAGCGCAAGAGTTTTCCATAATCAGTGTGATTATGGCAAATTTAAATGGCAAATTTTAATACAATATTCATTTAATCTTAACCTGACGTAGTTCTCCCCCACCTCCAACATACACACACACACCTCCATCATTTTGGCAATAGGAGCAACTTATTTGCAGTTTTCAGATCTTGAAGACTTAAAAATTTATAGATAATGTGTATTTTCTCCAGCAGTCTGTTTTAAATTGCGCACAGAGCCGTCCTTAGGGGTGTGCGGCCGCATAGCGCCTTGTGCCTAGAAAGACCTTGCGCCCAGAAAACAAATTAATGCAAAATAGCTTATTATTTATTTTGTTGTGAGTTATCTATTTCATAATAAAATTTAGAGCACATGACACTTCAGTTCTGTCGATGCCATTTTGCCCCCCCCCCCTTTCCTATAGCTCGGACTCTAATTGTCGTAGGCCCACCAAATGTTGTATGGTTCAACATAAGGGCCATTATCATTTTCATATCAAACCCTTAAATTTCTATAAAAAGCTGAATATAAGAGCCCGACAAAGTTAAACTCTTATAACTCGTGATGAAATTGTCACAGCGCGCTAAAATTTTGTGTACATAAGCAAAGTAACATAATTTTACAGGAGACATTGATGGCTTTTTTTAACAAAAGCCCCTAAATTTTATAAAATATTTAATGTAAGAGCCTGACAAATTTAAACTCTTATAACTCATTATCAAATTGTCACAGCGGGCTCAAATTTTGTGTGCATGAACAAAATGGCATAATTTTACAGGGAACATTGTCAGTTTTTTTAACAGAAGCCTTAAATTTTAGTATAGTGCAAATATAAGGGCTCGTGCTCGATAACCACAAACACTTATAACTCGCATCCAAATTTTCGCAGCCCATGCAAATTTTGTATGGTAAACGTAATGATTTCAACGGGGGAGTGGGGTTCAGTCAATTTTTTTTATCGAAGACACCCATATTTTAGAGTATTATAAATATAAGGTATACTGACAACTTAAAACACTTCTAACTCGAATTGTAATTACACTAGTCAGCAAACAAATATGTAAACTATACAGATTTAATATTCCTAAATCTAAATATGACATCCAATTTTTCCAGCACGTATCATTTTTTCAAGAAACAGTTTTATAATAATAACAAATAGTGAAGGATTATCACATTATTTTTCAATGATAGAGAAATTGAAATTATGAAAAAAGTATTTTCACTGTCTTAGATAACAAATCGATAAAATATAGCATGGAAATCTAGATTGTTGACACTTGTATGTTGTATTGTGCATTTTTCTTTTTGTGTCCGAATTTGTTATTTGCTATCGTGTAATATATTTTTATTCCTTATGCAACTGTAACTCGTGTAATGTTTTTAATACATTTATTTATAGGTAATTTAAATATAATTACATACATTTTATATTTACACAATTTCCACATATATATGTTTTAGCAAGAAATAAAATACCTAATTTTAAAAGCTAACCACTCTACCTGCAAAATGGTCCGTGATACAATAATTTCATTGCCATATTTTGATTTAGTAGTATGAAATCTATAAGAATCAATGATTATTTTTACAAGGAGGATTTTGGTGCCGACTAGGTTATCGTAGAACATACATATTTTGTACAGTAAACTTAATCTTTATACGAGGGGGGGGGGGGACTTTATCAGTTTTTTTAACTGAAGCCCTCTAAAGTTTAGTATAGTGTGAATATAAAAGCCACAAACACTTAAAACTCGGATTGAAATTGTCACAGTTCACACAAATTTTGTATTAAAAACATAATAGTTTTAAAGAAGGGTTGAATTTTTATAAAAGCCCCCATATTTTAGTGTATCATAAATATAAGGTACTAACAACTTAAAACACTTATAACTCTAGCTGTAATTATCGTAGAACACTCTTATTTTGTATGGTAAACGTAATCTTTATAAAGGAAGGGGGGGGGACTTTTTCGCTTTAATATAATAAATAAAAAATGCCACACAAAATATGAGTGTACTACGACAACTACATCTCGAGTTATAATTGTTTAATTTGTTACTACATATATTGTAATAAGACTAAAATATGGCCAGCTTCTATAAAAAATCGACAGAGCTCCTTACCTACTCCGGAAAAGTTTATCATACAATATTTGTTTTAGCTGCGACAATTTGGATCTGAGTTATAAGTGTTTTTGATTAACGAGCTCTTATATTCATGCTATACTAAAATTTAGGGGCTTCGGTAAAAAAACCCGACAAAGTGCTTCATTTATAAAGATTATATTTATCATACAAAATATATTAATATTCTATGATAATTACAGGTCGCGTTATAAGTGTTTTAACTTGTCAGCCCTTTATATTTATGATAAAGTAAAATATATGAGGGGGGGGGGGGGTCGATAAAAAATTGACAGAGACAGGGAGCTGATAGTTGGCTGACACTGATGAAAAAATTTTTATTTCTAAGAAAATACAATTTTTAATATGTTGATGTCTCCTCTTTCAAATTCTGTATTCAAATTCGAAACATAGATGCAATTCACAGTCCAGCAGTACTTTTCGAATCACTCTGCGGCAATTTGTGGATTAAAAAGTATAAGGATGTCTTATCTTTCTCTCTCTTTTTTTCAATGACTTACAATATTACTAATTAGCCCTCCCCCCTCAGAAAAAAGAAAGAAAAATTTTCTCCGACATGACACGACCAGAATGAATTCTCCGCCCATTCGAAATTTGCTGAAAAAAAGAATAGACCGAGGCCAGTACAAGTATTATGAAAGGAAATTGGTCCGAGTCTCTATAAACCTCTACTAAAACCCTTATTTTGAATTTTTAATTCATAAGTCACTTTAAACTCTAAAATAAGTCCCTGACAGCATCGTTATTTAAACTGCACAATTGAAGAAGTAAAGCATTAAAGTTTTATTTTTTAAAGTATAAATAATAAAAAAAAGGAGTTGTAGAAACTACCAAAAACTTGTTCTGAAATATTTACGAAAAAATAAAAATTAATACTCTTTACTGATTATTTATTAATTTTTAGTGCATCTTTAGTTCATTTGAATTGGTTATAGGTTATAGACAAAATTATATGCAAACTTAAATACCCTTCTTTGGATAAAATACTAACCAAGATACAAGTTAAAAAAAAATGTAAAATCTCAACACCGGATTTTTTAACTCCCGAACCTCTAAGCTCCAGCCTACCCTGCTTATTTGGTAACGTCTGGTCTATCCTAATTTGCATAGTTTCCAAGATTTAATTTTTTGGACTAGTACCGTATATCAAACATTCCAAAACATATGAAAAATTTCAATTTTTGAAAATTCGTGCAAACAATTATTTTGCAAATAGTTTTAGGGTTTTGTTCATCTCACGAAACTCTATTACTCCCGCTCCGTTGTCTGTCCGTCACAGAGCCGTTTTCAGAAACTATATAACTTACAGGCATGAAAATTTGTGTACTTATAGCTAAATACCTACTATGAAGCTCAAAATATTAAAATTGGAAAAAACTGTATTATTTTAATATAGAGAGATAAAAAACCAAAATTCTAACAACCTTTTCCTATTAAATGTAAACATTTTTCGTTATAGCAGTTGCCAACAATTAAAAATCCACAGTAAAATTCTTTCCACAATAATTTTCTATTGAAAGATTTCCACGTAAAAAATGAAAATGAAATAAGAAGTTTCACCAATTGAAAAAAAAGATTAATATGACATCATATTGGTAATAAAACGGAAATTTTCAAAAATTTCTCAATAATACAAGGAGTATGAGTATGTGTGTGTACAGAAAGCAGATTAATAACACGTCATTAGAGAATTAAAAAGAAAATTAATCTGACGTCATATTGGAAGTTCGGATTTTTCAAATGTTTGAGAATAATACTAAGTGAGTATCAATATGAGTAATAGAGAATAGTAAATATATGAGTTTGACGAACGTATTGAATCATAAGAACCCAATTATGGAAATATTCGCATATTTTAACATTTTGAAGGTGTACAACATGTTTAATTTTGAAATTATTTAAAAAAAAAAATATCGCATTTAGTTTACATGACAGATGTTATTATGACAGAGTATAATAGCAGGCTTCGCCCACTATCGGGCCTGTTCAGATAATAAAAGCAGAGTTTGTTATAAAGAGAGTTACATATGTTTTTAATTATCGGGGGTGAAACGTTTTCCCTAATTAATGCATTTATTTTTCTTTTAATGGTATGTAATCGACGTCATGGGTAACAGCTAGTAAAATATAAAATAACCAATCTTTCGTAATCTGTGGGCAAGGTTAGCTCCAAATATGGGCGTTTGCTAGCAACAATATAGTTTAAAATCAATGTAGATACTTTTAAAGAACTGTCACAAAAAGTCTCAATTTCTAAAATACACAATTTGGCAGTAAGACCTAGATTACACAATAGGTTTAAATATCGATTTTATATAAACATTTTTTTTTTTAAATATCTCATTTAGTCCACATGACAGATATTATTATGACATAATATAATATCGGGCCGGTTAGATATTAAAAAAAACGAGAAAAATAGACCGGTAAATTTTTACTTTATAATTTTTTTTTGTTGCTAAATGAAATTTATTTGGATTTATTAAAGAAAAGATAAAGTGTTTTGAAAGGAATATTAAACGAAACTCTTTGTGCGATCTACGATCACATTTATCCACTTGTTATAAATCTGTTTTTATTGGAACAAATTGTCATAATACATTGGACAGATGAGTTGCCTCTCACATTACTTATCCAAAACTACTGACCAGTTTGTATTTTTATTCATGTGCTTCTGCTATATAGATTTTTTTTTTTTTTTTATCAAACGAATTTATTGCATATTTTACAGATTATAAAAGAGGGAGGGGGGGATTTCTTTCCAGAATTTTCTATTTTATTATGGTTTCATCAGATAGAAACAAAACCAAAAGAAAAAAAAAAGCTTAATATATATAAATGAAAATAAACTAAGATTTTTTTCAAAAAGAGCAAGAAAATCGTGATTCTCTACAAAAAAAAAAAGTATTTTGTTACTAAAAATGTGTATTTACATATTTGAGTTTTATTACACACAGTTTCCAAGCATTTAAGTTTTTGAAATATTACCTTGTAAATGTTGAAAATTTTTATCTTTCATAATAAATATTTCAAAAGATAAATGTTTTCAAAGTTTGTAAATTTTTACAAAGTGTATTTAGTAAATATTTTTTTTTTATATAAATATCTTTTTACTTCATATTTTGAAGTTAGCCTAGCCTATTTGTTAAATTTGTTAATGTTCTATTTATATTATTTTGCAGTGACAGTTTCAAATTCCCTAATAGAAATTTTAGGGTCACTTTTAATTTCTTGAAAATTTAAGAATACTGATGTAATGTGATAAATTTTTTATTTCACAAATTTTGCTGTATTTGCTTCTGTCTGGTCGTTAATAAAAAAAAGCATTGTTATTGATCTTAATATAAAAAAGTTATCATTGATGGGTGTATTTAGTGTACGGTATATATTTTCATAATTTATTTGATGTATTTTATATATTTCATATAGTATGTCTTTTATCTTTTGTATAATTGAATCAGTCATTTCAAAAACCACATAAGTCATAAAATGAGAACTTTTCATGAAAAAAAAACTTATTCACAAGTAAACGAATTTTTATGGGTTTTTTGGGGGCTGATTATAGAGTTTTTACTTCAAAGTTTGTAAATATCGCATAATTTTTGTAATTTATGAATAATAAAAAGAAGAATAACAGAAAAACTGTTCCTGACTTATGTTGTTTTAGCAAGAAACAAGGTTAGGTGGTATTTAATTGGAATAAAACAGTTATATTAAACATATTTTTAATCGAAATTAATGAAGTTAGCACTTATACAGGAACATTTTTATGTTTTAATATGGTATCCGCATGTAATCTGGTATTGCATGCAAAAAATACTTAAGTCGCTAACATATCATTTAAGTATTGAACAAAAATTAGAAGGTATTGTTTGAAGAGGAAGCAATACACTGCAGGGCTTGAAATTCAATTTTTCCAAGGAGGGGAGTCTCCCTCCCAAGATTTTTAAATGGAGGGGAGTTGTAATGTTTGGGAGGGAGAAAAAAAAATCTTTAAACCCAACTATTATTTTACGTGCTATTTAAAAAATTACATTAATACAGACATGACAAAATACCATTGAAAAAATTAAGTCAACTCAAAATGATAATGTAAAATGTTTATTTTTATTATAAAAAAAGGGAAGAAAGTTAAATTTTATATATGCAGTGTATTTTTCAAGTTCCAACAAATGTTAGAGACCCTTAACAATTAGGTTGTTAAATGAATTTCTGAATTTAGATTTTATTTGATTTAGGGGTGCTGAAGCCTCTTTCACAAGGTACACTTTTACCCCTTCACAATGAATAGAAAGGTTTACTTTTATTCCTCAAGGAGTAAAAGTAATAAGATCTTTGCAGCTCTTCTAATCTCATTTTTGTTTTAGTGCTGACTCTAGGCCAATTTGGCAGGGTGCAGCGACCGGTGGCTCTTGCTGCCCTTTTTTGTTCTTTTCCCAGGAAAAAAAAAACTTTAAATACATCTATTTGTCATTGGAAAAAATTGTGAATTTAGTCATTTGGTTCAGGTAATAAAATAATGAAATTCGTCCTATGCATGAACAGAAATAGATAAGGACTTCTAATGAAAAAGTGTTAATATCGATTTGCGACTTTGGAACTACATGGCAGCCAGTGTACAACTGTGCTAAGGTAACGCCACCTACAAACAACAATACGGATAAATACCATGGAATAAATCTGTTATACCTACCAGACGATGGCTGTCAAGCAGACGATTTGAAAAGGTAGATGAACTAATACAACTGTCCTACACAGACATTGTATTTGAAACATTTTTCGAGAAACAATTTTCTTCTTCGAAAGGTTATTTTATTAGAAGTCCTGGTACTTACGTATTATCCGTGCCAGTTTTAAGCCAACTGCACCAGACACGGAGCCAATATTGCTAATTATAGTAAACCTTATATATATATATATATATATTTTTTTTTCTTGCTACATGGTACATGCCTGGGAATGATCTACTTTTTTTAGTAGGGGTCATTTCATACATAGTAGGATTAACAAATAGTTTATTTACTTTAGATATTGCATTTATGAGTAAAATATAAATATTTTATTTGACAAATTTAATAAGATAGATATAAAAAAAATAATATTAGCAGTAAAAAACAAAATTTTTATACACATTTCATCAAAATTGCATAAAAAGGTAACAATCAATGGAAACAAATGGTTGGTAAGCAGCAGAAGGGAAAAATATTTTTGGTGCCCTGTTAAAGTCTATTGTAGAATTATTTCCGCTGCAAAACAAAATGTCATTTTAAACCTTTTTATGCATTTACTAAATGTTAACAAAATTTACTTTCTAGAATATGCTATATTATTTACCATTTTTTATATCATTTATTAGTCTTTCTTATTTACTATGTTATTTACCATTTATTAATTTTACTAAAATAATATTATTTACTATTTTTAACAATGTTATAAATTTTATAAACATATATTACATTTTATTTATTTTATATTAATTACCATTTTATTTGATAATGTTAAATTACTGGGTTTGAAAACATGATTGGCAACGATAAACAAGATTGGTACTTGGCAACCATTTTTGGCAATCAATCTCCTGGCACGGATAATACGTAAGTACCAAAGTCCTTATCTATGTTTATATTCATAGAAAAAAATCACTAAATTCGTCGATCAGTCGCAGGAAAGAATGGAGAAGTTTGCTAGTCGGTCACAAGAAAATAACATGAAATTCGTCAGTCAGTTGCGGAAAAAATCTTAAAAATTTTCAGTGCGGCTCGAGAAAAAAAATAGTGAATTTCATCAATCTGTCTCCAGAAGAAACCGAATAATTCGGCAATCGGTTAAGGAAAAATTCCCAAAGTTCGTCAGTCGGTCAAGGAAAAAAAGTGAAGTTCGTTGATTGCTCGCCAGAAAATATTGTGAAATTCGTCAATCAGTCGCGGGAAAATATTGTGAAATTCATCAGTCGAACACAGAGAAGATAATCTAAATTCGTCAGTCAGACACAGGAAAAAAAAAAATCAGAAATTTGTCAATCTGTCGAAAGAAAAAAACGAGAAATTACACGAATTTTGTCAATCGATCACAGAAAAAACACTAATTTCGTCGATCGATTGCAGAAATAATGCGAAATTCGTCGATCGATTGCGGAAATAACTCGAAATTCGTCGATCGATCGCGGAAAAAATGCAAAGTTTGTCGATCGATCGCAGAAAAAAAGCAAAGTTCGTCGATCTGTCGTGTAAAAAATGCAAAGTTCGTTGATCAGTCGCTTAAAAAACGCAAAGTCTGTTGATCAGTCGCTTAAAAAACACAGTTTGTTGATCTGTCGCGTCAAAAACGCAAAGTTCGTCGATCGATTGCAGAAAAAAGCAAAGTTCGTCGATCGATCGTGGGAAAAAAAAAACAAAGTTCGTCGATCGATCGTGGAAAAAAAACAAAGTTCGTCGATCAGTCGCTTAAAAAACGCAAAGTTTGTCGATCTGTCGCAAAGTTCGTCGATCAGTTGCGGAAAAAACACAAATTTCGTCGATGGGTTGCGGGAAAAAAATCATGAAATTTATCGTTCGGTTGCAGGTAAATTAAATAACGCAAATTTCTCTGGAAAATGGTGAAATTTTTTGGGCGGGAGGCTCCTGCCCACGATATTTTTTTGGGCGGGATTTCAAAATTTTTGGCGCGAATCCCGCAATCCCGCCCTGAAATTCAAGCCCTGCACTGATTTATGGGGCTACTACCGAATCAGGGCTCTACCTATAAGGAAGCATTTGCGACAAAAAAATTATATTTGGAATAAAATGACTTATGTAGTTTTTGAAATGGCTGATTCAATTCTATCAGGAAGCGAGATAAGAGTTCTGCAAAAGTTTTCCATTTGTAAAAATTTACGTATTTCTACTGCTGTATTTCTATTTGTATATGTCCATTTGTATAAATTTTATTTTAATATAAAAAAAATAACATTTATAATAAATTAACAAATAGCATTTCCATTATGTAAAAATAACATTTCTATTTGTATAAGTTTGTATATTTCTATTTCTATTAAATTTGATTTTAATTAAAAAAAAATAACATTTATGGATCTATTAAATGTACAGTATATATTTCCATGTCTTTATAGGTATAATTGTATGAGGAAATGGGATATGAGTTCTATTAGTTATCTCCATAAAATCCTTTCCATGTGTATAAGGGATATTTGCATCTCCTTTCTAGTGCACATACAAACAGGTCTGAGACCTGGGAAACTTATTTTTTGGGGAGGGTAATTTTCTTGGAAGATAATCTCCTAGATGTCTTAATAAAGAAAAAAATCAGGAAAAAAATTCAGAATATCAGTGCATAGAATCGTATTTACTGATACAAATTTTTAGGAGTTAAATTTCTTGAAATTGCTTGATATATTACGTGTATTAATTAATAATACAAATATGAAAGAACTAAAACTTCGCGTTGAATATTTTAAATACTAAATCAAATTATTTAAAAATAAAACTGCTGATTTGACGTTTGAGGTCCCTGATCTGCAGATTTATTAGTTTCATTACTAATATAAATGCAATTAATATTTATAGTATTTTTTAATGTACAGATATTAATTAATCAAAAATTGAAGACAGAAAGTAAAATAAATAAATAAATTAACAACTCTCATAATTTCATAACCCATAATTTCATCAATTTTACATTCGGAATTTTTTATTGATTATGCTATAGTGGCGGACAAAAAAACTGCATCACCGGCGAAAAAGTGGAAAACGCTGCAAATAATGTTTTTCAAGTACAGGTATTATGGAAGGATGATATTTTTATGATAAAATACAGTTGTAGGTTTAATCTAAATTAAATTTTATTGGAATTTATAAATTATTTACGCATAATTATTTGGAAAAATGGACAAAAGTGAAAAACGCAATATTTCAAAAAACTTGGAACAAAGTAATAGATGCACAAATTCTGTAATTAATGTAAATTTTACATAACTGCAGTCATATTATATATACTGAGATGTGTATACAAGCATAAGGATCACTTCAGTATTTAGTAGATCCTCCAAGAGCTGCGATGACAGCCTTGCAGTGGTCCGGCATAGAATATATCAAATTCTGAATATAATCCTGGCCAATTTCATGCAACCAGACTCTAATAATGCTTTCCAGCAGTTTTATTTTAGTAGCCAGCTTCTGAGCAACAATTTTTGTACCCATTATATGCTAACAATTTTCAATGGGATTCAGGTCAGGACTATATTCCCAGGCCATTCCAAAACTTTATTTCCAGATTTTTTTCAGATAGGCCGTCACCTAAAGGGAGGAAACTGGATGAAAATTACTTTTCCAATATCCTTAATGTTATGGAGATTAAAACTTGTAAATTAGGCAACAAAATAATTCACGAATAAGTTAGATTGTATTTACCAATTTCGCTGTATGACAGGGTGCAGAGTCCTGTTGAAAAATACAATTTCTAGCACCTTTAAAATCCTCCGTATTAACTGGTTTTAAACACTCCTCTAAAGTCTCGCTATAAACGGGTACATTCACAGCTCCAGTAATAAGTTTCAGACATCCAACACCTTTGCTGGATATACATCCCCAGACCATTTGTCTGACTGGGAATTTTACAATAGGCGATATGCAGCCTGGATGATAAGCTTCACTTTTACGTCTTCGAACATACCGCTTACCGTAGGTTGAACTTAGATTCGTTCGAAAACATTACTGAATCCCACAGAGCCTTTGTCTATGAAACATGCTCTTTTGCCCAAGAAAGTCGTTTCTGCATCATTTTTTTTGTAAGTAAAGGCTTTTGCTTTGGGCGATACGCATGCAAACCGCATTCCACAAGTCGTCTTTGGATAGTTCTTGCGCTTAAGTTACAGCACCACAGACTTTCTCAAAAAAGATTTTTAAGTCAGGAGCACTTGCATGACGATTACTCAGATAAATCCGTTTCAGATATCGATCATCAGAATTTAGGGTCACCCTCTTTCGGCCCGTTCCAGCCTTTCTACATTACCAGTTTCGCGTTCTAATTAAATCGTCCTCCAAACTGTCGATTGATTGCAACCAATTTTTTAAGCGATCACACGTGTCGAATATCCTTCTTTAACTAAAGCAAGTATCACACATTTTTTTTCTTGCGTCAATTGAACATACAAAGCCATCATCTGAAAACTTTAAGAACAAGACAAATGACCATTTTCCCTTTTGCCGCACTATTTTTTAAAATTTGATGATGCAATACTTCATAAGGGGTATATTAGCCAATAGAAATGTAGAATGATATCTTATCTTGCTTTGCAGCAATTAAGATTAATTTATTTGAACGAAATAACTCATTAGCATTACAAAATGTTAATTTTTCTAGGTGATGCAATTTTTTTGTCCGCCACTGTATATCATAATTGCTGTATACCTTAGATTTCTTAATAAAATCTTATGTAAGAATGATGCTTATATGTAAATGTAAACTGAATTTACTATAATTTAATCAAATTTAAAAATATAAAGTTTTTAAAATTTTTGTTTCTGAAAACAGCTTTGGTGGTCATACTATAACATTTAGATGTAAGATCTTACAATACATTCTAATATACTCAATAGCAATAACATGCTAAAAAACACCTAAAAATAGGCATATTTGGATGTTTTTACTGCATGATTATAGGAATTTTTACTGTGAGAAATATATCTGCCCTTTCAAGGGCTTTGAAACACCTTTTACAATGAAAAACCTAGCAGTTTGAAACATTTTAGTGTATCATCGAATTCTCCACAGATGTATAATCTACCTTCTGCTAATTGTGCATATGTGAAAGCACTACTGATAAGAAATTGTACTAAATTGAATTTATTTACAGTATTTGGGAAAAAAGTTATCGCATCTGACGGAAGTTTTACTGAATGGCTTGAAATGATGATTTTTGAATAGATTGATCTTTACTTTGCAAAAATGATTACAAATATTTTATGCATATTTCATCATATCTGTCCAATACAATATCAAACTATTTTACATGGCATGATAATATTGGCTTTAGCTTTAGGCATTTAAAAATGCTTCTGCAAAAGCACCGAATATACTAAACTTTTTTAGTTGTATTCGATGTACAAGCTCTATACTATCTACTACATAAATTTTGGAGAATTCAATGCGAAAAGGTCTTGCTGAGACTTCATTCTACATTGGTAATTCTACACTGGATCATAGTTGGAAAATTTAGAACGTTTTCTTTTACTTGATAATGCTTTTCTATGGTTATTCAGACAATTTTCAAACTTTACCATTCATTGAACAGAAAATGGGGCAATTGTATAATTGATTTAAATGTTAAATTACGAATGCTAAATTTTCCCAATGGGGGTCTTAAATTATTTTGATTAATTTGAAATTTTGTTAATACATTTGTAAGATTTTTTAAATTAGGTGTATACAATTTAATGATATTTTATACATCTGTTCAAAAAATAAAAAGCATTTTGTGTTATCACTTTACATATATGACACGATACTTATTTCATTTTCTCTTTTTTTCTTTTATCAGGCCCATAGCAACTGTATTACATTGCCTATAAAAAAATCATTGAAATAATCCCAATTACGAAAGATTAAACTTAAACAAAGTCTGGATGAAGGAAATTGATGGTTGCTAATCTTTGTAATCGGGTCTACAACTTAGGTTTGCGTCAAATATGAACGATAGTAGTAAAATTACGATATGCGGATACCATTAAAAGCCTATCACAAAACTACGTTTGCTAAAATAGTCAATGAAAACGATTATGAATGGTTAGAAAATAGGTTTTAAAAGTATCCAAATATGTCTATTTTAGATGATTTTAGTATGCTATTGCTATCGAGTAGATTGAGATGTTTAATTTTGATAAGATCTTACATCTGGAAATTATAATATGACCACCAAAACTGTTTTTATGAAACAAGAATTGTAAAAACATTAGATTTTTAAATTACCTTAAGTTATAGTAAATTCAGTTTACTTTTCCATAAGTAACATTTTTACATAAGATCTTGTTCAACTTCTCCATCAGATGCACATTTCTTTTTCTTTGGCAGGTGAGTAAGTCTTGCTATTTGGATATTAGGATAACATAAAATCACTGTTCAAACTGATGCTCACAGTGTAAAATGAAATACTATCACAATACAACAGTCATGATATAGCACAATCATTAGGAAGTTTCAAAAGTAAAATTAATGAGACAATGAGGAATCGAAGTCCCCACTCAAGAAATGCATCTTTTAAAAAAATTGCAAGAATAAGAGACTTGATCAAAATATTATTCTTAAAACCGTTTTTATTGTGACTCTTCTAATTTCTGGAAGCTTCGGAGAATCTTATATGCTTATATATAACATTTAGATTGCGAATTCTAGGATATTGAATATCATGCAAATTGAGACTACAAATCAATGACATGCGGAGATGACGTTGAGGCCTCTGATCTGCAGATTTGCCGTAAAGAAAATATTTTTTAATTTACCCTTGTTGTTATGTAATGTAATAACCTATAATTACTAATTTTCATCAAAATAATTAAATGTTTTTTTAAATAAATATTAAAAGACTCCATAGCACACGCTCAATACATGAGGTGAAGGTGGGGGGGGGGATAAAAAAATTGGACCATAAAATGGACTGGCAACATCCAGAATATTGATCTTTGGGCTCATCCTAGCTTATTATATCAATTGAGAAAATGCGACAAGATATTAAATAGCATGCAAAGTGAGACTAAAAAACAATGACATGCAGAGGTGACGTTGAGGCCTCTGATATGCAGATTTACTAGTAAATAATAAAAATATATTTAACTTTACCTTTGTTGTTATGTAATGTAATAACATATTGCTAATTTTCATTAAAATAATTAACTGTCGTTTATTATAAATATTAAGACTTCACAGCACATGCTCAGTACCCAAGGTGGGGGGGGGGGGGGAGATACAAAATAATTGCACCATACAATGGACTGGGAACATCCAGAATATTAATTATTTGGGCTCTTCTGAGCTTATATCAATTGAGAAAATGCGGTTGTCATATATTGCACACTCAAGTCCTTCTAGAGTGCTTGGACTATCCTATCAGATAAAATGGAAATTGCTTTTTCTTCAAAAATGTGCATGCTTCTTCAAACCTGACCCACAACTGGGTTTTCACGCACAGAGCGTTCTCGTATGGATTTTAGTTTTTCCCTGGACTATCAAAGAAAATTCCCTACATTCTCAAGTGATGTGACTTGGGAGAAATAAGGTATTTTGATTAGCTGGCACTATTTTATATGACAATAAATATGTAAAAAGAAAGAGCAGATGGCTGCAACAAAAGTGGTTTTGTTCACATAAATGTTTACAAATTTATTGTTAAAAATACATAAAAAAGAAAAAAAAGACAAGATTTATAGGGAGAAAATTGAAATACAGTACAGGATCTATTATCCAGAATTCTTGAGACCTAGGGTATTCTGAATAAGGGTTTTTTCCGTAATTCATAACATTTCATTATAAGAAATTACAAAATGACTAATTTCACATCTAGTGATAAACATGAAGAATATATGTAAATACATACTTACAATTTTGTTAATTTAATAGTTTATTTACATAGAATAAAAAGCATTCTGAATTACAATTCAAATTATAAAAATATTACATTAACAATTATGAAATTATGAATTAGTTTTGGGACTTCTGAGCAGAATCCTTTGATTAGTATTTTTGGAATATTTCTATTAAAGTTGGTTACTTATAGCATGTCTCTTGCACTAACTGTTCTTGTATCCTGTACATTGACATGATTTGCTCTTCATGGAAGTAGCTTCACTGCTGCATTCCACAAATCAGTTGTTCAATGAAAAATATCAGTTGCTCATCTGCTTTTAATGCTTTTTATTGTAATATTTTTTGCACCATAATGTTTTATATTTATTTATTGAAGCTGTATATTAATGAATGTAAGCAATACCATTAGATTTATATTATTTCTTTGTGTTGACTATAGAACAAAAAGGCCGCTAAGCGGGGAATTCTTAAAAAAGGGCACTCTTGCACAGTGTTCCAAACACATATTTTGAGCTCAATTGTTTAAAGTACTTTTCTATGAATAGAATTTCGCGACCAATCGATGAATTTCATGATTTTTCTGGCGACTGATTAATGAATGTTAATTGCAATATCTGATAATTCCCTAGCGATTTACAGACAAATTTTGGGATATTTTTCCCGCAACTGATCAGAGAATTTCTCAATAACATTCCGGAACCCACTCAAGAATTTCACAATTTTTTCCAACAATCAAATGACGAATTGAGATTTTTTTCCCCTGCAAACGATTCATGAATATCATAATATTTTGTTACTATCGATTGGCGATATTTGTGGTTTTTCTTGCAATTTTTTGGCGAAAATCTGGATTTTTTTTCTGCAACAGATTGACTATTTTCGCAATATTTTCTTTCTACCGATGGATGAATTTCACAGTTTTTCCTGCGATGATTGGCGAATTTTAAATTTTTCCTTGCGACTGACTGCCAAATTAAAATTTTTTTCCATGATCGATTAACTGACATATTTTCTTGTGAACAATTGGTGAATTTGCGGATTTTCCCTCATGATTTACAGGCGAAACTCGTAGGATTTTTTCATGTGAACAAAGGACAAATTTCGTGATTTTTTCCGCAACTGACTGAAGAATTTCTAGTTTTTTTTTTACAGTTTTGAAATGAAATAAATTAAACATTTAACACTAAATTGTTTTTTATTCTGGTTTTCTGAGCGTCCCAGATACGGGGCCGCCGGATAATGGATCCCACTCTGTAATGTGTAACTCCGCCCTAAATTCATTCCTTTTTCCGTAATTTAGTATTTTATATGTATTTGTGAATATTTATGTGTCATAGCCATCACACATCTTGAAGCTAAATACATATATATATGACATGATCAACCATAAGGAATATTTAATATACACAAATATGCGTAAGAAAAAGGAAAACATTGCTTTTACAACCGTATCAGGTATGGGTATCTTTTTCACTTTTTAAGAATATATATCATCGTTTTTACACTGTTTTTCACTAAAAGATATTGTAAAAACACTACCAAATTCTAATTTTTTGGAACCCCTAAAACATACTTTAATTTCATGAAATTCTGTGCAATGATTTTAAGAAAATAGGTTTTATGCAAAATAAAAAATTTAGAAATTTTCTTCAACTAATATTAATATAATTTTCATCTGTATTCAAATCGTGGCGGAGACGATGCTCCGCCTACTTCATATAGCTAATTTTTTTGCACTAATGCTACAGTGAGACACTGTACTAATGCTTTTATTATTAACGATTACATATCATAATGACAATGGGCGAGTTTAAATATAAAAAACAGCGAAGACGGAGTTCAAATATAACAAAAATATATTAATAGGTTTCTGGCGTATAATCCATAAATGAATAGTGATAGCTATATATTTTGGCTAACTTATTCCTCACTAAAGAGTAACATCTGATAAAACAAAATCAGCAAATTATGGTAAAAGGTATGGATATGCTTTAAACAAATTTTTTACATGCTTATACAACACCATCCTCTATTATTCTCAGATGGAACTTGACTGCTGTAAACTTCCTTTAAAATTATTTGCTATAAGAATCTAACTATAATAATAATAATAATAATAATAATAATAATAATAATAAGTTCTCGAATAAGTGGGAATAAAACTGGAATAATATACCAATTGGGAGAAAAGGGGAAAAATCTATTGTTGAGAGAAATATCTATTGTTATGACTAATACGTAAAATGTACACAGAAAAAGTTTCTTTATAGGATCAGGATGTTTAAATTTTTAGCAGATCTTTTCATATAACATTCTTCTATTTCACATACATTATACATACTACTTTACTTCATTACGGGTATAATTATAACGTATTCTCCCTTTGCACGTAATATGTGGTTTTCTGAAAAAAGAGATCAGATGGATGATTTATTTGGTTTTACTTGAAAATACCCCAGGAAGAAAGAAAAACTAGATCTAATATCCTCGCCCCTCTTCTTCCACTTTCTCAAAATGAAGCACCTTATGAGGAGTAGTTTCAGAAATAGCTTCAAGTGATTCCAATTGAGATGCTGAAATCTGCAAATGATTTTTCTATTCTAATTCTGAGAGGCTAAATGACAAAATAAGCAGTGTACGATAAGATGAATACTACTAACAAACGTTACTATAGAATACTATCTATTTGTAAAATAGAAAGTGGAATGAAAGATGATTTTTTCATTCAAATACTTTGCCTATAATATAAAATTGCCATTTTTTACGAAAGTTTACTGATATGCATTTACATAAAAAAGACAAAAAATGTATATTTAAGGCAAACATAAGTTTTAAAAGTTATTCTCAAACAAGAATCGTAGCCAGAAGATACTTTATATTATTTACTAGGAGTTTGAGGGCAGTTTTATACATTTTAAGTTACAATGACTGTCTTTTAAATGGAAGTATATGAAAGAACCCATTAGCACTTTTCAACTTATTTCGGCAGGGGGGGGGGGGGGGGGTTGGGACTGGCCCATACTCTCCCTCCCGATAGCCTCTGGCTACGGCCTTATTGTCAAACATGATTTCTGTTTACAACACAATTAAATGTCTTGGTACGCCACTGACAATTAGATATATTAAGCTTTCAATTCTGAACAAAAGTTCGTGAGAAAACCTAAATAATAAAAACATGAAAAAAAGAATTTGCGTTCTGTTACTGCACATATTTTATTCAATCAACAGTGCCAGAATAGAGCATGGACACGTTTTAACTGTTTGGGTGGCAGAAACTGTTCGTTTGTTAGCATTTAAATCCATAGCAATTTTCTCAATAATCTTTTTTATTTGACCACGATTATATTCAGCAAAATGCAGTCTTGTCTGACTATGTACGTCTTTATCTGAGGCTTCCATCCCCCCTTTGCCTCTTCCAAATCATGTAAAAAAATTTTAAATCTTAATTTTTTTTTTCATAGCATAAAAATTATGCCCTATTTGTTGCTTTCTAGTGATAATAAATCAATAATCAATCAAGTAAATTAACCCTCTCTCGCCAAAATTTATGCTTCCACCTATTGCGCATGATAGTATACGAAATAAATAAATAAATAATAAAGATGGAGAGAGGAAAAAATAAATAAATTGTACATATACCCCTAAAATACCTTCTTAATACCTTTAAAATAATGTTTAACATTGTTTAGTAAGGTGCCTAAAAGATTTCACTTATGCATCACTCTCAATTTGTGGAAAAAAAAAAACTGCCATAAAAAAAACTTTCTCTTTCTCTCCCTTCCCCCCAACAGCACGAAACATATAATTTCTGTTTTTTTTCCCAAGAATTCCCATTTCTTTACGCATTTCAACATTTTAAAAATGTATTTTGATGCTTAGTATTAGTAACATATGCAGATTTTATTTTATATCTTTCTACAATGTACACGCTCAAATTTATATGATTAAAATTTTTTTTTAAAAATGAAAATCTATCCAAACAAACTACGGGGCTTCCGTTTTAATGATTGCCTATTTAATTTATGACATTTAGACATATTAAATTTTAGATTCTGACCAAAAGTTCATGAGAAAACCTAAATAATATAACCCCCCTCCCCTTCTTTTCCATCTTTTAAAACACAATCAACAGATTCAAGGATGCAAACCAGAATGGCACAGGCTCCAGAATCCCTGTCCATCAACATACATCAACAACACAGCAAAGGAAAACAAGAACGAAAAATCATGCGCCAAGCATAGATTATGTAGCACTTTCCAACGCTTCCAAAATAATTTTACAAAACATACCGTTTAATAAGCTAAAAGATAACATCTAAGTAAACAATTTGGAAAACGCATAACATATTTAAAAACATAATTTCAGGAATTTCCAACAGATACAATATTCGGAAAAATATCTGAATACTTTTATTCAGCCCTGTATACGATCTATAGATTTGTATATATACTATATAGGATGCTAAATTTTAGTTTAGTTAGGAAACGCGTAGCACAGTTTAAAATTATCCTTCTGGAGTTTCTGTCAATAAACGGAAATGTGTTCGCGAACTTTTGTGCTGCCCTGTATTGGATCTACAGAATTTATACACACCACGTAATAGACAAAAAGCGAGTTAAAATTAAAATCACATTCAGTAACTTAAAACGCACTTCCAGGAATTAGTGTTAACAGACAGTAGAGAATTCTTTTGTGTGTCCCTGTAAATGAACGATGACTGCTATACACACACTATTCTGTAGTAAGCCTCTTGTAATGCACCTTAGTAATATATATAAATTTCAATGCGTTTAAAATAGTGAAACATTATTTAAATAAACCGCAGACGATTTTTCTCCATAGACGTAATGTAATGGAATTCTTTTGACTGTCCCTGTAAAGTAACTATAAGTGCTATGCACACCCTATTCCATATTAAGCTTCTTCTAATGCACCTTAGTGATATATATAAATTTCAATGCGTTTAAATTAGTGAAACATTATTTAAATAAACCGCAAATGATTTTTCCCCATAGACCGCAATGTAACGGAATTCTTTTGAGTGTCCCTGTAAAAAAACTATAAGTGCTACACACTTCCGTTGAAATAGGGAACATGCTATAGATAACGACAATAACATATAAAAATGGCTGAGCAATCCAAGCATATTTACAGGAGTTAGAGCACGGACAGACGGCCATACGACCAGACAAACCGAAGTCATAAGCACTTTTCAACTAGGTTGGAAAGTGCTCAAAAGTCAAAAGATTAAACTTTTTTTGCTCATAACTTTATCAGAAAAGTCATTAAAATTATTTCCATGAGAATCAAAAGATTAAAAAAAGGCTATTGAAACCTAAATAATATAAAACGCTCCCTCCCCTTACGTCTTTCAACAAGCTGAGAAACACTAGAAATTTCGTAAACCGCGCCTATACTGAACACACAGCCAATTGAATGTAAGAATTTAACGAAGTGACCCTTGGATACAACCCCACCTTTCCTCAAATAATGTAAAAAAATATCTGAAAAGCTATTGTAGCGCCATCTGTCATCGTACTGGAGAAATATTCACGTACTTTTAGGTTTGCCATATCATAATAATTCATTAATTATTCGCCAAGACAATTTCACTAAAAAACCAAACTTAACAAACTTAAAATTTTCCAATTTTTATAGTGTACTTCCATAAGGTTAATTTGAATGTAATACTGCATTTTTAACACTTTCCAACCTAGTTGAAAAGTGTTTATGACTTCGGTTTGTCTGGCCGTTTGTCCGTGCTCTAACTCCCGTAAATATGCTCAGATTGCTTTGCAATTTTTATATGTTATTGTCGTTATCTATAGCACGTTCCCTATTTCAACTGAAGTGTGTAGCACTTATAGTTTTTTTACAGGGACACTCAAAAGAATTCCGTTACATGACGGTCTATGGGGAAAAATCATTTGCGGTTTATTTTAATGATGTTACACAATTGCAAACACATTGTAATTGATATATATCACTAAGGTGTATTATAAGAAGCTTAATATGGAATAGGGTGTGCATAGCACTTATAGTTAATTTACAGGGACAGTCAAAAGAATTCCGTTACATTACACCTATGGAGAAAAATCGTCTGCGGTTTATTTAAATAATGTTTCACTATTTTAAACGCATTGAAATTTATATATATCACTAAGGTGCATTACAAGAGGCTTACTACAGAATATTGTGTGTATAGCATTCATTGTTCATTTACAGGGACACACAAAAGAATTCTCTACTGTCTGTTAACAATAATTCCTGGAAGTGCGTTTTAAGTTGCTGAACGCGATTTTTAATTTAATTCACTTTTTGTCTATTACTTGGTGTGTATAAATTCTGTAGATCATATACAGGGCAGTACAAATGTTTGCGAACACATATCCGTTTATTGACAGAAACTCCAGTAGTAGAATTTTAAACTGTGCTACGCGTTTCTTAACTGAACTAAAATTTAGCATCCTATGTAGTATATATACCAAATCTGTAGATCATATACAGGGTGGAATAAAAGTATTCGGATATTTTTCCGAATATTGTATACGTTGGAAATTCCTGAAATTATGTTTTTAAATATGTTATGCATTTTCCAGATTGTTTACTTAGATGTTATCTTTCAGCTTATTAAACGGTATGATTTGTAAAATTATTTTGGAAGCATTGGAAAGTGTTACATAATCTATGCTTGACACATGATTTTTCGTTCTTGTTTAATCTTTCTGTGGGAAATGTGCAGAGAAATTAACTATAACGTAATTTTCATGAAATACTCAAAAAATCAAACTCAACAAATTTAAAATTTAAAAGATCCTTGTGTGTATCTCCATAAGGTCAATTTGCAGAACATAGTCCATTTTTGAATATTTTTCAGGTTAATTTGTGGAGTTATTGTCGGACACGTGATTGCCCTGGAGAGAATTGTTCAAAATACATCCTTAAATGGAATTTTGTGAATATTCTATTACCGTAAAATCCCGATTGTAAGCCCCCCCTTTTTTTAAATCAAAAAGGGTTAAATTTGGGAGGGGGGGGGGGGGCTTATAATCGAGATTAAAAAAAAAATCATTTAAGAACCTGTGTTTATCATTAATTTAGAAGTAAAAAAGGAACGAGAATCTTCCGTATTTCGGCAGATTAAAATAAATAAATAAATAAATAAAATAAAAAATAATCCCCCCCCCTAAAATCCTGCCTCGCACCCCACCTTTAAAAAATTGAAAATTAAAAAAAAATAAGTTTTTTAATATTTTTCTTTTCTTTTTATTTTATTGTAACAATAAATAATCAATCATCTAATCAATCCTCTCAAAATTACTGTTCCCCCCTTTCCCCCCTCACCTGGTACCAAAAACGCATAGTTTAACTGTTATAACTTTTTAATTTTAAACTTCCTTTTAGACTTATTAAATACTCTATATTAAAAATAAATAACTCCAACTTACCACCTAAATTAACCCCTCCTCCAAAAATCTCTGCTTCTCTCCCCCTGCCCCCCCCTCCCAACCTTATCTTATGAAGATCCTTCCCCTCCAAATGCATCTCATAAAATTTAAAATCTTTAAAATTCTTAATTTTTTCTGCTCTATTTGTGATTTTTTTTCTGCAACAATATTTAAATAACGATCTACATTAATCCCCCTTCCCTTCCAAAAAGTCTTCTTTATTTCCTTTGCCCACTGCCCCCCCCCATCCCCCCAGTACATCCTTTAAAGTCTTCTTTAATTTCTTTTACAAATCTATTTATAACTTTCTTGCAACTATAATTACATAATTATCTAAATTGTTTCTCCCCCACACCCAAAAAACCAAACAAACAAAAACTGCTTCTCCCTCCCCCCCACAAACTTTAAAATCTTTAAAACTATTTTTTAATGATTTTGTGCTGTATTGTTACTTTGTAGCAAGAATAAATAAATGATCATCTAATTCTCCCCTTAAAGTTCCATAATCGATCCAAAGAAAAAGGGAGGAATTTCATGGAGAGGGGGAAGGGCACAGAGAAGGTTTTAGTCTTTTTGTAGTTGGCTGTTCTCACAGCTGATATTTTGTTAATGGATGGGGAGTTATTTTAAAGAACTTATTTATTTCAAAACATAAAATATACACGTAATTCAGGGAAGAAATAGCCAAACTGCAAAAAAGATGAAAATTTTTGCTTTCCTCTCACATATTTAGAAATCCACTCCTCTTCTTTGAGAGAATAGGACAGAGCAAAAATTTCAAAAGGGATGATGATTTTAGATGAGTGATACTTATATGAAATGATGTAGATGAAATGAGTTACCTTACTACAAAATTAGAAATAGATCAGCATTTAAAAAAAAAAAAAATAATATTAAAGATTTTAAACTATTTGCTGGGTGAGAAGATATAGAAGGGAAGTGGAACTTTTGGGAGAAAGAGGGGTAATTTAGATGATTGATTATTCATTAATATTGTTACTAAAGAGAAATAAATAAAGCAGTTTTTATTTTTATAAATAGAGTTTTAAAGATTTTAAAATTTGTGTGTGTGGAAGGGGGGGGGGGGAGCAGGCACTTTTGGCGTAGAGAGAAAACTTAAGTGATAAATTAGAAGGCAACAAGTAGGGACATAAAATTTCTTCACATAAGAGTTTTACAAATTTTAAACTTTGTATTCTTGGGGATGAGCAGAAAATATGAATTTCGAAGGAAGGAATTTGTAATTTAGGTGATTTGTTATTTATTTATTTTATTGTTAATAGAGAGCCACAAAGAGGACAGAAGATTTTTTTTTATAAATAGTTTTAAAAGTTTTTTTTTTTTTTTTTAAATAGGGGTTAGCAAAGTGGAGGAAGCAGACATTTTGGGGGGTAGAGAGATAATTGAAATGGTTGATTATTTATTTATTGTTACGAGACAGCAAATATTTTAATAAAGAGTTTTAAAGATTTTAAACTTTGTATCCTGAGAGGAGAGGGAGGTTAGGAAGGAGAAGTGTAAGTTTCAGAGAGAGGAGTGCAGTGGAAGGTAACTTATATGATTGATTATTTACTTATTTTTATACATATAGGACATATAGGGCATACATATAGGACAGAATATATTTTTAAAATAGAGTTTTAAGATTTTTTTGCTGGGGAAAGGCAAAAGGGTGGAAGCAGACATCTTAGTGGTAGAGAGATAATTTAAATTGCTGATTATTTATTTATTGTTAGTAGATAACAACAAATAGAGCACAATTTTTTTATATAAAGAGTTTTAAAGATTTTAAACTTTATATGCTGAGAGGGAAGGCCATAAATTTTGGATGTTAGAGGATAGAGTTGTAGTTTACAGGATTGATTTTTTTACTAATTGTTTCATTACTAGTGAACAGAAAGAAGTACAGAAGGATTTAAGATTCTCAAGTTTTTAAACTGTTTTATGTTGGAGAGGGCAGAGAAGGGAGACATTTCATGTGAAGGGAGGGATTTCATTAACATCATACAAAAACATAATAAGGAAATCTGCCAAAAATGTCAAAAGAATAAAATTCCCTCCCTTGGATTTTTAAAATAAATTTTTTGTGCATAAAAATTTTTTTGTGTATGTGAGAAGGGGGGAGGGGGCTTATATTTGGGAATGGGAAAGAAAATCAAAATTGCTTAAAAGTGGAGGGGGGCTTACTTTCGGGATTTTATGGTAAATTAAATTTTGTGTAGGAGCTTCTTTTATTAAATTTGATTTTTTGAAGGAGCCCTTAAAAGGCCAAATTTTTGCCTGGATCGATCCCTGACACGTGAAGTTGTTAATTTTTCGTCAATTTTAAATATTTGTCTAGATTTACTATAGACTGTTATGTATGTACTTAAGAGTTAAGGATAAGTTAATGATTATGATTTTTATGTTTATTTTCTATTTAGCTTATCCTACAACTCGTTCAACTCCATCTCAAGTTTTAGTTGCAGCACAGTGTGCCAAAAAAGTGAAAGATGTGATCGCATGTTTAGCTTCAGAACATAGAGATCTACATGGAACAGTATCAAAAGTTGGAAAGGCTATAGATAAAGTAATTTTTCTTGTTTAACTACTGTTTTCAGTGTTCTTTCATTTTAAAATGATTGAGGGAGGATTGTGTTCCAGGTATATGTTAGATTTCCTGATTTTTCCCTTTATCTTTTTTGACAGTTTTTTTTTTTTTTTTTGCTGCACAGTGCCAAAAAGAGGCAAAAATAGAAAAAAGTAGTAAAAAAAATCCTAAAAAAATAATTTCATTTACATTTTACATTTCATGCAATTTTCATGAAAAAGAAAACAAATGATGAGATGAAAGTGGAAATCAGTGAAGCTTATGGGAAATCTGCATCTTCGTTATCAACCATAAAGTATTGGAAAGCTGAATTAAAAGGCAGTCGTACAAGCATTTTGCATGTAGAACGTCCATGTTATCAAATTGAGGTTGCCACTTCAGAAATGATTGAAAAAAATCTACATCGTGATAAATGATTGGAGAGTGAAAGTATGTGAGATTGCTGAGACTGTGCGCATCTCAATTAAATGGGTGCATAATATTTTAACAACTCATTTGGATATGAGAAAACATTCCACAAGATGGGTGCTGCAATTGTTCATTATAGGCAATAAACACACATGTTTGTCAACTTCAAAACAATGTTTGGCAATGTAATAATGATTTTTGGTGTCTATTCATAACTCTTGATGAAACATAGATTCATAACAGCACACCTTAGGCTAAAAAACACTCCAAACAGTGGGTTTTCCGTGGCGAACCTGCACCAAAGAAGGCTAAGGTGGCTTTATTAGCGAACAAAGTCATGACTACAGTGTTTTGGGATGCACGCTGCATAATTCACGTTTATTACCTTGAAAAGAGCAAAGCGATTAATGAAGGGTATTATGCCAACTTATCGTATTGTTTCAACCATGCTGTAAAATAACAAGTCTACATTTGACAAAGTTGGGGGGGGGGGGGGATTCTCTTTCATCAAGACAGCAGGCATACACACCTGTGTCATTCCAATGACAAAATTGCACGAGTTAGGATACGAACTGCTTCTGCATTCACAATATTCACCTGATTTTGCACCCAGCAATTATTTTCTCTTTCCAAATATGAAAAAATGACTCGTTTAAAAAAAAAATGGCTCTAATAATGAGGTGATTGCTGAAACAAATGTCTATTTTGAAGGGTTGGAGAAATCATATTTTTTAAGGTTGGATACGAACAATAGAAAAACATTGGACTAAGTGTATCGAACTAAAAATAGATTGTGTTGAAAAATAAAAAAGAATTTCCGCATAAAAATGTTTTTTCTTGTCAAGGCCAGGTACTTATTAATCAGCCCTCATATAATGAATAACTTAACCATGAAATAATAATAAAAAAAAAAAGAAATCAGTTTTGTTTTATTGAAGTAAAATTAATAAACCTTTTTTGGACATTACTTAGTAAAATTAAGTTTTAAGAAAAATTATTTCTAATACATGAAGAAAAAATTGAAAACGTTCTTTCACCAGGGGCAGAATTAATACAGCAAATTTATTATACTACATTCACAAAATTTCTTTGAAATGTCATAAATACATGAAATATTTCCCCATCTTTTGTAATTTGTAAGCTGCAACTGGTTCAATACACAAGAAGTTTTGCATGATGACGACAAATTTATTGCAAGAAATAAGAAAATAGCATGTATATTTCTTGTAACCATTTTCGAGCATTCTCTCTTTCTTTGTAATTCAAAAATTCTTGTATACCTCTATTCCCAGACAGTAATCTTTATGATAGATTTCTATTGCAAATGTTGTAAAAATTTACTACAAAGATTACTGTTTGAAAATAATGCTACTCAATAACCAAACCAGTGGGACCTCAGATTTGTTCACCCATGTTAGCACGAATGTAAAACAGCACAATCTTAAGTATCAGAATTGAACAACAAAAAAATTCTGAATACAGTGGAATTTCCCTTTAACAAAGTCCCTATTTAACGAAGTTTTCTACTTAACGAAATTTTCTGCAGATCTTTGACTTTGAACACCATTAGCATTTAAATTAATCTCCATATTACAAAAAATATATTCTATATAACAAAGTTTATTCCACTTTTGTACGTGTACAGAATTCAAACTAAGAGGTTGCTGTTGCGATGGATACGCAAATTTATTTCAGCGAATTGTATGGAACTAAACACATTTAAATAATTAACAACTTTTTTCACACTAAGAAAAATACTTGTTATCATTACTCTTCTACACGGAAACTCCAGCGCTGACAGCTGGGGGAAGTCAAAATCCCCTTTTGACATTCAATAATATATAAGATGCAGTGACGCAATGGTGTCAGATGCATTGAAACAAAAATATCAATTAGAGTCAGACAGTTACCATTTCCATTGCTGATAGACAATTGCTTTGTACATCCACAAGAATGTGCTTCAAAATACAAATCAAAGAACATCAAAGTTATTTTTGTTCTTGCCAATACAACTTGTAAACTTCAGCTGTTATTCTACGGAATAATAAAAAATCTTTAACTACATTATCGAAGAAAACAAAAAAAGACGATGTAGTGAAAACATTAGTTTGAGAATCTGCGTATCAGAGCTGATAAAAGCTTGAACCCAAAGCTTGGTAATGTGTCGTGATTCCATCGACCGCACACAACTGTTTTGTAAAAGATGGCTTCATAATTAAAACTGAATCAAATGCTTCTGAATCCAATACCCGTTTGTTATATCAGAAGAAAAAATTTCATGAATTTAAGTTGATTTCTATTTAACGAATTTTCTTCATAACAAAGTTTTTGAGTGTAACAATAAGACTTCGTTAAATGGAAGTTCCTCTGTATAATATTTGCTAAAGTAATATTTTGGTATTTTGATTTGAGCTTCTCTTATGAATAAATCTGTATTATGAGAAGAGAGGGGTGTTGGTTGAGGAGGTGGTATTTTATCATATGTATTTAGGATGTCTTCGCACATGTTTATGATTAAAAAGAAAATTTTAAATTCAAATGTTGAAGAAACACACCATCGATCGATCGAATTGGTAAAATTTTATCCGTAGCTTAAAACGTATGCTTAGTTATATTAAATTATATTTCTTATTTCTTTTTTTCTTTTTCCCGCATTTTCCCCCGAAGCGGATGACGTCATCTTCTAATGCAGTTAAAATACGATTGTTAATTTTTTTTCTTGCGTGTACTTTTTGAAAAAAAAAAAAAGAGCTTTTAATCAGGTTTTTATTTAATTTTTACCTGTGTGTCACCTATTGTTTATATTTGTTTTCTTAGTTTAATCATGGCTGTGTATATACGTATTGAATCAGAGTACCGTAGATTACATAATTTATGGATTAGCTTCCAATTGGATATACTGTTCATTAGGATTTACAAAAATTGTAAGTATTTATTTTTTAATATTTCATTAAGATGTTAATATGCCAGCAAAATTTGACATCATTTAAATGGCTGTCGGACCACAAAGTTTGCATATCCCATGTTTAAGTTTCCACAATTTTGCAAAACGTACCAAATATTGATTCATGTATTTAAGACATTTCTGAAACAGTTTTGCAATATTTGAGGAAATGCTTTCATATGAATTCACTAAACTTCTTATTCAGTGCATCAGTTTTTTTATAATTCGGTATTTTTTCAGTATAAGGGTCTTGGTAAGATAGAGAAATGACCTTGGCGAGAAAAGAAAATTTGGCAACATATTTTTTAGCAATCTATTCCCATTTTCATATACACAAGCAATTATCATATATATATTATTTCTGTTGTCAACTGTCAACATCCCTTTTTCTATCTATGCATATACAAAACATGCAACGATGAATGAGGTATCTATCATTCAAAAAGTTTTTGAACAGGCTTCTGACATAGTACACTCACATTTCATTAAAATGTGTTGTTTAATTTAAAAAAAAAGAAAAAAGTTAATTAAAAATTAATGGTGAAATGTACCAGGAAATAATCTCAAAGATTGCAATGCGAAAGCTTTGCACGGGTCCTTCTGATAGTAAGATAATATTGTTGCATGTTTCTGACCAGATGAATAATGATGTTCTTCATTCTTTGCTACCAACTGAGTGTGCGCTTACTGAAAGGTTGGACAGGTCTAGTTTAAACATTTGTGTAACTTTATGCAGATAGAGTGATTTGACAAATTAATTATACTTGTTAAAAAGCTGCTATCATATTTATTATTTGTGTTATTAGTCAATGAAATTGGTATTATTTCTATACTTATTAATTCTACTTTTATTATACAATAATAAAATATTAATTTACTTTTACAATAATAAAGTTATACATTGTTTCTTAATACCATATAATTATAGGTTTAATTATTTTAGATACTTGAAGTTCTTGTTAGCCGATATAACAATAAACAAAAGTGTTTAACTTGCTTTAAGGTGTGAAATAGATTTCAATTATTTAATTTAAATTCTAACAGTTTCAGTCACATTTGTGACCATCATCAGGAGCAGATTTAACAGATCTTTGATGTTTCACTTGCCTTGCATGAGTCGAACTGAACTTTCAAGGAAACCACAACAGAAAAAGGGAAAAAAATAACAGAATAAATGAGCACCATCTGCCGAACTGAAACTAAACCAAAATCACATCCTCCCTAACAAATTCAACCAAAGTTTCATTATATTAAATGAGAGCATGTCATTGCATACATAATTTTTCTGGTTGTTATTTCTATTAATTCTCTAATTGTTGGCTTGAAAAAGTTATTACAGGAGAAGATGCATTGCTGAAATCAATCTGTATATCATGGGTGGGTGTAAATGAGCTAATGCTTTGGTTAATCGTCCATATCAGATATCTGTCATAGGCTCTTTTAGTCAATCTCTAATTTTAGGTAGATTTCGTAAGAAATACTACCTATTACATTCTCGCCTAAGTTGGAATTTTTGAAAAAGTTTTGCAGATGCCGATCATGACTCTTAGAACCCAAAACTAACCCCAGTTCAAAACTTTATATATCTATCTATCTGTCTATGTCACTTTTTTATGGACACGATAACTGCAATAATTCTGCACAGATCTCTTCGAAACTGATACATAAAATCAAGGGGCATAAAATCTCGGTCAAGTTCGTTAATGGGCAAAATCGAACCAAGGGGGAGAGGATGGGGGGGGGGGGGGGGGGGCTTTTTGTGAAAACAAAAAAACCCCCATAATTTCTTAATTATGATACGTATGGAATCCGTTGAAAGTTAATATTACTTCTAGGAGAAGGGCCGAAAATGTATGTATGACAGATTTTTGATATCATTAAAAATGGCCCCAAGGGGGGGAAAAAGGGGGCGTTTTAGAAGAAAAGAATTCATAAGTTCGTCAATTCACAAGATATCAAATCTGCTTAAATTTATTATAAATCCTCTTAATATTATCTAAACTCCCTCATCTTTTCGAAACTGATACATAAAATCAAGGGGCATAAAATCTCGGTCAAGTTCGTTAATGGGCAGAATCGAACCAAGGGAGGGGGGATGGGGAGGCTTTTTGTGAAAACAGAAAACCCCCCATAATTTCTTAATTATGATACGTATCGAATCCGTTTGAAGTTATTATTACTTCTAGGAGAAGGGCCGAAAATTTATGTGTGACAGATTTTTGATATAATTAAAAATGGCCCCAAGGGGGGGGGGGGAGGTTAGAAGAAAAAAATTCACAACTTCGTTAATTCCCAAGATTTCAAATTCGCTTAGATTTATTATAAATCTTCTTAATATTATCTAAAACTTTTATATTGACAAGTTTTTTATAGGACCACCTCTTATAGCAAAAAAAAAAAAAAAAAAAAAAAAAAAAATCCCTGCTGGCTCTGCCTGCAAACAAGTTAGGTTTTGAAGTAGGCGGTTCCAATTGCCGCATCATGGCAAAAAGGTAATTTCTTCTGCAATTCCCAACAAACAAGTGCTCCACGGTCTGCGTCTTCGAAATCTACCTGTGCCTGTAGGCCGAGCCGTCAGGGATTTTTTCTTTTAGTCATGCCTATTTAGTAAAGTGTTTCCCCATTATCATCTTTTATTGGAATTTCATAAACACCAGGCAGGTAATCATGGGAGATAAGGTCAATTTTACTTAAGTCAGTATATCATTTAACTTATATTGGGGGGGGGGGCGGGGGGGATTTGCAATAAAGCAAATCTTAAATTTCACCAAAGCTTGTTCGAGTTTTTCAAAGAAAACCAGTATATATTAAATTTGACAAAACTTGGGTGTCTCCACAGATTCAATTGGTTATTAGGTCTTTTCTGCGAATTATCTATGATCCTCATGATATAATGTGATGGAAAGCCAAAGTCAATTCCAATACTCTTAATAATGTCCTGAAGATATTTATCAATACAGATCAGAAAAGCTCTTTTAATAAAAAAATTATGAAAAATAATTTTATATTTGGATGAGAATGCAACATTAAATGGAATAACAGCATTGGTTCTAATGGATTTCTTATAAACGGTGCAGTCCAGTATTCCATTGTTTTAAATTAACATATAAGAATGGCATGGAGTTGTCCTTCTCAACTTCCATCATACAATTAAATTTACCTTGAAAATTGAAGAGGACAAATTCCCTACCATTCTTAGATGTTAACTTAATTAAAAACAATGGAACACTGGACTGCACCGTTTATAGGAAAACCATTAGAACCAACGCTCTTATTCCTTTCAACATCGCATCCCCATTCAACTATAAAATTGATTGTTTTAATTTTTTTATTAAGAGCATTTCTGATCTGTACTGCTAAATATTTTCAGGAGGAACTGAATCTTATTAAGAGTATAGCAACTCACTTTGGCTTTCCATCACATTATATCATGAGGATTATTATAGACAATACACGGAAAATACCTAATAACTAATTGAATCTAAGTGTGGAGAGACCCAAATTTTGTAAAATTCAATATACGTGGGTTTTCCTTGAGAAAATCAAGTTTTGAGGAAATTTAAGATTTAACTTATTGCAATAACACCTCCCCCCCCTCTCTCTCCTCCCATATGTTAAAGGATATATTGACAAGTACAATTCACCCTTACTCTTTCCTCCCTGACCACCTGTCTGGTGTTTATGAAATTCCAATAAAAGATGATAATGGTGAAACACTTTATTAAATAGGCATGACTAAGAGAAAATGTATAGATAGACTGCAAGAGCATATGACTAGAGATAGGAATGCTCGGGAAAAAAACGGAAACTTTGGGAAAAAAACTGTTTTTTTCCGAAGGCATATTTTTCAATTTTTCCGAATTGGAAAAATTGAAATTTAATTTATAAAATAATACATTCAAAATGTTATTATGGCTGCATTATGATGATTTTTCATGTTCAGTGTCTCACATGAAAAATTAACCATGAAAAATATGATCTGTAAGCAGATTAGGAAGAACTTCAGTCCTTTAAAGACCCTTCATAATTTTTTCACCTTAAAACATATGACCCTTCACAAAATTCAGAAAAATTTTCAATCTTCATCCTGCATCCTCTAGAATAACAAAACCTGTCACATAACAGCTGAAATCATCACTGAATCTTTTATCTAGCCAGGAAACGCAACTAAGCGGGAGATATAAATGGGGAAAATACTTAAGACACAGTTTTCAGCATTGATTTTTCAAATCATTCGGTAGAATAGAGGGGAAAAATTTGCATTCTGAACCATAAACCTGTGATTTTTAGTGTAATCAGATGATAATCTCCAGAAATATTTAACTATTATTAGAAACAAATTCTTTTTTAATAACATTCAACTGAAATGAGTCTTTTCAGGCTTTTTTCTCTTCTCTTCCTTTTATTTAAAATACAGATTTTAAGACTTGTCTAACTATATTTTAAAAAATATATAAATGCATACAAATAAACTTCGCAAAGAAGGTTTAAGTATTAAAAAATCCACTTGTTTTATAACTTTCATTAAAGAAATATACATACGTATATATATTACTTTGATATTAAGAATCTAAAACTTAAACCAAAACATATAGGGCTGGTTTAGGTTTAGACTGGAAAGCTATACCAAAACTAAATACACGTGAAATGGAAATTCTAATTGGTGAATTTTTTGTGATATTGTAAATTAGTATAAATTTTTAAGGAATGGAAGATTTAAAAATGATAATATTTATAATGTCACAACTACAATAATTTTTTTCTTTAAAATGGCATCACTTATATACTTAAGCAATTCTATGTTGACTTGAGGTGATATTTAATGCAGTTTAAATTTGCTTTCAAATTGCAGTGATATTGGTTGAAACTTGAAACTCATAAGATTTGTTTTGTTGTTTTTTAAATTTCCTGTACTGGTAATTGAAGAAATGCAACTGAAAAATCATTTCAACAGAGACATGATATACTATTAAAAACAATGGTGTTAAATTAAGCAAGAAAAGCTACTGTGAAAATTCTGAGACTGAAAGGCTCAACTTTTAAAAGCGGACTTCTTTTTTTGTTTTTTGTAATAAATTCATTTAAAGGGAAAAAAAAATTTTTTTTTTAGTATGCAGAAATTTAAAAATTTTTTATTATTTTATATTTTGTAAGAAATTGTAACTTATTTTTGAGAAACATTTGTAAGAAATCAATTTTTCCAAAATTTCCAATTTTTCCAGAAAAAAAAACTGGGTTTTTTTCCACCACTTCAAAATTTCCGGAAATTTTACATCTCTACATATGACAGATATCCGATATGGACGATTAACCAAAGCATTAGCTCGTTTACACTCCACCCATCATATACAGAATGATTTCAGCAATACAAGGATGTATTCCCCTGTAATAACTTTTTCAAGGCCACAATTAATCAATGGAGATAACCAACCATATAAATGATGTATGTAATTACATTTCCTCTCTTAATATATCAAAATTTTGATTGAATTTGTTAGGCAGGATGTGATTTTTAATGGATATGATTTTGGTTTAGTTTCAGTTCGACACAATAGATGGTGCTCATGTATTTTGTTAATTTTTTCACAGATATTTTTTCTTCTTTTCCCCTTTCTGTTGCTGTTTCCTTGAAAGTTCAGTTCGACTCATGCAAGGCGAGTGAAACATTGAAGATCTGTTAAATCTACTCCTGATGATGGTCACGAGTGTGACTGAAATTGTTGGAATTTAAATTAAATAATTGAAATCTATTTCACGTCTTAAAGCAAGTTAAACACTTTTGTTTATTAAAATAAATGATCAATGTAAAAAATAGCACAAATAAAATACATATAAAATAACAAACAGCTGTTTCAAAGCCTCTAAAGCTCCATCATCAGTGTCAAAGTTAAAAAGATTAAAAGCAGATTTAAAAGTTTAGGTCATGTAAGTATGCTTTCGTTTCTGCTCGCAGCCAAGATGGAATGGTGATGGGTGTTTAAAAACAACAGCGAAGTCGGGAGTCTCATGTGACGGAGTAGACCAATCATAAGCGCTCTGCTAGTCTAGACGAGTTTAAGTATAGAGGAGAAAAAGGAGGGAGGGGGAAGTGATGAGAATGAATTAAAGGAAAGGTTGCCAGATATTTGAAAATTTTGGTTTACTGGATATGTCATTAACTAAGTTGCTTGAATTCTTCCATATATGATAAGATTACCAAAAATCAAGGTCGTAAATCAATGTACAACCGTGATTTTTGGGAATCTTATCATATATGGAAGAATTCAAGCAACTTAGTTAATTATATGTCCAGTACACCAAATTTTTCAAGTGTCTGGCTACCTTTCTTTTAATTCATTCTCTTCACTTTCCCCTCCTCCTTTTTTCTCCTCCGTACTTAAACTCGTCCAGCTTGGCAGAATGCTTCTGATTGGTCTTATCTATCACATAGAACTCCTGACTCCGCTGTTGTTTTTAAATACTCATCGCCATTCCATCTTGGACGCGAGTGGAGACGCAAGCATACTTATATGGCGTAAACTTTTAAATCTGTTTTTAATCTTTTTAACTTTGGCACTGATGATGGAGCTTTAGAGGCTTCGAAACAGCTGTTTGCTATTTTATATGTATTTTATTTGTGCTATTTTTTACATTGATCAATTATTTTAATATAACGGCACAAAGTTCAATCCTCTCATTTTAAACTTTTGTTTATTGTTATTTCTGCTAATAATTAAGGGTATAGTATCCATCCTATCTTTCTTGTTAACCCTTCAGGAATGGGGAAGATTTCTTTTTTTAATTAAAAACAAATATGTTTATTTATTTTAATTATTTTCTAATTCATTTTTTTTTTTTTTTTGACACTCTGCTTTCTTCTATGCAAATTGTGTCTAAAACTTATCCATATTGTAAACACAGTTTTTATACTTAAAAAAATTTCAGAATTTCATAGCTGATTTTTCAACTACAAGTAATGAAGAAGTATTTCAAGGTCTTGAAAATGAAAGATTGCTAAACCAGGTCATAAGTGAACATTTCTTGAGGCAAGGGATGTTAGAAATAGCAGAAGAATTAATTGAAGTAAGATTTTCTAAAAATTATTCATGAAAAATTAAAAAATATATATTCATGAAAATTTTTATAAAAGTTTTGTTCTAGTTCTGTGGTTTTAATTTAAAAACTAAAAATATCATCCAGTACTGACTTTTAAATGAGTTTATTACATAAAGTCCAAAAGCTCATATTGTGTTAGACAGAATATATATTGTTTTATATTTTTCAAATAAGCATCTATAGGATAGAATGAGACAGAGTTATCAATAAACAACAGAATTTTCCTTTTTTCTTTTCCAAAATGTGAGAAGTCATTCATCTTCATAGCTGGCAATTTTCTGTTTTTTTTTTTTTCACATGAAATAAACATCTTTTGAAGCAGAAATTTTACTTAATTAACAAAATTAAATAAATACTGCACAAAATAAATAAATAAATAAATAAATTTATTTTCTGGTTCAAAATATTTTTATTTAATTTGAACAAAACAAGAAGGTTGGCAGTTATGCATGTTGTTTTATTGGAGAGCTATTTACCAGGTTATCTTTGTATATCCAGACCTTTAAAATTGTAAGATTTTGGTGCTTTTCTAATGATCAATGAAGTCAACTTTTCGCCTTTCATATCTTTATTTTCTCTCAGTAAAATCATCATATATTCCTTTACTGCCATTTGCCAGAAGTATATTGATGAATCTTGTGTTTTATGAAGAGCTATATTGAATAATCCTGTTTTATCTACCTTGTAAATATCCCTGGATGTATTGGCAACTTTCTAACTCATTATTCTCATACCTTTTCAACATCAGGAGATCCTCAGCTGCCAGTAATTATAACTACAATGTCATGGCAAACTTGAGTGGGATGTATGTGTGGAGTGACTAATAAGAGGGGTTGCAGCTGTTATCTAAATCAAAGAAAAGTCTTCAACTCTTCCATAATTTCCAAAATTTTCCTTGAGCCTAAGAAAATTGAAAAGAAAATAAGTTTGTCAGATAACTATTTTTGTATAATTAAGTGGAACTACATGTCTTTCTGCTATTTTTGGATATCTGGCCTAAAATTATGTACTGAAAACAAAAGACAAATATATGAAATAATTAATAGCAGCAGTATTAGGAATATATATTATATTGTCTAACTAAAGCTCTAAATTTTGCAGAACTTGGAAAAAATTCAATTTTTTTTTAGGGTTTACTTTATAAGACAGAAAAATTACAAGGATTTCTTTTAAAATACATTTGTTTTTTGTCTGCCGTACCCCCCCCCACAACTGTTAGAAAATTAGCCACTGTGATAAATGAAATGTTATTTTAAAATTAAATTTCTGTAAGATGATATAAGAAAGCAATACAAAAAATTAAATATTTATCTTTTTTCAAGATTGGCAAATATAGTACAACACTAATTGTTTTGCATTTTTTTTCTTGAATTCTGTTGCGCTTCTTTCATGAATGAATCCTACTTTTGAGAGTGGTATTTCCTTAAATGTGCTGTTTGGTCATGAAAAAGGTGTTTTTTCAACATAATAAAATGGGAAAATTAGTGGATAATAGAAAAAATAATGATTTTACTATTGTTAAACTACTTATGATACTGACACAACTAATAATTTAAAATGATGCAATTGTTATAAAATTTTAACATTCGTAGTGACATTGAAAACAATAATAAAAGTAACTGTTAATAGGAAATTAAAATTATATGATCAAAAATAAAATAAATAGTAATAGCTAACTAATCTCAAAAGCTTTATTAAAAAAAAAAAAAAAATTACAGACAGATGGCTGAACCATTTTCTGGCTTAAAATCCTGCCAGATATCTGACATCCATTATCTGGCAAAATGAATATCCACTATATTTTATGATTTTAATGTAAATTAAGAATAAACATTAAATTGTTGACAAATTTGTTATTAATTTTCATTTAATAGGAGACTGGTTTAAAAATGGAAAAACAGAAGAGGGAGCCTTTTTCTGAACTCAACAGAATCTTGGATGCTTTAAAGAAAAGAGATTTAGGACCTGCTCTACAGTAAGTTCATAATATTATACAAATTACACATCCAACACAAATGGGAAGGGTAGCGAGTGACGTGCAAATGCTTTCATAAGAATTTAAAAAAGAACTTTATTATAAGTAAAGTTAGTCTTGATTAAAGAAATGAAAATTATAAACAAAAATATTTCATCAGTATATTTGACTATTATTGATAGTTCGTAAAGGAATTAAAAGTTCTTGGATGTAGGACCCAGTCTTTTTAAGTATAGTCACAAAATTCTCCAGTTGTTAAGAAAATGTTCAAAAAGAAACTTGCTGACAGGTATACAGTTTTACTGAAGATCACTAAAGTTCATCATAGTCTATCGCTGAGTTCAGATATTGTTGATTTCTCGTTGTTTTTCCTCACCTCACGTATTCAGTGACTTTGTTGAATGACTGTAATCCCTTCTCAATCACGTAAAGTTTCCGTATAAAATATACCTTTTCAAGAGTTCTTAATCCAGAACTTTCCCTTAGCTCTTGCTGAGCTAATCCGTTATTCCAGAATTTTTCTGGGAAAATAAACCCAGGAGTTTCTTCCAGGCTCCTTTCCTTCCTTCCTTCCTTTCTTTCTTGAGCTTAAAAATAGGAGGTACTAAACCCATCCTATCTGAAGATGAGAAACTTATTTCATTGGTTGTAGCAGGGGGGGGGGGGGAGGAATTATGCTCCGTCATTTGAGGAGGCTCCACCTTCTCTAACGTCCCAAAACCAGGCTTCCAGCACCAATGAACTCACACGTAGTTTCTCGGCGATTTTGAACTATCAAAAACCTTTTAACTCGAAGATATGTTATGATCGATTATGATTATAAAAGGTTCCCGTTCATGGGAACACTTCACTCGGACCACCTACACAGAAATTTTTCCCACGCTGTATAATGGTTAGAAGTTTCCGCCGCTTCTGTAAAGACAGTTTCTTTACAATATTTTAATTCTTGAAAAAAAAAAAGAAAGTTGTATTTGCTATTTATAAATTTGCACCAGTAGCATGTTATAGGGATGCAGCGAATAGTGATTTTGGCTGAATACCGAATATTTGGCGTACAGGTAAACTGAATACCGAATATTCAGCTGGCCGAATACATTTATATTTCAGAGTTTAAAAGTATCAAAAATTGGTGGGTGTTATGCTCTGGGTATAGGTGAAAACTGGGAAATTTAGTTAGTAGCCAGTGGCCGGTAGACTCAGTTTCATTAGTGGCCACTTTTTAAAGTTAGTAGCCACTATTATGTTTCAAACTTTCTTGACATCTAGATAAATTATAATCGTTGTATATAAACATATTTTTCTATAAGAGTTTTATACCTATTGTATGAGTATGAGTGTATTTCGCATGATTAAACAATATCTCTTAAAGAAAAATAATCCAACTGGTGAGCATGTGGCAGAAGTCGAAATATTGAAAATACTGAAATGTTTATAAAACTCGCTTGTATCCGGTGGAAAAAAAGGAATAAATTACTTGAAATTCATGTGGAATCAAAGCTGATGAATGTTTTGCAGAATAAAACTGTATTTCTTGAAAAAATAATCCAACTAAAGAGTAATCATAACATGCACGTAAGAGCACATGAGAAAAAGCCGAAATATTGAAAATACAGCTAAGTTATTGAAATCTGTTTGTATCTGGTAGGAAAAAGAATTAACCAGTTTTCTAATTAGATGTAATCAATGTAGAGATGCATATTCCCATGAAAAATGGTGTATTTCACTTGGCGATCGATAACAGATTTTTTAATCGCCACTTGGCGAGTGGCGACTAGGGTAGCGATCGATGGCTGATTTTTTAATCGCCACTTTTTAAACTTTAATCGCCATGTGGCGAGTGGCGACCGCTAATTTTCACCTATAGCTCTGGGTGATTTGACATGGAATGACCCTTAGATGATTCCACTACCTGATTTGTATCTAGAAACCAGATCCGATACCCACAAGTCCTGAAGGCGTAGCCTACCATAATATCGCGCCTAACTTTTGCTTCCAACTTGGAGCGTTTTTGTCTAGGCACACCTGACATAGGCCACGGTACCAAAAGGCTTGAGGTGTCGGACCGCTGGATGTCGATCTGGGTGGCTTAGTGGCAGAGCATCAGCACAGTATGCTGAAGGTCTCAGGTTCGAGTCCTGACCCAGGTCAATTTTTTACTCATGTTGGTTGAGTGTATTTAATTGTCTGATAAAATGTGTGTTCTTATATTGTGTAAAATAAAGTAATCAGACGTAGTGTTTATGCTTTAATATATATATATATATATATAAATAATATTTACTTAATGTTTAACTTTCTGATAAAACTCATAATATGTGAGAAAACGGTGATTTTTTTTTTTTTACCTCATACTTACAAAACAAATTGTTTTGATGAAAAAATACATCTTGCACTTCAATGAATGTTTTCATTTCTTAGCAAACTGATAATATTTAAGAAATATTTACATTATATTGATTTCGACAACAGTTGATCAGGCATATCAGTTTAAAGTTATATTTTATGTATGAGTTTGCTAATCCAATGATGCGAAATTTTTGAGTATTTATTATTTATTGTTATTTACAATCTTTCTTTCTGTTATTGTTTTTGACTACATTTTTAGTCCCCGAGAATGGTGAACTCATAATATGCGATAAATTGTAGAACTTTACATTTTATAGTAAAGTGTAAGATGTATGTTTTCATTAAGATTTGTTATTGAAAACAGTTTGTTTCATTTAAGAACATTTTTAGTCGCCCAGGAATCTAATGTTTTTCTTGAACTTAATTTTTATGAAATGAAAACATTCAGTAAATAATTTCCGTTCTTGGATGATTATGAGTCCATTCATGTGCGATTCTTATGAAACTCATCTCACAAAATGCATATCGTAACTATTTCACACACTTGGAATTTTCCATTTAGTTCTTTTCCTGTCCAAACTGAATTCAATTACAAACCTTAATGAAAACATACATCTTACACTGTACTCACAGTATTTTTCATTCAGTTCTGCAATTTATTACCTGTTATGAGTTCACCATTTTTGGGTTCTTAAATGAAATAAACTGAGTTCAATAACAAATCTGAATGAAAACATACATCTTACAGCAATAAATACACAAAATTTTCGCATCATTGAACTAGGCCTAAGCTTTGAACTGATATATATATGCCTGGCGCTATGAAAACATTCAGTAAAGTGCAAAATATATTCTTACCAAACTCATAATATATGGGGGCGACTATGCATACAAAGAACGGATACAATTGAAACTAACTTGCGTGAATCTTAATTATAAAAAAATATCTCTTTTCTTTAAAATGAAGCTCATGAAACATCTGCAGATACATTTGTATCACCAGCATTTCCAAATAAAATAAAATTTTCTTACAGTTGGTCCTACTGCTTCCTGTTTTTATTTTCGTGTTCTGAGGTCCTTGAAAAGTCTAAAAATTAATTTACATTCATCACTTAGTAACTCAAAACCACTATTTCCTTATAATGCATTTTTGAGGCTTTTTGCGATTTCTTCTTCCCTAATGGTACGATTTCTGCAATTCTTTTTTTGTTCCACAGGGATTTTTTTAAAGTTTTTTTCACCAGTCATAGAATTGGTACATAACTCCCTTATAATATTTCCATTCCATTCCAGCACCTTTGGTCGCCTACAGATAAGTTGTATCACCACCATTTACGAATAAAAAGTAATTTTTCAACAATTTGACCTATAGCCTTCTGCTTTTATTTTCGTGTTCTGAGGTCTTTTAAAACCCTAAAAAATTAATAATCTTCGTCCTTTATTATCTCTATACAGTGCTGTAGTCAGCAGTAGCAGTGACACGTGCTGGAGATTCGTTCGGAAAGAGCTTTGTTTAGAACAAAATGCGTCACCTAGCGGTGGAAGGTGGAATTAAGAAATTTTCCATGCAGCACGCCTGGTATACGGTGTGAATGCAGTAGGGATCTGGCCCAGAGTTTTATTTTTTAAGAGATTTAAAGTTATTACACGGGACTAGCCAACGCCGGGAGGGTCAGCTACTCATAAATAAATAAATATGTGAAATTTAGTATGCTGCATTTTAATTTTATTATATCATCAAAATTTTATTCCTAAATCAGAATTATCTTCTGAGTTACAGCTGTTTAAAAAATGGCTCAAATTGTAAAGTATATGATATGCTTATAAATATAGTGTATGACAGGCTTATAATATTACATATGAACAATATTATGTACTTGGTCTGTGCAATAGAGATGTCATTTGTTGAGGAACGATTCCAGACTTTAAAAAAGAATCTGTCCTTTTAGGAATGCTTCCTAGGAATCGGTCCAGAATATACCAACTCCAAAAAGCACTTATTCCTCAGAATTAGTTCGAAATGTAACAACTCCAAAAAGGACTGATTTCTCGGAGCTACTCCAAAATGTACTGATTTCGAAAAGGCCTGAAGGAATCTGTCCAAAATGGAATGATTTAAAAAAGAACAGATGTTGAGCAAAACACCAAAAAGGACTGATTCCTCGGAATCTGTCCTTGTTGTAGTAGACTGGCCAGTTTTTATAAATTAAAATATGATATTTTATTTTAAAATAGCAGATTTTGATTCTATTAACGCTGAGTTTTTGGCCAAAAAATCCTTCTAATATGTGTGCGGAAAAAAAAAAAAAGAAAAAAAGAAATAGAAGTGCGGGAGGATTGAGGATTGATAATGAACTACAACTGTGTATTACTTTCTCTTAAATTTTATCTTTAGAAAAACAGAAGTATATTATCCATCAAAATATTGTCTATTATTTAGTTATCTACTTATCATTTGTGACTTAATTACATTACTGTTGAAACTTTTTGTGCTAAATTGATCAGAAAGAAAAAAAAAAGAAAATATTTAACATAAAGTAAATGCTTGTTTGAATAACAGTGGAAAATATTTTTTAAAATCTGGATAGAAACATAATTAAAAATTGGACAATGCACCATAATTTATAATTAAAATAATGTATTCAAATCAAATACAACATTTACTAAATGGTACAGACATTAAAATAGTAAATTTACAAACACATTTTAAATTAATCTACGTTTCGTTCTGCTTCTGCGAACGTCATCAGGCTAAGATGTTACAAACAAGTCTAAAATGTCAAAATGGACATAAACGTCTGAGAGTTCTGGATAATACTTGATTGGAGAGTGCACAAACACCACCAAGTTCCCAAACGCCACCAAGTTCCCATGGTAACCAAAAGGATGAAACCACCACAGTGAAAAAAAAGAGGGGGTGGGGGGTGGGAGAAAAAACGAACAGATTGTATGAATGGATTATAACATGTTATGCCAGATTTTATGAATGTTATAGGATAAACTATCGTTACATGTATACTGCTTACCAAGCTTAATAATCGTAAGGGACTCTAAAATTTTATTAACATAAGGAATCTTGCATGGGATTATGATTCTAGCCTCATCAAAGCCAACTTTGCTACCTTCATTTGAAAAATAAAACCTTTCGAGAGCTGTACTCTGTTTTGATTGTGAAATATCCCTCTTGTGCTCTTTTAATCTTTCAGAAAATTTTCGTTATGTCTCGTCGATATAAACTAACCGTTTGTTATTTGGGAGGATAATTGGAATTTCATAAACTCTGGCTTTTTAATGATTCTGGATTTTATCAATATTGTTACTGAGAATTTGTATAAGGTATGGAGGGGGATAGCTGCTAATTTTATATTGAATGTCAGAAGAACCTGCTTTAATTTTTCATATATTATCAGAACATAATGCATACTTCTGTAGTTGTCAAATACAACATTTGCTAAATGGTACACACATCAAAATAGTGAATTTACAAACACATTTAAAAATAATCTACAAACTACTAATTTACTTAGAACATTTATTTATTTATTTTCATTTTTTTTTTCTCTTTGCATAGAATTTTCTGAAAAGTTAGACTAAAAATTTTGTTAAATTCTATCTTAAATAGTTTTAAAAAAGCTATATAGTTATGATTTATGAACTATGATTTTGTTTCTTATCTCATTATCCACAGTTCTAATTATGTGTAATTTCTGAATTTAAATATACTGGTATACCTTTTTAAAAACTTACAATCCCATTTTCAATCACCTAACAGTTCAATCTCAGAAAACACCTTTTTAATGGATTTTTATGTCATAATAGGAAGTAACAACTAAAATTTTATGATTTGAGGTGCAGGCATTTCGACTGTGCATTGATAATGCAGTCAGGAAGGACATTGTTATAAATATTAAGACTCTGAAATATACTTCGTTTAATCAATTATGTTTTTCCAAATCGACTGGTATCCGAATTCGGTTTTATAAAAGATTCTATTCACACATGAACTTAATCCTAAAAGGACATAGTCCTGTGAATTGTTTAGAAATGGGCAGACTGCGAAAAGGTCCAATTTCCGAGGAATCGTACCGAAATAGGGTGACTCTGAAAACAGCCGGTTCCGAGGACCGACATGTAAACAAATGGTTACCTTGGGGTGTATTTTGAAGAGGAATATAATTATAAGTTTTAAAATTGCGTAAACCCTGGTGGCAAACATCATAACTAAAATAAAATTTCCTACATAAAATAAATAGTATAACTATAGGGTCATTCAATGGTATATTTTCAAGAGGAAACCTGGAGGTCGCTGCCCTGATGGCCAAAACAAACAGCTAAAATTTTTTTTTTTGATAAACTATAACGGTAAATGAAAGGTCACTGAGGGGTAAATTTTCAAAAGGAATTGAGTTAAATGTCATAAATCATAAAGTCAAGGAATACTTGCATTATGATGATTAAAAGTAATTGCTAATTAATTGCACATACACATCAATGAAATGAACTCTTGAAAACAAAATCATCTCTCCAAAAGAATAAATAAATAAGGCAGATGGATACGTAAGCAAATGAACGAATACGTAAGAAAATAAATTTGTATTATTATTATGGATTTCATGTTTATTCCAATGCTTCCAGATTCGTTCCTTTTTTCTTAAAATCGTCACTTTTATCTTGAAACTATTCCTTTTATCTCAGGGACCTTTTTTTTTCCAGAATCATTTTTTTTTTAGGAATTGTTCCTTTTGTAGGAATCATTCCTTTTGTAGGAATCATTCCTTTTATTTCAGAATGGTTCCTTTTATTTTGGAATTGTTCCTTTTTTTCGGAATCGTTCCTTTGTATACGAACAATTCCAAAAGGAATGACTCCAAAGAACTCGTTCCTTTCGGTGAATGATTCTAGCTGGAACAATTCCTTAAAAGGAACAATGTTGTCCATCTCTACTGTACAATGCTGTAAAATTTGATACCTTCTTTTCATAATCGCAATTCTTTTTCTCTGTCTTTAATAAGTTAACCTTAAATAATAAAATTAAAAATATGTTTTTGAATTGCTTTGTTGAAATAACTTGTGTATTTGGTATTGTTTTAGATGGGCTCAAGCAAACAGAGAAAAATTACTTGAACAAAATAGTTCGCTAGAGTTTAGACTTCATAGATTGCATTTCATTGATTTGCTTCAGCAAGGAGTATTGAAACAAGAAGAAGCCATAACATATGCTCGTCAGAATTTTCAGCATTTAGCTACACAACATGAAAAAGGTATTTTATCCATTTTTTTTTTTTTAAATTTATATACCAGTATTAAGATAAGTATTACTAATTATAGCAAGACTAGTGTTGAGAATTTGTTATAGTGAATTTCTTTAACTGGTTTAACAGTAACTTATAAACAAATTCTCACAATAGTTTTCTAAAACTAGTTTTTTAATATAGTATATTAAAAAATAACACGTTCTTTATTTTTATCAATGGTAATTAAGTTTTGCTAAATATAAAATACTATTTACAGATTTCTCAAAATTTGACATTTTAACTTTTTATTTCTCTATTAAATTTAGTGTTTGGAAATGCATTCAATAAACAATAATCTTTTTTGATAAAAAGAGATGCATTAAAGAATTTAAACAATGTCAAATGATAATTAACTCAAACAATACAAATCTTTAACCATCCAAGGTGCAAAATCCTTCGTTAACTTAAAACAGGAATAAAAAATCCTGCGCAAGGCATAGATTATGAAACACTTTTCAACACTATCAAAATATTGTTAAGAAATTTCATTTTTTATATGATAAAATGAGGTATCTAAATAAACAACATAACACAGTAAAAATCCATTTTCTGAAGTTGCTGTCCATTTCCAATAATGTATGCCAATTCTTACGTGCAACCTTGCATATTATTTGTACAATTTATACACATCCCGTAATACATTAAAACAATTATTTAAGTTTAAAAATCTATACTACAGCAGCAATTACTAATCATGCTTGTTCCTATATAACCAAATTTCTTTTGTGTGTGTCTGTAAATTAACAATAAATACTATGCACTCCATAAACTATAGAAAACATGTTGTAGTGCTTCAGTGACTCTTTTTAATTTCATTATGATTAAAGTATTGTAACAGCATTAAAACACACTACAAATGATTTTATATCTTAGATCATAATGCAATGGAATTCTTTTGTGGGTTCCTACAAACTGTAAATGCTACTTATTCTATACCCCTCAGAAAACATGTTGTAGTGCACCTTAGACAGACATAACAATTTCATTATGTTTGAAATATAACATCATTAAAATGCATCACAAACGATTTATCACCATAGACCCAAGTGTAATGGAATTCTTTTGTGTATCCTTGTAAACGAACTATAAATGCTACATACTTCATTTTTATTAGCAAACATTCTATAGTAAACCTCAATAATATATAAAATTTAATGGCAATCAGAATACATTTTCGAGACTTAAAATACAGATAAACGACAGATAGACAAACCAAAGTCATAAATGCTTTTTAACTATGTTGTGGAAAGTGATAATGCATCATTGATAAAGTGAGATTTTGAAGATTGATTGAATTGTTTATGCCAAACTTAAACAAATGGCATATGCCTTAGAAGACAAGATGCACCGTGTTCCCCCTCCCCTCCCACACTATCCCAGAAAATTTCAGTCTTTTTACTTACTGTCAAAAAGTTCAAACTCATATTGAACCCACCCCCCCATCCCCTTAAAAAAAGTAACTAATAAGTTATTTAATGAGTTTTTTTTACTTATGAAAATTAAATGGTGGTGAAAATGAGAATTTTTTAAGAAAGATTAATACCATAAAATGAGAAGAATAGCGAACCTATTATCTTTAATGAAAAGCTTTATGAAAGTATTGGTGTAAATGCAAATAGATATAAACAAGAATGAAAAATCATGCGTCAAGCATAGATTATGTAGCACTTTCCAACGCTTCCAAAATAATTTTACAAATCATTACCGTTTAATAAGCTGAAAGATAACATCTAAGTAAACAATTTGGAAAACACATAACATATTTAAAAACATAATTTCAGGAATTTCCAACATATACAATATTCGGAAAAATATCTGAATACTTTTATTCAGCCCTGTATATGATCTATAGATTTGTATATATACTACATAGGGTGCTAAATTTTTGTTTAGTTAGGAAACGCGTAGCACAGTTTAAAATTCTCCTTCTGGAGTTTCTGTCAATAAACGGAAATGTCTTCGTGAACTTTTGTGCTGCCCTGTATATGATCTACAGAATTTATACACATCAAGTAATATACAAAAATTGAGTTGAATTTAAAATCGCGTTCAGCAACTTAAAACGCACTTCCAGGAATTATTGTTAACAGACAGTAGAGAATTCTTTTGTGTGTCCCTGTAAATGAACGATGACTGCTATACACACAATATTCTGTAGTAAGCCTCTGGTAATGCATACTTAGTGATATATATAAATTTCAATGCTTTTAAAATAGTGAAACATTATTTAATAAAACCGCAAACGATTTTTCTCTATAGACATAATGTAACGGAATTCTTTTGACTGTCCCTGTAAAGTAACTATAAGTGCTATGCACACCCTATTCTATATTAAGCTTCTTGTAATGCACCTTAGTGATATATATCAATTACAATGTGTTTGAAATTGTGTAACATCATTAAAATAAACCGGAAATGATTTTTCCCCATAGACCGTAATGTAACGGAATTCTTTTGAGTGTCCCTGTAAAAAAACTATAAGTGCTACACACTTCAGTTGAAATAGGGAACATGCTATAGATAACGACAATAACATATAAAAATTGCAGGACAATCCGAGCATATTTACGGGAGTTAGAGCACAGACGGACGGCCATACGGCAGACAAACCAAAGTCATAAACACTTTTCAACTAGGTTGGAAAGTGTTAAAAAAGAATAAAAGGAAATGATGTATGATAAAATAAATATAAAACGTTCATTCATTGCTTTTTATTCTGTTTTGCGTTTAAATTGTTGCTTCGGTATCATTTGTCTGTAGAAAATAACAAATGTCCCTATTCTCTTTCACTTTAAATCAATATTGCAATATATCACCAATATCAATATTAACTTGTTGAAGTATTGCAATATTAAATTTCTGATATCATCCAGCACTAGTTATGAGGTAATGTATCAATTGATAAAGCTCAAATACTAAGATTCTAATTATTTTTGAAGATATCAGACATTTTTTAATATTTAATACAGTAAAATCTTTGAATAGGAGATATCTTGGGACCGTGGGATTTGTTTGGTATTTGGAGGTGTCCTCCATTCAGAAGTAAAAGCATACAGATGTATAGGTGTTGGGGACTGAAAAAGTGTTCGTTAAATAGAAGTGCCCACTATTCGCAAGTGTCTGTTATAGAGGTTTTACTGTATTTAATTTCAATTTAATCTTATGTTAACAGACAAGTATTTGAATAATAGTAATACATAAGAATCATTAATAATTTATTTATCCTTTAAAATTTAGAACAAATATGCAAAATATTTAATTTAAGTTCATGTACTAAATAAATCTAGCCCTCATAAATACTAAAAGTTTTTCATCTTCTCGAGTTTTTGCATAATTGTTGACTGGAATTTTAAAATTGAGAAAGATCTTTCAAATCTGAAATATTAAGTAATTGACAATCAGGAGCCCCAACGTCAGCTCTGCAAGTGATTTTTTCTATCCCCCATTTTGTATATTATTTAGTATACTATAAACCACAGTTTAAATTATATATATTTATAAGCATATAAGGTTTCTCGAAGCTTCAGAAAATCAACTTTTAAAAGCTATCACTTTAAATATTTGTTTTACAGAATTATATTCTGGAACTGCGTATTCTTGCAGTTCTTTTAGAATGAAAAGTATTTCCCTTATTGTCTCATAAATTTTATGTTAGCGATTTAAAGCAGTTGTGCTATTTCTGGATTCCAGTATATGTATGAGTGTGTTTTACAATGTACTTTAATTATCATAAGTATCTCAATGTACAGAGGATTTTATCCTATCCTTAAGAGCCTACTTCACTAACCCTCCAAGATAGAGAAGCTAGTTGATGAATGAATTATTTGAATGAAAGAAATTTAGAAGTTTGCATTTGGTATTTTTTCCAGATTTTAAAATTTGTACATTTACATTATGCATGCCATTTTCAAATTTATATAATTTTATTGTGATATTAGAGCTTCATTTTAGGTTCAATGAAGATTCATGTGTAGTGTCTTATCACGAAAAATCTGTTTGACATTTAAAAATTTTGTAAAAATTCAAACCTAGTTTGAGTATTTATCTTTCCAAAAATACTTTTTGTTTTGCTTTTTTTTAAAACAAAAGATATAATTTTTCTTTAAAAAAGTGGAAAATGCTAAAAGAAAACCTGCCTTAATCAGTTTCCACCTTCTCTTTCTCAATGGGGAGTCCAAATGGAGGTATTTAGGGAGGGAGGGGGGGGGGGGGGGGTAAAAATTTGGATAAGAAAGTTCAGTCGATTTTTTATCGAAACCTCCCATATTTTAGTGTATCATATCAGGTACTGACAACTTAAAACACTTATATCTCGAGCTGTAACTATCGTAGAACATTCATATTTTGCATGGTAAACTTAATCTTTATAAAGGGTGCTTTATATTTTAAATTATATATAAAAAATGCTTTATACATAATTTTTTAACTGAAGCCCCCTAAATTTTAGTATAGCATGAATACAAGGCCCCGATAACTACAAACATTTTATAACTCTGATTCAAATTGTCACAGTCCACACAAATTTCGTATGATAAATGTAATCGTTTTAAGAGGAATGGAAGCTCTATTGATTTTTTATATAAGCCTCCCCCCCCCGTATTTTAGTATATCATTAAATATAAGGTGCTAATTAATAATTTAAAATACTTAAAACTCGAGCTGTAATTATCGTAGAACACTCTTATTTTGTATGGTAAACGTAATCATTATAACGGAGAGACTTTATCGCTGTAATATAATAAATAAAAAAGGCCACACAAAATATGAGTGTACTACGACAACTACAGCTCGAGTTATAAGTGTTTAAGTTGTTACCACCCTTTATTTATAATACACTAAAATATCGACATCAGGGCTTCGATAAAAAAATTGATGCCAGGGATCTCACGGTTGGTTTGTTGGTTGGCTGACGGAAAGATCTTTATTTCAAAGTCGATACAATTTTTAATATTTAGATGACTCCTCTCTCAAAATTTGTATTTAAATTCAGTACGTTTCACATCACTCTGCTGAAATACAAAGATTAAAAAGTATTAGAACGTTCTCTCTCTCTCTCTTTTTTAACGACTGTACATTATTGCTAATTTATCCCCCCCCCCCCCCCCCCCCCCCCCCAAAAAAAAAAAAAAAAAAAGAATAAAGAAAAGAAAGAAAAAGTCACCCCGACATAAGACTGCCAGAATGAATTTACCACCCGTTCCAAATCTGCTGAAAATAAGAATAGACCAAGCCCGGTCCGAGTCTCTATAAACCTCTACTAAAACATACTACCCTCCCCCATATCCTCTAAAAAAGCGTAATCTTTGATGCAAACTGTGTATGTTATGCGAGCGCGAGCTTTTTCAGAAGGCGATTACGTTGTGAGAAGTAGTATTGCCAAATTAGAGGATTTTTTTATTCAAAGTATCTACCAGAATTTCCAAAATAGATGCCTTCACTTTATTTAAACACACATATGTCATTAAATAAAGCAAAAATTACTATTAAAAATTTCTGGTAGATGAAAAAAAAAAGCTAAATTTATAACATTGGTTGGAATGGAAGGACTTTGCGAAAGTTCTTACACCCGGCCTCGCTTTCGATAATTACGGCTCTACTTATATGTATAGGAATCGCTTACACAATATAACAATATATCAAATTTTCAATACCTAATTAATTTGAAAGCAACTAATTAAGTTATTTACTGTCAAATCTTGATGGGTACCATCTAGTATATTTTTCAAATTTTCAGGTATTTTCTTCGTTCTTGAGTGTTTGCTGTTTTTATTCCTGTACAAAAATTATCTATAAACTTTTAAATACATATATAGAATAAATATGTAAATTATAATATTTAGGATTAAAAACTTTCTACATAATCAATGCCCTGCTGCATTTTTCTTTTCTAAAGTATTATATATCACAAATTTTGACACTATTTTATTTTTTTTTCTTTCCAGATATTCAAGTTCTCATGGGTAGCTTGCTATATTTAAAACAAGGTGTTCAGTGTTCTCCTTATAGTTACCTTTTTGATCCCATCCACTGGGCTGAAATCTGTGATATTTTTACTCGTGATGCTTGTGCTCTGTTAGGTTTATCTGTTGATAGTCCACTGGCAGTGTGGTAATTTTTTTTTTTTTTTTTTAATTAAAAATATTACTTGTAGTAATTTTCTTAACTAGGAAATAATGTATATTATTTCTAATTTTTAAGAATTTTTTCTGAATTTGCCTGTTGTAATTTAGGTGAATTTAAAGTTGCAGATGTATTAATTAAAAAAAATGTTTTAACTGGTTTACTTCAAACATACAAAACTAAAATCAGCAAGAAAGGGTTCTAGAAATAAATAAAAATGACCATTTGTGGTTGAGGTATAATTACACATATTTAACCACACAAACATTTATTAAAAACCAACTTTACATTTAATTGAATCAGGGATTTCATAAATTTCATGTCCACTTTTTTTTTCAAAATGCATTTTTTTTTTTTTTTTTTTTTTTTTTTTGCAAGCATATCCTTCAGATAGGCTCACATGTGTAGACAAAATTATTTAACCATTGTCACTCAAAATTATTGTTTATTGCAAAAGCAACATTAGTCAATGACAATACCAAGATACATAAAATGACTAACAGAAAATGTGATCAAACACATATGGAAAATATGACTGTTTGCCTTAATGAATAGGTGCCAAGGATTACAAATTTTAAATACCACTATTTTCGAATTATAATCTTAGCATCATTTAGTCGCTGAATTCTGCAATTTAATAAATTGGATATTATTATTCCGAATCTATGATATTTGTCACCTATGCACTTAATGTCAATCTTTAACCTTTAATTACTTGCTCTGGTGTATTTTGTGCATCATTGGATGTTACAAATTAAAATATATATGCTATAAATGCACATCGTTTGAGAATATTGTAAGTCCAAAAATATTATTTTTATAATATTGTATGAAACTGTACTACATGGTCATTGTATTTGACTTAAAACTAATTTATTTTCTTATAATTTTAGAAATAATGGTGTACAAAATAAAATGATTTATGTCTATTTTGTGAAACACACACCTCATAAAGATTTGATTTTCTTTTTATCTGTCATCTGTAGGGCATCAAATCCCATTGACTAAGAAAAAAAGAAAAACCTTAAGTCAAATTAATTTTTTTTTTTAATTCTTTGATTCTTATAAAATAAGTAAGTTATAACAACAAACATTTTTAAAGATTTAAATAATATAATAAGCACAGTAAAGTTTTGAAAATATCTAGCATTTGTGTTTAGCACAGTTTTTATTCATTCCAGAAAAATCTTAGTCTTATGTAGCTTTGGAAATTACCAATTCAATTCAATTGGTATTGTCAAAAATATATAGCAATATATAAATGGAGATTTTTTTAAGAGTACTCATTAGGAATGGATTATTTATAAATATATCAGTCATATATTCATCCTTTTTAAATATCACAATAACGATACCCAAGCTCTGACTCTGCTGATATATCCCAATAACAATAATATTGTTTAGCCCACACTGTGATTTCAAACCCTGAAAAACAGCACAGATTATCTTGTACTAGTATCTTCAATTCTTCTTTCGTTCAATCCATGTATTTATTCACTGGTCTGCTTCAATCGAACCAGAACATCTACTTCTGTTGATTATCTCTCTTTTGCTGATTATCTACAAATAAAGAGTATCCCTATAACTTCACTTGTTACATTCATTCTTTTCCCCCGCAAACTGCAAATTCCACTGTTTATTAGAGATGAATAACACTTATCATCCATTTCTTCTTCAGCTCAATAGCATGAGCTTGAATATGTGCCAGTTATTGCCGATAGTATTGATATAATGATTGCTAGAATGTGGTTTCTCAGAGTGAATTTGTGTCTGCCCTTAAAATGAATGTCCAGAATCAGGTAGATTTAGTATTTTTTCATTGCCCCGGTGATAAAAAAGCATTTTAAACACATTGAAGTTTTTTATGGTGAATTTCAGTAGATATTGAAACTAATGTATAGGGTCATTCCATGGTAACTTACGTTACATTTAGAATAATTGACTTCAGTAATTTTAGTAATATAACACCAAAAAATATTCATAATGTAAAGTTGATGTGATTTATTAATTAAACCTATCCCAAGGAAAAAATGCATGAGAATTACTTACATTTAGTGCTATTTCTTGAACTCTGGAAATTATATTTACTATGGTAACTTACGTTACATTGAAAAAAAAAAAAACGTAAGTTACCATAATAAATTTAATTCCCACTGTTCAATAAATACCACTAAATTTGAGTAATTTGCATCCAAATTTCGGTTTGGATAGGTTTAATTAAAAAATCACATTAACTTTACGTTTTGAATATTTTCTGGAGTTATATTACTAAAATTACTGAAGTCAATTATTCTAAATGTAACGTAAGTTACCATGGAATGACCCTATAATTTTATCAAGAAATTAAATTTCTGTACAGGGTGTGTAATGTCTGTCAGTTATTCAATGAACAATAATTTTTTTTTTTAAATAAGAGATACATTAAAGAATTTGAACACTGTTAATTAATATTTAACTCAAATGATTGGAGAAAATTTGAAATTGGAATTTTGCCAAGATTAATTTTTGTAGTAAAACGTAAGCTTCTCAAAATATATGATATTTGGAAAATTTCTTAAAATCAACAACAATGCAAGCTCCCAAAACCTCGTCTTTATATTTTAAACATACACTCAGAATAAATGTCTGCATTACAGTCCTGTACGTGCAAACATAACCCAAAAATTTTATTTCAAGTTAACCCGAAACCGATAAAATGATTTTCATTATATACTCATTAGTATTCAAATATGTATTTTTTTTCTTCTGAAAAATGTGCAGGATTGTATTTTGAAACATTAGGTTAATCTGCCAACCCCTGACCCACGAATGCCAAAACCCAACCTGAAAAAAAGACCCGACCTACAGTGAAAAGAATCAGCGTCAACCCAACCTGTTTCAGGTAAAATCTGATTACCCAACCCCATGCAGGGTCTCTAGTCTGTATGGGCACAACCTGTAAGAAAGGTATCATGACCCAGTCTGATAAAAAGAACAAGATGTTTGACGCATGCCAAAGCATACACAAAATAGATTAAATCAGTCCCAGTCCTGCTAAATTAAATTTAAACAAAAAACAAAAATAATAATTAAAAAAAAATGACTTTTTTTTTAACCAACATTAACTTATAATTAAAATAATTCTATGAAAAGAATATTTTATAGATTTTTATGTAGACAATTTTGAATTTTATTTTACATGATTTATTTTTATTATTATTTAATCATACCTCTGAAAATTAAATGGTGGTGAACAGGGCATCTAGTGACAGTTATTTAATCAGACTTTTATTTATTTATTTATTTATTTTTACAAAAATTGAACTGAGAAATAAATGCACACAAATGATATTTTGTCTCTCCAACACCGCTACTCGTGCAGGCAGCAAGCAGTGATCTCCTTCTTCTGTCGTACGTTTAATGGAAACACTAAATTTAAAAGTCATTTTCCATTTAATGCACATAAAACACCACTCTTTTCTGCTCTAGTCGACTATCATGTCACGTGATTAGAATGTGGGGAGAGGGGGAAGTTTCAATAAAACATTAAGAAATATTGTCAATCCAACCCATGTGGCATCTAAGAAATTAGATGCGCTTTTTTGTAATAAGATTTTCGAGTTCAGAATTAGAACTGATTAACCGATCACATTCATTTTGAAGAATAATAACATAAGTTATTATAAGTAATTAATTTGAAGTAAATCTGTAAAACTTAATTAAAATTTCAAGACTAATCAATTCTAATAAAAATAGTAATATGTATTTTTAAAATATTTCTTCCCCGCTTATAAAGCTTGGCGCATAGCGCCTGTGTGCACCACACACGTTGGACAACAGTTCGCTGTCACTCTGTCTTGGAGACAAGTGTCTAGTACTGGGTTGTTACTCAAGAAAATATTTTATAATTACATTGTTTGGATTATTATATGCAGTAAATGGAAATAAAAAACATTAAATGCACTTCAGAAGGGTAAGGTTTTTTTTATTTTATTTATTCTTAAATTCTTATCGTAGATCACTGTATCAAATAAACCTCCGATTATGTAATCCCAGTGCGGGAGAATGTTTTATTTTCTTTTTAGAAATGTATATTACATAATAACTCTTGAGTTATTTTGTAAATGACACATTGTTTTAATTAAATTTCTTGTAAAATGTCTCATTATAGATGCTGCAAAGTTACAAAATATTAAGAAATAAACTTGAAATTATATTCACACACACAAACAACAACAATAACAACAACAAAAATTTTATTTTGGTAAAACTAAGAGAGTTCATTAAATACAAATTTTAAAATAATAAAATCAGAATTATTTGACTGAATTCGATAGTCTAAATAGGCAAAAAATAGTTTTCCGGCTTTACTACTCTATTGATGACCTCTCATCAGATATAGATTTTGTAGCACTCAACTATTCAAACATTTCATGCATTTCTCGAACATGCTGGTTAATTCAAAGTTTGCAATATTCCCCCCCCCCCCCCCAGCCCTCTAAAGATATATAATTTCGATAAGTTCCCTTAGAAAACTTAGTTTTATTATCTTTTTTAATTATGTACTTTTCTAAATTATGTAACTAATAATTCTAAACAATGTTTGTTATTATTTTTTCTCACTTAATTCATAAAAAACTTTTTTGCTTTTTGAAAATCAATAACAGGGGGGAGGGGGGTGAATTTTTTTTACTGATGAATAGAATTTATACCTGGCTACCAGAATTTTAAAAAATTGGAAAGCCCTGGGGGTGAAATTGAAAAGCCTTTAAAAAAAATTAATACAATAAAATGAGAAGAATAGGGAAAATACTATCTTTAAAAACAGCTTTGTGAAAGTAATGGTGTAAATACAAATGGGTATTGGTCAGTTGGTTCTTCTTTTCTATGTTTGTTTTTTTCTAAAATAAAAAAAATAGAAATTATGTTGTATAAGCAAATAGTTATAAAAACGATGATTTATTGGTTTCTACTCAGTTTTGTGTTTTAACAATATTATGTCTTTTTCAAAAATAGTAAATGTCTCTCGCACCCCCACTTTAAATTAGTATCTCAATATATACCAATATCAATATTAACTTGTTGATCTATTGCAATATTAAATTTTAGATATTGCCCAGCCCTTGTACTCATATACAAAAATTTAAATGAGCTATTATTATGTTAACATAATTAAATTTCATATAGTTGAGGTATTTTATTTCATTATCAAGAAGAAACAGATTCAATTGTCAAAATCATTATTCAGTGTTGATGTAATGAATAGTAATTTGGCTAAATAAAGAATATTTATCCAAATTTTTGGCTGGAGAACTTTTTAGAAATATTCTTTTCTAAATAAGATATTCTCTCAACTTTTAATTTAAACATAAAAATTAATCTCGTATTATTTATGTTTGAAAAATTTTGACATCTTAATGTATTTTTGTAATGTTTTGAATATAACACATTGATGCCAATACAACAACAAAACTTTCACAAATCCAAATAATTACTAATATAATTTTATCTGTGGCATATTTGTATCTGATTATTGTATACAATTATGCTATTACAAATATCTGTAGATACTTATAATTCTTTTACATTTAATTTGAATAGGAGCTAATTACCAATGTTAAATATACTTTTATCCTTTTCATTTTTTATTTTAGAAAACTTGCTGAAGCAGAGCAATTAAACACTTGGAATTTTATTCATTTACATCTTGCACTTTGACATAAAAAATTTACTTTCTGTAGACCCAGATGTTAAGTTACTTCCAAAAATGTATTCTTCTCCATTTTTATTAAAAAGTGATACTTTCCTCCTTTCTTATTTTCATAATCAACAAATCGTCATAATGTTTATCCTTAAATTTGGTAAACATAGTTCACAAATATATTACTAAATGACACATAATAGATAATAGACTGATAATGACTCATAATAAATAGACAAATTCATAAAATATACATTTGTTGTCTGTTCATCTGTATTTCTGAAAATAAAACCGACAAAGTAGTTTATTTATTTTTTACAAGTAAACGGCTTATAAAAGACATAATACTAGAATTTTATTTAATTTAATAATTTTGTAGTTTAAATAAATTTTATAGGCTGGAAAAGAATTTTATATGAAAAATCCCTTATGATTTAAACAAAATGTGATATATATATATATATATATATATATATATATATATATATATATATTACGAAATTTAAAATTCCATACCTTATTAAATTTATTGTAAAAAAAAATTCCTTTTTTTTTAATATTCCATTTACAACCCTAGTTTATTAAAATATTCCCTTTCTTAAAAATATTCCATTTACAACCCTAGTTTATTAAAATATTCTCTTTCTTAAAAATATTCCATTACTGTCTATATTTAAAATTATTTTTATCCTAATCTACTTAAATTCACTTTTTATTTCCCAACAAATAAGATGTAAAAATCACATTTTATAAGAATATTTCTTCTTAAAAAACCTCTTCAATCCTATTTTCTTAAATTCTTTATTATATTAAATATTTCTTATTTATTCCTGTATTTAAATCCCTTTTATTTCTTTTAATCTGTGTAAATTCACTATTTTTCTTTCCTAATAGTCTACAAAAATCATTCTTTTAAATTGTTTTCAATACGCAAAAACCAAAACTTTATTCTTTCAGTTTTCCGTGTTTTTTAATTTAGATAATGTTCTAGCAAATTCTTTTGCCTAGGAGATATGTATTTCTTCAATATTAATTTTCCGATAAAAATGAGTGTGAGCAAAAGTTGAACATGCAATTGGGTAAAATAGGTCACGTGATATGAAAAGCTTCTTGCGCAGCTTTACTTAAAACAAGCTGATGGACGCAGAGAGGAAGGGATTTGGCCATTGGAGTGATTTTTAAAATAAAATGTTGCTGGCATTCTAGTATGTTTTAACACAGAAAATTGTTAAGAGAGAGCAATTCCCTGGAATTGAAAGATGAGTGTGTTTTTAAATCAATGAATTCGAGTGCCATGGTGTTCTTCTTTCCTTCATTCTACATACTGCTCGGCCTATTACTGCTTAAAGTTGATACCACAACTGCATTAATTTGGAGATGTTTGCCATCTTTTTCTTCGACTGTTGCATTGGAGCTAAAACAATAGCAGAATGCAACATATATTTTGCATTTTAATATAAAAAAGTGCCAATGTTTCCTTAAATGCACATGATGCTTAAATAGGTAGCAGAAAAAAAACATATTTATTTATTTAAATAACACTTAAAATGTATCTGTATTGGGAATGTAGTAAGAGATTTTATAATAGTTAATGTACTGAAATCAAATGTGATTCTGCAATTTCTTTCATAAGCTTAGAAACACTAAAAAAATTCTTTATTATGCTAAATTTATTGATTATATATATATATATATACCGGGTGTCCTAAAAAGGACTGACTGATTTTAAAAATCAATAACTTACAAACGGTGACAGATATTTAAAAAATTCTTGCAGGAGAGTAATGTGCGATGTCAGGAGTTTTTTTACTGCGATTCCCGGTTTTAGTTTGAATTATCATCAATAGATGGCGCTGCGAGCAATAGGCGCTCAATCGAGGCCAAAATTGAAATCTGGAGGTTACCTGTATGGAGTGGGTCTCGTTCACCAATACAATATTTTTTAGGGCCCGATTCTGAACTGACACGGTATGATTTCAATATTGTAGGAGTCAGAGCAACAATAGTAATAGTATTGTTTCCACGGAAACGATTTCTTCCAAATCGAAATGTGTAACGACAATGTTCAAAATATCGAAATTTTTAAAACTTGTTATATTCCTAGAAGGATAATTTTTTTTAAAAATGAGTGTCTTCTTTATCAATCAAATTTATTCTTTCTAAAATTTTCCAACACATTTGAAAAGTGTTTATGCACTCGGTTTATCTGGCCGTCTCCTTGTGGTCTAACTTGTGTAAATATATTTGAATTGTCATGTATGTATCTGAAGTGCACTACAAGATGCTTACGATCGAAGATTGTGTATGTAGAACTTTTAATATTGAGGTTTACCATGGCATGCTCTGTATTGAAAATGAAGTTTGTAGCCATTATGGTTCGTTTACAGGGGCACTTAAAAGAATGCCGTTTTATTATGGTCTATGGGATAAATCATTTGCAGTGTATTTCAATGATGTTACACTATTTATATAAATATAGTACTGAAGTGTACTACAAAATGCTTACTATCGAATATTGTATGTGTAGAACTTTTAATTCGTTTTTTACAAGGTCACCCAAAATAATTTCATTACATGATGGTACATGGGAAAATCGTTTACTGTTTATTAATTTTTATAATATAATTAAAAAATATTAACGATGTTACACCGTTACAAACATAATGAAATTGATTTACATTTATGAAGTACACTAAAACATGCTTTCTGCAGAATATGGAGTGTAAAGTATTTATCATACATTTACAAGGCTACGCTAAAAAAATTTGGTTACATAATAGCCTACGGGGAAAAACTGTTTGAAGCGTATTTTAATTATGTTACAGAATTTCTAATATAATGAAACTGATATACATTACTGAGGTTTACTAAATTATACTTGTTGTGTAGTATGATGTACATAACATTTATCGTTCATTTACAGGGACAAGCAAAAGATTTCGGTTGCAGTACTGTATTCGGCACACTGTCTATAAGCGATAATTGCTGGAAGTGCACTTTCAGTTATGGTAAACGGTTTTAAAAACACTTTTGCATACTACGTGATGTGCATAATGTTATAGATCATATACAGGGCCACACAAAAGAATTCGTAAGCGCTACCAAGTATGAGCGTGAATTGCAGAAAAGAGTTTTTTATTCGAGTTATGCATTTCCGATATTTTCGAATCGTGATTAATAACATTTTTAATAACATCCACGTTAGATTCAGTCATGGCCGATTTATGTTGTCCAACGTTGTTTACCAAACCGTCGGCAGCACTACCGCTCTTTACAAATTTCTAATACAATTGTTTAATTGTATTCGGATGCGGAGCATTCCTTACGTTAAATTTATTTTTGGAAACCACTTCTAGTCGCTATTATGCTTTGATCCAAGCGGTAGTACTCCAGTATTATAAATATTCTTTCTTACAAAGTATGAAGCATTTTCAAGATTCTTTTAAACTGGATTCAACATGCATAAAAATCTACTGACAAACAGTAGCGTAGCCAGGGTGGGGGTCCAAATGCTCTGGATACCAGTAATATTGTAAAGTTTTCTTCTTCTTTAAAATCACAGAGAGTTCACTGATTAGATATGACAAAGAAAACTTTACAATATTAGTGGTATCAAGAGCATCTGGACCCCCACCCTGGCTACGCCACTGCTGACAAACTTCCTTAAAAGATCTAAAATTTCTTAGAATTTAACAAAATTTATGAAATTTTTAACAACAACAAAAAGAGAAAAAAAATACTGAATCTCTTGTCCTAGTTTTAAGATGCAATGCACAAAATATTCTTTAAATCAGACAATAAAAAGTAAGTTAATCCAGGAAAATAAAGCTTCATAAATATAAAATCGTCTGCTCACTCTTATATTGCTTATTAAATTCATGCCTAATTCTGAATGCTGTGGTTATATCGAAGAATTCATTATTTCCATAGCAACAACACATTTCATCGAAAATATAACGACTGAGTTCAGAATCGGATCCTAACAAAAAAGATTGCATTGGTGAATGAGACCCACTCCATACATGTAACCTCCTGATTTCAGTTTTGGTCTCGATTGCGCGTCTATTGCTCGCAGCGCCATCTATTGATGATAATTCAAACTAAAACTGGGAATCGCAGTAAAAAAACTCCTGACATCGTACATTACTCTCCTGCAAGAATTTTTTAAATATCTGTCACCGTTTGTAAGTTATTGATTTTTAAAATCAGTCAGTCCTTTTTAGGACACCTGGTATATATATATATATATATATATATATATATATATATATATATATATATATATGTTTTCAAAGTAATTATGTTACTATGAATATCCTTACATACCAAAATTTTTTTTTATAACTAAAACTAAACTCCATGGTGCTACAATCCTATGAAGGGTCATAGCCTGCAGTGCTAAACTCTGCTTTTTGGTCACAAGGCTTAAGTTGTTATATATGTCCTGGTCAGGTGGTCATGGTCATCCTGATGTGAAACTGCTGGTGTGTAGCATTTTGGGCACACATTTTATTGACACTGGAGGCATGAAAGGTTGAGTAAACCATGCCCAAGTCTGGAGGCGAACTTCACACCTGTAGTGTGGTAGTGCAGTGTGCTAACCACTAAGTTATTGGACATCTTTTTGCAACTACTGGAAAATAATTAAAGAGCATTATTAAAAAATATATATATACAGGAATACATATTTTCTAGTTATAGACAAAACAAGAAAATAGTTATATTATTTTTTAACAATCGAAATCATAAATTAAACCAATATGCTGTGGTCATTACAAAACTTTCTTCTCTATTATTCTAGTATGTTAATTTAAATAGCACATAACCTCAAATATGGAATTTGATGCATTTCTATCTAATATGAAATAATGATCTAATATGAAATTATGATCTATGAAATAATATCTAATATGAAATAAACTGAAATGAAGCTATAATGCTCATTACAAATAACCTCCTGTTGAGTGATCAGAACTAAACTTGAATCATCATAGTTTTTCATAATAAGCATTTTGAACATTGTTTGGTGCAATTCCCCAGAGTCCAAAATATAGCTATCATGCACATTGTGAAAAACATGGCATAGCAGCATCACCCATTGGCAATCTATGCAAAAATCACAAATATCAAAATTGATGTCGCATTAAAGCAAGCAACATCTTAAAATGACTTGTCAGAGTGTCATTGTTTTAACTCATGCCCATTAACTTTTGTAAATTTACTATGAAAATATTATTTAGCATGCATAAGTAGTCACTCTATTTTGTTTTTCTCTTTAGCACAAATGCTGGTTGCATTGCATTGCCTGCTTTATTAAATATTAAACAAGTTATGCAACAAAGACAAGTTACTGGAGTTTGGAACACTAGAGATGAACTTCCTGTAAGTTTATATTATTTCTCTTTTATCTTTGAATAATACCTTTTTCTTCTTTCTTTATTTTTTTTACTTAAGTTACTCACTAAATGTTTTGTAGAAAAAGTTTTTGCATATTTCATTGCCTTAGAATGATAAGGTTTTAGCTAATTTGACCCTTCTTTTGAGAAAAATGGAAGTTTCACTCTTCCATGGAAAGAATAGAATCAATGATAGATTTCCTTTAATTAGTTATCTCCTGATATATAATCAGTGGAAGATAACTAATATAACTTAATTTGGCTAGGATTTCTCGAGTTTTGCAACAAGTTCTGAGCAGTATCATAATGTTTCCAGTATTTGAAAAGCTGAAAATTTTATTTTTGTCTGATCATGTGATAATTTCTTGTTTACAATTGGTATTTTTTAAGGAACACTCTCCAATATCAAACTTCTTATCTTTTTGTGATTAGAAAATGTTATTCTGAATTTGAAAAGTTTGCCTTATTTTCAAAATTACAAACAATATTCTCAAACTTTCAGTTGCTACCTTAGGCCTGAGCCCATATGTCTCTTATCTTAATCTGGCTCTGATGTTCTCTCTAATGAGTGAACTAGCAGGACACTAGGCCCCAACTCTTCTTTTTTCAAAATGTAGAATGCAGAAAGACCATAAAGAACAATAATTGTGATTGAATTTTCTTTTAATTCTACGATATTATTCCCAGCATTATGCTTTGTTAAATATCATACTTTCTTATTGCAAACAAAGTTCACCTAATTCTTGATAATTTTGCGATATTTGCAATTACTTCTTTAGATCATGAGTATCAACAAATTACGTTTTTTTTCGTGTATTTTTCTCTAGCTGAATAATTTTGGAAAAATAAATTATCAAATAGATTACTATGCAAGACACAACCCCCCTCCTCTCTATATACCTCAAGACTTTTTAGATTAGTTTGATGATATTGAATAATGTTATTCTGACCTTGAAAATTCTTTTAACACCGAAGTTTTTATGGTCCAGCGAATCACTGCATTTCAGAGATTTGCAACTGACCAGATTCAAAAATTCAGGGGGATCTTCTATGTTTGATTTTTGGGCATTTTTGACACATTGTTTAAAAAAAAAAAAATCTGTTTCTTGTAAGTGTTTTTAAAAAATCAAAATAAATTTAGAATCTCACAGAGAATTAAATAATTAATTCTATCTCTAATTAGAGGGATTAGTAAATAATCTCCTTTTCCATTTTCTGGCGAACATTGTATTTTATTTGTACTGACCAGTTTTTTTATTTTGTTGGTATCAATTCTATTCTTAGTTTCTTGTGGTCAAAACGACAGTTGAGGCTTACTGTAGAGACCAGAAAAGTTTTTGGTTTCTGTCTATTTGTCTGTTCCATTATAATTGCCGCATGAAGCATCTGATTAACTTGTAATTGAGTATGTATGTTAGTGAAGTACCTGGAATTAGCTGTATAGATTTTGGTTAAATTTGGTTCATTCTTTTGAAAACTATAGAACATATTCTTTTACGTTATAATGCTTTCCTATGGATTTTTAGATTACTTTCAAAGCTTACCATTCAACTGAAAAGAAAATGACACATTTGAATAATTGTTTTAACTGTTAAAATGTGGATGATGCTAAAATTTTCGATTGGGGGGGGGGGGAGGCAGAGGAAAGTCCTTAAGACTATTCCGATTAATTGGAAAATTTACTAATACATTTGTCAGATTTTTAAAAAGTTATTTATTATTGTAAATCTTTTGATGGCATTTTATGCATCTGTTCAAAAAATATAAAATATTGTGTTTTATCACTTTACATATTCAAGACAAGTTAACATTTGCACTTGGCACAAAGTGCTGAATGCTGAAAAGTATCAGAACTTGATATGTATTTGAATGTTTTTTCATTTTTTTTATAATAATAAATTAAGTAGAGAAAAGCTGAGGTTTTTAACTTTTAGTCTTTTTGTCTCTAATTGCATAGTTTTATTCTATTTATTTATTCTTTATATTTTAGATTGAAATAGATCTTGGCAGAAAATGTCATTTTCATTCCATTTTTGCTTGTCCTATTTTGAGACAACAAAGTTCAGAGAATAACCCTCCAATGAGACTGGTTTGTGGACATGTAATATCTCGTGATGCCCTACATAAATTAGCAAATGGAAACAAGTAAGTTTTTTAAACTCTTTTGTTTAATTTGATTTCATATGAATTTAAATATTGCAATTTACTTTTATATTTTAAAATTGAATCAATTTATAGTAAAACAACTTTAATATGTTTATCTTTCATACATTGTTAACTGTTCTACTTCCATTTTTCTTAGTTGCAATGTTAAAATGTAACAATGTTAACAATAACAATGTTAAAATATTTGTTTTCACATTGGATTTTCAATTTATCTTTTATACATTGCTCTGAAAATGACCTGAATATCTGAAAAAAGTCTCATTGCTTGTTTCGTTATCAAAAACTGACATTTTTTTTGTTCCAACAAGTATAGATGTAATTAAAATAGGGGTGAGAAAGAATTTTCAAAGTTTTGGCAGATTTGTGCTTAATATCTTTTTCTAAAGTCCTCTCCTACAAAATGAATTTTGCAGTAATGTGATGCATTCTCAACTTCTCAGTTAAAGTGTGATGACATGATCCAATGGAAATGTTGCAATCGCTAATAATTTCCAATACAATCAGTTGATGATTTGAACGTACTTCACGAATTTAGGTCACATGACTTTCATCAGTTGATGTCAATGGTTGCTCTGAACAGAAATCTTTGTATTTTGATTGTGGACATTTTTAAATCGCTTAAGCCATGCCTGGTCAACCTGGTGCACCTCAGCTTGTAGCAAACAATGAAGAGTGCCATTATTAACATGGCTTAACATATGCAACAATATTACCTCATTATAGTAGTGGTAGCAATACATTCTTGTATGATACATATCCATAAAGCCCCAAAGATTCTGGAACTCCATGTAGAAGTATTTTTCAGAAAAAGCATACCTCTTTGTTAATTTAGAAGAGAAGAGGGAGAGGGTAGGGGACGGCTGTCTGTAAAATGTTCATAGGGGAAAGAGCTTGAAACTTTTATAGCACCAATTAAAATGTATTTATTGATTTTAAAGAAAGCATACTAAAAAATTTTTATTTTTACAAAAATATATTAACCTTTAGATTACAGGCCGAAACATGTACATCCCAGTGGACTATCTTTATATTCTAGTCTTACTACCTTTTGAAAAATAACCTGTGTCATACATTTATATTAGGATTTTTTCTAGAGAAATCTACCACAAACAAAAATTTTTGTAAAGAAGTTTTGTTTTTACTGTAAATTGTGGTACAATTGAATATAAAAATAGTCACCAGTACTGGCCCGTAATCAAAAAGTTAAGAGGATAAAAAGGGTAGCAAAAAAATCTGCAGAGGATGTCATGGTACCAGCGGGTATCACGTTCGATAGCTTAAGCCATTCATAACACTGCATATGATTTAAACAGTGATCACCATAAGCCAGTGGCGTGGCTACATATTCAGCGCCCTGGAACAAGAAAAAAATTTGCACTCTCTTGTCTGTGAGAAAAACTGAAAACTTTTGTTTAAGGTTTAAAAATCATGTACAAGGTTCGTAGGAGTGCTTGCTTTTTTTGATACCACTAATTCCATAAAGAAAATTTTCCTTTATTTAATCACAGACTCTTGCAATTAAATAAGATAAAATTTACTTTTAGGAAATACTGGTTTTCCAAAGTAAGCATACATACGAACATTAATATATGTAGTACTTATTTCTATTGAAATACTTAATATATTTACGACAATTTAACAGTAAGATATTCAACAGAATAAATACAAATAAATAATAAAGTATAATTCTTTAAGTATTGAGTTCCTTTTTATATTTACTGTGTATGAGGCTGGATTTATGAATAATATGCGACCATAGCCAAATGCTACCATCCATGAACCTTTGTTGTTCATTTCAAGAATTTCTAATTTTAGAATTTTAAAAGGGAAACACACTATTATGAATTTTTTAATTTTGACAGGATGTTGCTTGACGATTAAAACTAAAAATGGAGGGGAAAAAAAAAGAAACATGTACATCATTACAATATAGTGATTGTAATTATGACTACAGAAAAAAGAAGTATTTAGGCACTTTGAGACCATAGGCACAGTATTCTTTCGTAGACCTCCCAACTAATACTATAACTAAGCTCACACCTCAACAATATTTCCTCATCTGTTTCTCGACTACTAGATAAAGTTTGCACAATAATAGAATTTTTTTTTTTTTTGCACTTTAATCCATTTTTAAAACACAATAGCCGAGTCATATTAATATCACCATAATGTAGCGAACCTCTTCTTATTCACCGTACTTATCCGGTTCTGATGATATCTTTGATTTTGGAAAATAATAATGCTTACTATTTCAAAGAAAAAATATTTTTCGGGTTCTTTTTCATCTTTCCCATTTTTTCTCCAATTTTAAAATGTCATCGAAGTTTCCCAGACAAAAAAAATACCCACTTATTTCCGGTAGTTTCCCTGTTGTAACAATATCTTTAATTAAAAAAAATATTAATATTTACTATTTTAAAAAAATTTCTGGATTATTTTTTGATTAAAAAAATATTAATACAATCGGACCCCGATTTACCGAATTTCGTGATTTAACGATTTTTTCATTTTTCCCAATTAAAATGAAGGCAAAAACCCCTTCCTTTTTAACAAATTTTTTGAACAGCCAAAAATTTTGTTGTTGTTGTTATTTTGGGTTAGAAAAATATTAGATTGCTTTTCAAATGACGTATCCATCTTGTCCAGAACAGAAAAAGTCTTTTCTTGTAATCAGCAATTTTCAACATGGGAGGGTGCAGCCCATTACGAGACCTCACAGGTGCAAATGAGTCATGAGTGTAACCTTTCATGTGGGTTTCAAATAGGACAGGAAATTCTTTTCTTATCTCTCCCAACTCCACAATGTCTAGAGGATACAGTTTAAGAATTTTTACCAATCGTTCTCTTTCTTGAGAGAAGTGAGGTGTATTGGAAGCCTGGTTTTGCAGAACATTTAATTTTTGAAACTTTGTGAAGCATGCATATTGTCGGAAACAGAACCATTTTTTGTTGAGTGAAAAGCTTAACATTTTACACGAATTTGACAAGAACATGGGACCAGAAAATGCTTTAGCAGAATGAATTGAAATCTCCATGTTGACATTAGCTATATTTGTAAAACAATCAGCAGAAATAGGGAAGTTGCAATCAGCTGATCAACCATTGTACATCAACTGGAGGTTAGAGTAGTTCCACCAATCAGAACTGCCTATTTGTAATGTGTGACCTCCAGCATAACGTCAATTGAACTGCCCTATTGAAAAAGCATCAGCAGAATGTGGTAAAAAATCGTTGAAAATAAGAAAGTCTTCGAAAGCCACTTATCTTTCTGTTCTTGAATCTGACCTAGTGAAATTTTTCAAAAGCATTCGTGCCAAGAAAATAGCCACTAGTGGGCCTCTGATCAAAGAAAAATCCCTTCAACTTGCCGAAAAGCATAATGTGAAAGACTTTTCTGCATCCGATGGTTAGATCGACCATTTTAATTAAAGATACAACGTAGTCCAAAAGAAAGTGTCTGATGAAAATGTAGCAAAATATTGGGAAAAAAAGTTGCTCAGCCTGATTGAAGGGTATTCACCATCCAACATTTACAATGCAGATGAAACAGGATTGTTTTATGACTTACAACCTGACAAAACGGTTTGCTATAGAAATGAAAAGTGCTTTGGCAGGGAAAAAAAAGCAAAATGAGAATTACGGTTTTGCTTGTGGTTAATGCTAATGGAACTGACAAGTTGAAGCCATTTGTGATAGGAAGGGGTTAAAGCCGCAATGTTTTAAAAATGTAAAGACCATACCAACAAAATATGCAGCAAATAAAAAAATTCTGGATGACTTCTTCCCTATTTACAAACTTTTATAGAGAATCTTTAGTCTATGAAGATGCAAAAGAGAAAAATTCTTTTGTTTATTGATCAATGTCTCGCTCATCCTCCAATTTGCAATTTTAAAAAGTCAAAGTCTTGTTTTTCCTTGCAAATTGTACAAGTATGCTTCAGCCACTAGACCTCGGTATCATTCGTTCTGTAAAAGTTAATTAAAGAAATTTGCTTATGAGAAAAATTACAGCATCGTTGGACAAAAGGAGGAAAGATACAAAGGCAATGTTTTGGATGCTCTATGTTTTGTGAGACATCTTGGGACCAAGTTTTTAAAAATACAATTGAAAAATGCTTTCAGAAAGCGGGATTTCTCGGCACATAAGTGGAAAGTGATGAAAATGATGAAGATATTGTCCCTTCAGAAGAAGTCATATGGAAAGAAGTTGTTCCTGAGATTGACTTTTAACAATTATGTTACATGTGATGATGGACTATCTATCTGTGCAGCTGAAGTTAATGAAATTGTTGATTTGTCGGAACCAATGAATAGCGATTCTGATCATGGAGTAAAGAGGATAGTGGAGGTGTATTGGTTTGGCATGAAGCCATAAATGCAACCCTAAAGTCACCCCAAAACGCTGGCGGCTTGCTTTGAAAACCTCTCTCTGTCCAATGAATTTAGCCTTTGTTCCACTTGCAACCTCTCCTCGTCCAATGAATTCTCTTGTTTGGGTTGAAAGATTTGAGCGATAACTAGATTTATATTACAAGCCGTTTTCACAGTATAGTTCATATCTATTATCCTCTTTAGTCTGTGGATTCTGATGCAGAAATCAATAATGAAACTCCCATTGGAACTGTTACTTTTCTCATACGTTACATGGTTTGGAAACTATGAAAACATACCTCACACAGCAGGATATAAATGACACAGTATTTTCTTCTCTCCTTAAAGTTGAAAAAGAACTTTTTTTGAATCAAGAGTCAAAGAAATCCAAGAGTAATAGAAAGTTTGACAATCTATTAGTCAGTACTTTAAAATTTCAAATTAACTAGTGTGAATTATTCGCTGTGTTTTTAGCTGCTGAATAAAAAGTGTACAATTTCTAATTATGGATATTTTTGTGCAGTTGCTTATTGGGCTTTTCCATGAGGTAAATGCAGAAATGTTTTATTTTTTGTTTTGGACCCCAATATTACAAATAACCCTTGATTTAACAAATAAAATTTTCGGTCCCGAGGAATTTGTTAATTCGGGTCCGACTATATTTACTATTTAAAAAAAATTAATTTCTGGAAGTCATTTTAAAGATTCTCCCGAGATTTTTTTTTCTTAGTGCCTTTGAAGATATCTTTTCCTGTTTTAAGATAATTGTGTTTTGAATATTTTCGGGGGTGGGGTTCTTTCTACACAAGTCTGGGGAAAGCTCTACATTTTCAACACAGGTTGTTAATATATTGAAAGATATCATTTCACTGTTTTAGAAGAGTGAGGGGTTGGTGTGAGTTTTAAATTATTTAAGTTTTCTCAGGAACTTTTGATCAGAATTGAAAGTTTAATTTATCTAAATGTCAGAAATTAAACTGGCAATCACTAGAATGGAGACCTTCATAGTTTGTTTGGAAATATTTTCATTTAAAAATTATAAAATTATACAAATTCGAAATTAGTGTGCAAAATCAGACCAGAGCATGTGTAGCATGCCTGGTGTACGCTTTCAAAGGCAGTGGAGGCTTCCAACTCTAGTTTCATTTAAATGTAGTGCACACTTTCAAAACAGCTTAATCAGCTTGCACCCTCGAATCATACAAATTTGGGGGTGTATGCTGCCAAAGGCAATGGGGTCACCAACATCAGATTTGTTTGGAAAGATTTTCACCTAAAAATATAAAAACATTCAACATTTGTTTTTATTTAAGGTTATTATCGCGGGCCTGGGCAGCGCCGTCAGCTGGTTAATACTAAAAAGCAATATTTCTGAGAAAATCATTTTTTTACTAGTAGGCATTTCATTTTACATGCAGTATCAATCCCAAAAATATTATTTCTTTACATCTTAATTTTCAAAGAAGTCTTTTTGAAAAAAAATGACACTTAATTTTGCATTTTTTTTTTACTCATTTAGAAATTTCTCTACTAAATCAACTCAGCCTTAGACCATAAATCCTATTTCTTTAGATTTCATAATGAGTTTTGAGATTTTATGCAAGATTTATGGCATGTATTGAGAAAATCTTGGAAAAAATCCCTTGCATAACAAGTTGCGTATTAAAATAAAATTGTAGTATAAGTAGGTCCTTCTTACAATGGAGTTTTAATGAATGTAAGTCCCGAAAGAGTCATCATTTATTCTTCATACTGATCGAGTCATTTTAAGGATTTAGCCATTTTAATATAGCCAAGCTTTCTATTTCTAAAAAAGAGTAAAATTTTACATTAAATTCTAAGCAATATCAGGAAGTGTCAGACATTTGAGAAGCTGAACATTTCATTTTTGTGTCATTATGTGACGATAATTGTCTTTTTTAAGAAAAACTTTTTTCTGTTTATAATAGAAAATACTTATAAATTTTTCATTTAAAATTTGTCCTTTCTTTACAATTAAAAACAATTACGTTCAATATTTCATTTGCCGTCTTGGGCCAGGGACCATGTAGCATATGCCTAATTCTGACCCTCACTATGTATTTTATAAACTGTATTGACAAATACATGTTCAATTTCCACATTAAAAAAAGTTCAAAATTTTCTCTTTTTCTTGTTTGTAAGATGGTCACTAAATTTTTCCAGATCAAAAATCAAGAAACTACTGTATATTTCATTATAGTGACCAAAGAACTAAATTGATGTTGTGATGTGACATGCTACTTCTTAATCCTTTGACTATGAATTAATCTTTTATTAGAAATTTCAGCAACTGGCGACTATTTTTTTAATTCTTTTCGTGCCATTTTTTCAAAAATGTGATCTTTTCCATATGCTTCTATGTCAATTTCAAGAGAAATCTACCACAAAGAATTATTATTATTATTTTTTTTGTAAATTGTGGTATGAATAGAATATAAAAATAGTCCCAAGTGGCAGTCCTGCTATCGGTCCATGGGACGTATATGTCCACCATATAACAGTGGTAGCTTGGTAGCCCACGGGCCAAAGGTTGAAGATCTTTAGTCTAATTGATCCATATGGATGTTCTAGTGTTAACTAGAATGATGACTGAGATTCCTCATCTTGCATTTGGAAAAAGTGCATGATCATGAGGTGTACAACTATCAAATGTACTCAAGTCGTTAAGCAAGTTTTGAAAACTTCGTTCTGTTACCATTGTCACCAATGTTAAAATTTAAATAAAATGTGACATTCTAAAACAATGTTGGAGAGTGTGTGAATTAAAACATCACAAATAGAAGTAGTAATTTCTTTTAAACAAGTATAAAAATGCATGTTTCAAATCGAGAAAGTTGAGGTCCAAAAACCAAATCAAATATCATAGGACTATGCGATCATATTAAGTATAATCCTTCCATAATAATTTGTTAATCATAATTTAAAAAATATACAAGTATTTTTATAAAGCTTTGTTTTACTTCACACTTTCAAATTTTGCACCCTTATGATTCGTGTGCCTGGAGCAGTTTGCTTTAACTGCTCCATGGTAGCTATTCCTCTGCTATGAGCTTGTTTCAACATGTTTAGTCTATTAGTCATTCTATTGGATGTAAGAATAATGTTGCTTAAATGGTTACGTATATCAGACTTTTTGAATCAGTCATTAGGATGAGAAAGTCGCTATAATGGATGGTCATTACATTGAGTGTTGATTGTAATTGTACTGTAGAGTAATTTTTGTTCAGAGAAATTGTAAATTCATCTGTATGTCCAAGTTTGTAATATAACTTGATTCTCCCTTGAAGACTTTCTAGATCCGTCCTTGGCTCATGCTGAGGCTCTGCTGTGCACATTCACAAAGTAACTTTCATTTGTAATTAGATATAATTGGCATGTATAATTATTGAGATAGAAAGCAAATGAGCAGTGTTTCCTCTTTTCCTATAAAAGCATCAGATCTTTCAAATAACTGTCAAATTTTAATTTAAGTTGATTTTCAGGTACACAACAATCACAAAAGATTGTTATGAGGAGAAAAGTGATTAAAATTTAATATGTACACCTTTTATAGGAAATTGAAAAAAAGTTGTTAGATTCTTCGGCATATAAATAATAATTTCTGCAAATTTTATCCATTTATTCATAAAATGCACTTCGTTAAGGTGTCCATCAGATTTGCTTGTTGAGGGAGAAAAAAAGAGAATCCTCTTAAGAATGAAGTATATTTTTATTTATACCAAACTTCTTCTTTGATAAGATTAAATTTAAAATTTTATAAAATTGTGTGGAGGGATTAACAGTTATTTCCATGTAAGAAGTTGTTTAAAAATGAGTTATTACTTTCAAAATTTTTTTAAAATATTATGCAAATATTTTTCTATTGCATACTTTTGGGCTCTGACTACAAAAAATGAGCCAAAACTCATCTGTAGTGTCCGCTACTGGTGCATTTTAAGTTCTATGAAAAAATTTAATTTTGTGCAGAAATACTTGCAGCACAGTTCTGTAGAGAAAGTGTTAATTGAGATATGGAGTTTACCACTGTGTTTGCAGTCACTAAAATTTACAATGGCACACTAAAAATAATCAAAATGTTTTTAAAGTGTCCACTATGGTAAAGTTATCTTACCTATTGTAAAATGTTTCAAAGATCTGATAAGAATTATTTGAAATAACATTCAATGTGGCGATTCTTTCTCTTATGTATTCTCAAATGCAACCTTAGAAAAAAACTGGCAAGAAACCAACATCACCTTTCCTAATTTAAAACCTTTATTGAATTAAAAATCAAATTAATGAAAATAATTCTATTTGTTGAAATCATGCTTTTATCAGGTTTCTTACAAAGAGATTTTTGATGTGATGGTAAAAAGCATGTTAAAATCTGTTAAAAACATCATGCATCAAAAAATTGCCAATCCTGGTTAAAAGTGATTCTAACTTAGACTGCATTTATTTATGGATTCAATAGAGCTTCATCATTTAAATATATAGATTAGTATGAAATTGTGCAGTGTGTACTTTATACATTTAACTTATGAGGAAAAAAAATGAGTTTTCAAAGAATTTTTTGCATAGAAGACATTTTTAAAACATGGTGTCTAATTCATCAAAAAATTTCATTAGTCTTTGTCGACGAAAGGTTGTTTCAGAGACTGCATCTTTGCTATTACAGATTAAAAGACAAAAAATAAAAAAATACTATTTTAAAAGATTCAATTGTTTAAATTGCTTGGTTTTAAAGTGTATTTCTCTTTTTATTCTAAGTATATTATATTAATTACAAATTTAATTTTTTCTACAATTCAACAACAAGTTTTATGTATGTATTGTTCATACATGCCAGATATTTGTAAATGAAAATTTTGCTTATTACTAGGTTTACTATAAGTTTCTATGATATTAGCCTAGGTCTGACATTGTTCAGGTTGCATATAAATTTTGGTGCTGCAGATTGGCACACAAAATACTTCTATTGGGTAGAGAAGTAGATAATTGAAGTAGCAGTGAAAACAACTCTGAAGATTTTCTCTCACCTCTACATTTTAATGAAGCTTATTAAATGTGTAGATGTTCTTTAAAAATATTTTATATTTCAAAATACAGAGAAAACAATGTTAGATACTCTGTACATACATTGATAATGCAATCACTCAATATATATTGTAGTGAAAAGCTGGGTTAGGAGATAAAGCAAACAGAGATTCTTAAAATGCCTAAATTAAGACAGAAAATTAGAATAAATGCTTACTCTAAATCCCACTCCAACTCCTCAATACAGGTCGCGCGTATAGTGGAAGCACCAAATACGATGTTAAACCTAGCACTAAGAAAATTTAATGAAAACTCTAAAAATTATAATTTATCTGAAAATTGAAGAATTTGAAAATTTACTTCAATGTAAAATATGAATTACATTTGCTAATTAAAAGATACTTATTTTCATAATAATCTTAACTTTACGATGAGATGAAAATATCTGAAATATAAATAGAAAAGATACAACTCACCCACAGAATGAAGATGACCGAAGTTATAGTAAATGAATCATTTTATTTCAAACAACATATTTAATTCACTTTCACCATATATACCACTTCATAGATGTTAATTAATTACTCAATTACCGATATATGTATATTTATCCATCAGGATTTCAGTTCAAATCGACATCGTTTTTGAATCTTAAATGAATATTCACTAAATTAAAATAATCCTTATCTTATTAATATTTCACCAATCTTTTATACTTCTAACTTGAGGAAAAAGGTCTCTTAACTAAAACAGGCTGTTTTGAGATTACAAGTTATCTTTTTAATTGTTCTATTGTCTTAAAATAGTTCGTAAGATTATTTATATATTTATTCTTGCTGTATTCGTTGGAACTTGAATTATATAATGAGGAACACGAATGGAGAAATTGTAGATGAACCTTTGTCATTCACACCAAGATGAAGAATCGATAAGGTTGTAGATAGTGTGTGATGCTGTATATCTATATATATATTATGATGTGCAGATTATCTCCTATGTTACCGAGATAATATTTATTCCCGCTGGAACTTAGACTTTATGAAATGAGGAGGGACACGGATGTAAAGTTGACAAGAACAGGCATTTATGTAGAGATGAGAAATTGATGAGATGGACGACCGTTTATGGTCTATTAGCTTCATAGCAAAATGATGTTGTTTCCATTATATTCAGTGCAGATTGGATCCAAAGGTGTCGAAATAATATTAAAAACTTCATCTTCAAACTTGCGATCAAAACTTCATGAACTACAAAACTTGATTAAATATTAACAGTACATTCACTGAATTATATACAAAAATTTTGACATAATGTCAGGCCTTACGGCCCTGCCACGGCGTTTTTCTCTCTCAACTACATCCTCATTCTAGTAAAGCAATGCAACAGACTCACTCAATTTGAATTTTAACTCCACCAAGTCAACTCACGCACACGCCAAAACTATCCAATCAGAAGAGTCGAAAAATTCCTCTTCTTCTTTTCGTACGGCTTAACTCTCAACCGTAACTGCTAAAAAGCATTAGTGCTACAACTCAACTCCACACGCGAACGATACTGGCGAAAGGAAAACACTTACTCCCTAGCAACAAGTAGCGGAAATTAAGATCTTACGTTCGCGAATGTTCTAGAACAAATTTGAATTCCCCTTTCTCCCCACTGAAAAATGCACCCCCTAACCTTGGAATGTCCACTCGAACGACCCCTACACCAAAATGGGTGACAATTACCTCTTAAGTTGTTGTTTTTTGAACGCACTAAGATGCGATTCAAAATGGCCAGGCATCATAGTCAGGGATCATTCTAGAACATAAAAAAGGGCAGGGCGCACATCACATAATAAGGGCACATCATTTCATAAAAAGGGCATTTTTGTAATAAGTGCACATACCAATATACCGGTGGGAAGGGAAGTCTGGCAACAGCTTAAAGTACTCCTTAATTTAAAAAATCCAATAACATTTCTAATTTCCATAACTTCACCGTTCGAAAAGTATTAAAAATAGCAGCAAAATGAAACTTATGTTCTCGATTTTTATTGTAAAATTGTTTACTATATGCATGGTCATTTTCCCCTTTTCCTACGATATTCAAGAACCTCTCTCTCTAAAATTTTTATTCACCAGATAACTTTTTCCCGGTTTTAGCAAAAGTGGTTTTGTAAAAGCTACAAAATAAAAGTTCTAAAGCTACTTCTCAAATTTTTTATAGAACTTATGTAAGTTATTATGTGGTCAAAGGCCAGAATGCCTGATCTAATACTATATTTTACTAGGTGAAATTAATCAATGATGCTTAGTTACCCTTTATGTCTTGTTCAATGGAAAAAATGATAAATGGAAAGATGAATCAATCAAAGTCAAAGATTAGACATACCAGGGCACTTCACACAGAAATAAAGAGGTAACGATGAGTACTCCCTGATGTACCATACTAACAGTCTAAAAATAAAAGATAGGTAAATAATTGTTTAAAGTACAAAGCAGGATTCTACCCAGGAATAAAAGGAGTAGAAATCTACCTGAAAAAAGGGCAAGGAGGGTAAAATTATACCTGGAAAAAGGGCAAGGAGGGTGGGATTTTATCTAAAAAGGGCATGAGGGCGAGCCGCCCCTCTGAAACTCTCTAGAGTGATCCCTGTCATAGTGAAAGCAAACGAAGTAAACATTGAAATTAGAGAAAATGTTTAAAAAATCATATCTGCCACGATTTACGTTGAATCTTGCTAGGATTTTGGCAGACTGCATAATTAATTATGTTTAATCTTTTGAATCAATTTTAAAACAAAATAATTAATATTTAAAAAGTAGAAATTATATATTTTAACTTAGAAGAAAAATCGCGGTACTTTACCGGAATCGATGTCAACAAACGGAAATCTTTAATTCTCTATCCAGAGATTTAAATGCATGATTATAATTTAATTTACAAGTGATTATTGATTTTTAAAAAGTGATTTAATTCTAGAAGTTATTTTTAATTAATAATAATATCTTAGAAGAAAAGTTAAAAGATGAATTTTAAAAAGATAGAAAATATTTACTGTTTAAATAATAACTGTTAAATAAATAATTTAAATGTTGATTAATATGAAAACTTTTAATTAATGATTAATAAGGATTAAATATTTAATTTAAGTAAAATAATTAATGAAAACTATTGAATTTAAAAGTCAAAATGTAATGTATCATAACATATATATACATATATTGTACACCTTTTCTTTAATAAGTGTTTCTATTCCCCCCTTCAGTAACATATGAAAAGTGTTTTACTGTATTTAAAGTTTTTCATATGTTTTATGCATTGTGTTTTTTTAACATATGATTTTTCTTGTTTCTAGATTAAAATGTCCTTATTGTCCTGTGGAACAGAACCCATCTGATGCACGCCTGATTCACTTTTAAAAATGAACTCCTTTTCCCCCCCTTTGATCTGACATCAGCAAGCATTGTTTCATTATTTCATCTCCTCCACCTAAAACTATCCATGTTATTATATTATATATATATTTTTTTTTCATCAGAAAGTATATTTTTTAAATGGACCAGAACATTTTCTTTTTACAACAAAACATCTGAAAAACTGAATCATGGAAATAATTGACAGGTGACATATGTGAAAGTTTAATTAAGTATAATTATCTAGTGGTAGCTTAGAGTATTTTTAAGAGGTCTTTTAAAGATAGGATGGATGCTTTCAGTATGTGGGGTCAATGTAAATATGCGTAACATTTTTAAATTTTTAGAATATATTCTGTTAGTTCCTACTTATAAAAGAATGTTTTATTTCGTTTTTATTATTTTGTGATTTAAATATATGTAAGTAGAGTAAAAGCATAATGTATACCAGAAAGACCCTGATTATAATGTAATCCAACATTTTATTTAGTGAATATTTGTTTTGAACATAAAAATTGACAGTAATGAACCAAAAGGAGAATTCTACCCTTGTAAAAATTATATGAAATTTAATTTTGAAATAATGGTTAAATGTTACTTTTATTCTTGAAAAGGACAGATTGAGATTCCATCATCATGTTTTTTTTTTTTTATTGTGAAAATGTATTATGACTTTTACAAACATAAGTAGGAGTTTCTTTGACATTTTTGTCCAAAGTTCTAAGGGCTGCAAGTACTAAAATTGGACTGTTACTTTTCAATATACATAATTTATATTTTTAAGGCCAGTAAAAAACATTGGGCATTAATTTTTGTTAATAAATGTCTTTACAATCTTTCTTATTCACCGCCTTTAAGCGGTTATTTGTGTTTTCTTTTCATGTAAACTTATACATTTAAAATATATTAATTTTGAAATGGCATTTTTGTCTTTAACTAATATTATTACTAAAAGTTTCTTTTTCAGACTTTTTTTCAGAATCTTAGACTGAAGACTTTTTAGTCTCATTCTGTTAAGTCTGGAAATAATTTTAATTTAAGTCTGCATGAGCTAAAGTCTTTTTTAATAGAATATTTGAAATTGCATCACTTAAACTAAATACATGTTTCTGCTGCCTTTTGATGAAAGTACGATTTTATTCTAATTATTGCTAAAATATGTTCTCTTTTTATTCAATTTCTTTCTGAATATGTATAAATGGATAAGTTGTTTTTTCAAAGCTTAGAGTATTCATATTAAAATAAATTTAACAATAAGCTCATTTGAATTTATAGCTTGTAAAATTTTAGAAAGTTAAATAACATGGCTATATTAAAAAAAAAAAAAAAAAAAAAAAAAAAAAACACTTACTCCAATACATGTGTTCTGTTTGGTGTAGAAACCAATTTGAATTTTTCAATGCAAAAAAATATACCTTCCATATCTTTTTAATCTTTTATTTACAAAAAATTAATATAGGTATGACAGTCAGTCAGGATAAAGATCAGTGTTTGACTCTTTCTTTAAAACTGTTTACAATCTATAAATTTTATCAACCACTGTTGTAAGAATGTTATTATATGTACTATGCATAATCATTATATTTTCCCCCTTTATGATAAAATGTATGAGCTTTGTTAACTAAGCATAAGTATTTTAAACCATAATGAAGATTTTTTCAAACACTTATTTATTGTAAGGTAATCTAAAAATTATTCAGTTAGCAAGATTTTGCCTCTCTTTATATTTCTTTCTTTTAAAAATTTTTCAGCTACATGATTTAAATGTCAGGTGCTATTTTTAGCATTAGAATTATATAAATTATGGAAAAAGTTTATTCAGAGCCTTTAATAACTAATTTAGAGAAATAGTGAAAATTCCAGAACATTGAAAAAATATCTGAATACACTAGCTATTAAAGACAGAAGAAAAAATGTAAGATCTGTGAATATAGTACGATGTAGATGTGAATGGGTATTAATGGTATAATGTAAGTCAGGGGTTGGCAACCTTTTCGGCTGCGGGTCACAATCAACCAAAATATGTGTATTAAGAAGACGTTTCGTGTCAGTGGTATTTTAATTTTAAAACAGTCTCTTTTCGGTGAATAATAAGATAAAATTTATTGAGTAAATAATCATCATGCGCCTTTTTAAACTTTAAGCACAAAAAATATAATTATTATAAAAGGAAACATAACTGAATGAACTTTACTTTCTCTTCTATGGCTCCCCTGATGCAAACGTATATGCATTATAACAAATAAGTGCAATTTTCTGTTATGTTATTTAATAGTTTGGAATTTCTGAATTAAAATTAAAAATTTTTAAAGTTCCAAAATAAACACGAAATATTTTTTCAATATAATTTTATTGTTTTATACTTTTTGTGGAACTCAAGTGGGTCACTTGAAATTATGAAATGGGTGACCTGCGGGTCATACATTGCCGACCCCTGATGTAAGTGATCAATGCAATGCTTTATAATAGACTTCAGAAGGTGCTGAAAATGTTAATTGTTTTTTAATAAGTTATTCTTTCTTTAAAATTATCACAATGCTGTAATAAATAAATTGAACGGATGAGTGGAAAAATAATAACATTCCAAAAACAGGAAAAATGAACTAAGGTAGTTTAATTAATAATAACTAATAAATTAATTGGTATTTTCTTTTGAAATTTATAGGATGAAGCCTCATCGACTAGTCCTACAATTAAATAATGGTGAACAATCTAAAATTGATAGTTGTTTTCTACATAAATGTTCTTTTGTACTTCCTCAACATTTTTATCATCTGGATTGTTATCCTTTTCCAGTCACCCGTTCAGTTGTAACGTCGATTTATTTTCATAGTTTTATTATTCTAAAATAGTGTGCAATTTATTTCAACACAATGCAATTTCTTGCTTAAAGAAAATGGATAGATAAGCTTTGTTTTTTGCAATTAATAAATTAAATCTCAGGGAAAAACAAAATGTGGAAATGTGAATATTATTATTAATCTTTTATACATAGATTTGTAAAGAATTTTCTCAAGTTTAGAAACTATTTTATGATCTTCTAAACTTATTAAATATGTTTTATTTAAAAATCCTGATATAAAGTTAAAAAAAAAAAAAAAACTTGGATTTATTTTTATTTTTTTTAATTATTTTTTAAATAATATGTAGTAACTTTTGCTTATAAGAGTCACATTTGTAAATATTATTTTTGATTTTTATAGCTGGTTGATTATTATAACTGAAATTTAGCATCATTTATACACAGTCACATTTGAGGACACAAATGTTCATAACAATATTATCTAATTAATAGATTCAAACAAAAAAATTCTAAATAAAATTATATTTTATTAAATGTCTAATAAAACTATAGTTTGTTTCAAAGCAAACATTCCTAAATCCTTTTTTAAAAGAAAAAATATATTTAAGATTGTTTTTGAGATTTTAATTCTTAAAAATGATTGATTTTTTATAAACAATGATCACTGCAAGCAATAGTTATTGTAGTTATAATTTAATTGTATTAAATTATGCTTTTTATTGTGATAGTTCATAATATCTGTCTGCGACATAAAACTATCTTAATTGTTCATGCAGTCATTTCTTAACCAGGTAATATGTACTAAATCTTCACTGTATATAGAATGAATGAGAATTATATCTACAATTTTGACACTCAATAAAATATATAAGAAATAAGATTTATTAGCATGTTATTTTGCTTGTACACAAAACAACAACACATAAGTTTTATTTATTTTTTTGAATATCCAAACAATAGTCCAATTCCTTCTAAACATGCTCCAGCATATCTATGTGAATGTTTGCAGTTTTAACTGTAATTCTTGTTTTCAAAATTTTTTTATCTTAACCACCAGAGTGCAGTTACATGTTGTCTTTAAAGTATCCTCAAAGGGGAAAAAAAAATCCACACATTGTGGTTTTTGGCGATTTCATTGTCCAAGGTTTGGTTTGGAAAATCATTTTTTGCTTCCAAAGGACTGAGGTCAATAAGACCATGATAGTAACTACTTTAACATAAAGTTTCTTCTGCATTTTAAAAATTACAGTGTATTAAATTGTTTATTATGTCTATTGGATGTTATATAATATTAGCAGACCTGACCAGCATTACCTGTGTTTACTATGGGGGGGGGGGGGGGCGAGGGGCTTCTGGATAAAATAAACAAAAATGTAATATCCTAAATATATGCGATCACTATAACCAAGCTTTAAGCCTTCACACCCAAAATTGTTGAAACAGCAGTCAGAATAAATGACGTTACCTTGACATAATCATAGTAAAATACCCAGCTTTATAAATGAGAATGTATGTTTTTTTTTTTTTTTTGGTGTATGTAACAAAAAAATATAAGATTTCCTTGGCAATATGGGAAAAAAAAATGCAATAAATGCATCCAAATCATGTGACATTTACTGAAATTCTATTTTGTATGGGTGCTGATGATAAAACATAATTTTTTAATGGAAACTGAATTTTCATTCATTGAAATTAAATCTACAATAATTACACGAAAATGGCATTTTCTTGTTTTCTTTGCGTTTTTAATTAGTGCTTATCCTAATTTGAATATGCGTTAAATTGTTGTTCCATCATAAGTGATGTCATATTTAGTAGTTATTATTTTATTAATTTTTTTCCCAAATTTTTTCTGTCTGTATTATAGTAGAAGTTTTAACTCTAAATGCATTTAAATGGAGGTACTACATCATTTTAACACCTTTATAGTAAAATTTTACACAAAAAATTAACTTTATCTCTTCAGAGTGATGTCAATTTCAGATGTCTGAATTTTTATTGGCTTATAAAAACAAAGTATACCTTTTTAAAATAAAAAAATCATGCCATTTTTCAGCATATGGCAACAAGAAAGAAAAAAACTGCATTAAAAATTTTAAAATGTATAGATTTGTATAACCTAAGTCAGGTGTGATAATAGATTTGTATAAGGAACATACACACACATAATATATATATATATATATATATATATATATATATATAGATTTAGCTTCACTGCAATTGTTAAACAAATAGTTTTTTATGCTATTTTTTTCCATATTTTATATATTTTTTCCACACAGAGAGAACAAAAGTACCATTTTGATATATGTTTATGACAAGAATATAAAGATTTATTTAAAATAAATTTGGTATCTCAATTTGATAATATGTGAAAAACTTTCTTTTTAATTGACTTTACATTAATCTATTTATATCCACAGAGCGAATGAAAATATTAAATTGATATATGTTTGTTAAGGGTATAAGGATTTATAAAATATTAAAATAAAATTAATACCCCAATTCACTCTACTTAAAAAATACCACTTTCATTTACAATACAAATAAAGTTAGTTATGTTACATTTTTATAGATTTATTTTATAGAGGTTTATGTATTCATATAAATTTTTATTAAAAAATAAATTGTATTTTTGAAATCGATAAATCACTCTAGTATCAATTTATACTGTCATTTTTAATACACAATATATGCATATACTGAGCAATTTTTAATTTTTTTGTTATTTAATATTTGTTCTATAGTATACTTTAAAATATACATGAATGTCATCAGAACCACTTTTATAACCAAATTGACACTAATCCTTGTTTGCTTTTAAAAGTAAAATTTTATGTGTTGCTGTTACATGTGCAAGCAACATAACTTGGCTATCTTATTTCTTTCAGATTTACTTGAGTGTCAGAGTTTAAAAGATAATTCTCAATCATTGAATGCTACTACAATAACTAGAATTGTCTCTTCTGATTTTATCCAGTTTTCAGTATAACAAATTCTTGTATTTTTGCTTGTTCCATTAATAAGGTTCTTTTACTTTATTTCGCTATCTGAAACAAACCTATTTTATAAAATTTGCTTTTATTATTTAATTTTCATTTGAAAAATAATTTTTTAATTAAATCATTATGCTTATTCAACTAATATGATATTTCAACAAATATGATCAAATGTCTTTTTATTTAAAGCAATGGTTCTTAAACTCTTAGATATCACAGGCCCCTTTTTGTATTTCCTCTATCTTCGTGAACTCTTAATATTTAAGACTGGAATTACTGATGTTTTGTAGAATATTTAAAAAATGATATTATAGAGCTAAGAGTTCTTAAATCTGAGAAGACGGAATTACTAGGGTTAGGGAAATTCAAAAGAGACTACATAAATAATAATAATAAAAAAAATATATTGAATGAGAGTCCTTTGCAGTACCTCCTGAAGATGCATTGCAGGACTCTTGGGGTTCACAGACCACAGTTTAAGAACTGCTGATTTAAAGCATTGAAATTATAGAATTGTATATAAAGTCCTCAACTAAAAATAGTGACATTTGTCTTAATGGTATTTACTTTTAAGTATCTTTACTTTTGTCTCAAATTTATTTTCCTTGTATAAACATTGCACTTTCTGACATATTTAAAAGTCCATTTTTGAACATTAAATGCACAGAATTTGAAGAAAATACTATTCAAGTAACTAAGAATCAAATAAGGTTTTCATTTTTCCTTAAATTGAATATATTTTGACTTATTACTGATTCTTCCTTGATGACTTCACCTAGACTGCCGAGGCCTGAAAATTGGCTAAAAAAACATTTTGACAATATTTTCTGAAAGATCTTCTGTTTTTATAGGAAAATGAATAATGCTATTCAATGTTTAGTATCTGAATAAGGATGACTTCAAATTTTACCCATTTACAAAAAAAAAAAATATAAATGTGTCAAAAAGTAGCCAGTTTGGATTTCGGAAACAGCCTTAATTATATTTATGATCTATTGTTAAACATATCAAAGTTTAGTTCAAACTTATTTTTGTGTTTTTTCAACTAACTTTTAAAAAATAATAATTATAACTTTTTACTTACTTTTTAAACAATTTATTTATCAACAATATCATATTATATCAACTTGTACAATTTAAATTGTTTGTGAGACTTATTTTTATGAAATGATTGTTTATATTGGTAAAAATGATGGAAGGAGCAATCCCCTCAGTCTCCCCTCCAACAATGACCTCATTGTTTGGAAAATAATGTATGTTGTATAAAGTTTTTCATGTTTTAAACTGTAATCCTTATCTTTTATGAACTTTAGTGTGAACTTTAGAAAGTATGTTATATCAGACTTCTGTGTATGTTATGCTTAAGGTGGTAGATGGTGGAAAGATTGGATATCTAAAACTTTATTTAAAGAAATAAATATTTTTGATTTTTCACTTATCTTTTGATAGTCTTCTTTGAAACATTTTACCATTACATTGCTTCATTATTTGTTTTTAATTAAATAGTTCAAGCATTACCATTTAGTATTTCATTACTAAAAGTTATATGTTTTTTTGATAGCTTTCATGAATGTGAAATTAGACAAAATATATTTCATGTATTAATCATTAATTATGCTTTAACACAACTGATTTGTATGAAAGTAATGCTAAACTCATTCTAGTCCACTGTCTAGAGTTAATTATTGATGGCATTTTTAGTAGAATATAAACAAACTAAATTAAATGTAACATTAACAAACAAGAAGGAAAAATCATGCGTCAAGCATAGATTATGAAACACTTTCAAACACATCCAGCATACTTTAACAAAACTTCACCTTTTAATAAGGTGAAAGATGATGTCTAAGTAAAAAAGGTCAAGGTCAAACTGGGCAGGGTGGCCTTGTCTAAGTAAACAATTTGGAAAGTGCATAACACATCTGAAAACCTAATTTCAAGAATTGCCATCAATAATTGGAAAAATATCTGAATTCTTTTGTGCAGCCTTATATATGATCTATAGATTTGTATATATACTATATAGTATACTAAAATTTAGTTCAGTTAGGAAACACATAGAACAGTTGCAAATTCCCCTGCAGTAATTTCCATCAATAAACTGAAATGTATTCGAGATCTTTTGTGCTGCCCTGTATATCATCTATAGAATTTATGCACATCAAATAATAGGCAGTTTAATTTAAAAACATACCTCAACTTAAAGCTCACTTCCAGTATTTATTGTTCTTAAACAGTACTCTAACTGAATTATTTTGTGTGTCCCTGTAAATGAACGATGAATGCTGTGCACACCATATTCTATGCAGTGCACCTCAGTGATATATATCAATTTAAACATGTTTGAAATAGTGTAATATTATTAAAATTAACTGCAAATGTTTTTTTTCCCATAGACTGTAATGTAACTGAATTCTTTTGAGTGTCCCTGTAAATGAACTATAAATGCTATACACTTCATTTTGAATACTGATCATACTATAGTAAACCTCATTAACATATATCAATTCCATTGCATGTTAGAGCATGGACAGACAGACAAACTGAATTCATAATTCATGATTTTTTCATACACTTTAAAATACGCACCATCATTTGGATGTTCAGCGATATGGATGTCATTATTGATTTCTAGATAGTCTTCAAGTTTTGCATCTTCACAAATTATTCCATATTCTTTCAGTTTTTCCCATTTCCCATTTAATTTGAAAAGCGACAATTCATCTTCCTTTTCACAATCTACAGACAATGGAGTGCTATTGAATTTTGCTTTAGAAAAACAATTTTTTATTGTTGTTTCATTCATATTGTGCCATGATTTTCTCAATTCAGAAATACAATTTCGCAAATTTACAATGTCAATTACTGGTTGATTGTTATCAATAGCATGAAGTGTTTTCTTCAGTATTCTTCTGCAATATTGATGTTTGAGATTCTTTATAACACCTTGGTCCAATTTAGATTTCATATTAGATGAGAATAAAACACAGTCAACCAAGAATTTTTATTAAAATCATATTCAACCTCTAAAGATTTTACACCTTTAAAGCATCTATGTTTCTTGCTTTTTCCAATAACTAAAAGTTTCCGTTTCTCTCTACCTGTCATATTCCCAACATAACTGTAATTCTTACCTTTCTTCATTTCTCCCCAAAACATTTATCATTTTTAAAAGTTGTTTTTTAAGTGCCTTCCCAGTTTTGATTGACTAATGTTGTTTCATCCGCATTCAAGATGTTACCAGAAGTATCAAGATTTTTTTTTTTTTTTGAAAACAGCTTGTTTCTACTGATCACAGTCTTCATCGGTCACATCTGCACTTTTTCTGTATATTACCTTTTCTTTTATTACATAATGTATTAAAATTTAACCAGCCAGCCATAACTTGTGTTAAATTCAACCGGATCCAAAGATTTTGCATATTCAATAGCTTTTTTCATAATTTTTTGTCCACATAGAGGCACAATTTTGTATAAATTCGCTAAATAGAGGAATTTCCTCAATAGAAGTTTGTTAAATAGGTGTTCGACTGTATATACAGAATGTAATGGGAATATAATAGCCTATAAAACTACTTATATTTTAAAATTTTTGTATTTTCTTTAAAAACTCAGTTATTTTCAAAACTATGTTAATTATCTAACATTTAAGTGTATCAATAAAACAATATAAATTTAGCATTAGTTTTTCTCTATATCAATAATATAATTTTAAAATATGGGTATCATCAAATTTTATTTTATAACTATGAGATATTATATAAATTTCCATAGCTGAATATTTAAATACAGGCTAATATGTAAGGTCACCCAAAAAATTAGTTGGACCCACGGAATAAGGAGGCTTTAAGATGGCTCTAATTTTGTAATCTCTGTCTGTGTACATAATGCACATTTCATTTGAGGATGACATCATAGATTATTGAATTCCGTATTTGGATTCAGCTTGTCCAGCAGATATTTCCATTAAACGATCAATCAACAGATTTTTCTTTTTGAGATAATTTAGCTCTCAGTGGTTCTGCATGACATAAGTATTTTCAGTTGGAAATATTTTATTTATATTAACAATTTAGGGAGTAAAAACTTCAACGGGACCCTGTACCAGACTCCAGGGTCTTAACTAGAATGTAGAAATGGGAGATTAACTAAATGGAGAAAGGGCCCCAAAAATGAAGAAGATCGGATGTAAAAGGGGTAGGTTATTAACAATTTAAGGCACAAAAATGTAAAAAATAAAAAATCTGAACTTCCGGTTCATCAGCACCTGCCTTGGGCTATCCACATCCAAATTTTTAGACTTCTTCATGCAGTAGATTTCACTATCCTTCACACGCAGACTGACAAACAACTTTCTTTTATTAGTATAGATAATATAGAAACAAAAAAATATAACTATTTATGTAATATCAATAAACTAGCTGACTTGCCCAGTATTGCCCGGGCCTGTGATAATAACCTTAAACAAAATTAAAGTTTGTATGATTTTATATCATTGGAAAATGTTTCAAATGAATGTAGTTTCAGGGGTTCCACTGCCTTTGGTAGCTTAGAATGTTTTAAATGAACTTAGTTTCCGAAGCCCCAATGCCTTCAACAGCTTCTAGTGAGTTTCCAAGAAGCCTCTTTCCAAACGAACCTGTGACCTGGATCTCCGCTGCCCAAGGCAGTATATACCGAGAGTGCTCTGAACGCTCCAGAGACAATAAAAAAACAAGTTGAATGAGCCAAATCCCGTAGTAATCGGGGCCCGTAGAAACTGAGATAAGAATGCACCTCCTGATGGTGGAAGGTGGAACTAAAATCTGTAAAACAATCGAAAACCAAATTGAATGAGGCAAATCCCATTGTAATCAGGCCCATAGAAACCGAGATAAGAATGCGCCACCTGGTGGTTGAAGATAGTACTAAAATCTGTAAAACAATCATAAGCTAAGTTAAATGAGCCAATTCCTGTTGATATTAGATCCATAGAACCCGAGAAAAAAATGCACCCCCAGGCAGTGGAAGTTGCCTCCCTGTAAATTTAACGAATTACCTTTAACATTAATGCGATATTTAATCTATGGATGAAATCCCCTCCCTCTCTAAATTTAACCACTTACCTTTAACAGTAACAGGATTTTTAATTTACAGCTGTAGTGAGTAAACGTAAGTTGACGCCAAAAAAGAAGATTAATATTAAAAAAAGGTGGTAGCTAGAATATAAGGAAATTTTTAGTTGTTTGTAAAGTAGCCGGAGGATCCTAGAACTATGTTAAAGAAAATTTCAAGAGAATCAGATCATTTTTAAAGAAGTTGCACCAAGGTCCCCAAGGAGGAGATTAATATTCAAAATTGGTGGTAATTGAGGTTTGATAAATTTTTTTGTTATTCATGTAGTAAGTAGCTGGAGGACCTAAGCAGTTGTTAGAAGAAAAAAAAAAAAGCTAGTGAATATTGGAGCTAAAGGGATATTTAAGGAAGATTTAATAAGAATAAAGGAGCTATAGTAGGGGTCCTAAGGGGGGGGGGATCAACTGATAGTTTTTAGCAGGGCCAAAGATGAAAACATGTTAAAAGGTCTTAGTTCCTACTACTTAGCATTTTTTAGATCTTCAATTAGTCGAAATTAAGCATAGGGTATGGAATTAATCATTAGAATAACATTTTACAGAAATCTGCCAAAAATGGGAGAAATTGCTTAAAAAAGGGCCCTAAGGCCCCAATAAAAATATGAGGGTGGGGACCCAGGGAGAGGAGTCCAATACTCGACTTTAAAGTTATGCATTGAGAGGGTGACCCAATTAGGGAGGTATAAAATGCATAGCACACAAAATGTTCAAGGGGTCCCGGACCAGGCCCCAGAGTATTAACTGGAATGTAGAAATAGGGGAATAACTAAATGGAGAAAGGGTCCCAAAAATGAAGAAGATTGGATAAAAAGGGTCAAGTTATTAACAAATTAAGGAACAAAATGTTCAAGGGTACTGGGCCTCAGGATCTTAACTGGAATGTAGAAATGGAGGAATAACTAATGTCTGAAAGGGCCTCAAAAATGAAGAGGATAGGATAAAAAGGGGCATGTTATTAACAATTTATGGGGCACAAAAACTTAAAGGGGCCTAGGGGGCCTGGGTCTTTAAAAAAATCTGAACCTCAGGTGCATCAGGACCTACCTTGGACTATCCACACAAAGATTTTTAGACTTCAAAAATTATGTATTATATAATTTTCTGTACAAATGTCTTGCTCATGGAAATTGCAGGACAAAGGTTTGAGGCTTAAAGGATTAAAGCTAATGTAATATTGCTTTTCTGTCAGCATTGTATACTAAGGTGGAACAAAAAATTTTTTTTGATTAAAGTAAAGACAGAAATTAAATATTAGCTTAATTGGATTATGTTTAGAAGTGCCACAAGAAACTTTAGGTTTTTATTAAAATTTTGACAATTTTCGCAATTATGTTATTTTTTTTTTTCTTTTCCAATATGCTATAGTTTTCAAAAGTTGCTTTTGAACAAAATAAAGATGGAAATTAAATATCAGAGTGATTGGATTATGTTTAGAGGTGCTGCAAGAAGGGCAAACTTTAGGTTTTTATTAATATTTTGACAAATTTCATAATTATGTTTAATTTATTTTTCAATAGGCTATAGTTTTCATAAGTTGCCTTTGATCAAAATAAAGACGGAAATTAAATATCAGCGTTGTTTTGATTATGTTTAGAGATGCCACTAGAAGGGTTTTTATTAAAATTTTGACAAATTTCGCAGTTATGTTGAAATTTACAACTGAGTATTGTTGTAAACTTGACCACTTTACATTGCATTTAATCAGAAAACATGCTAAACTGATTACGTAATACATTTTAATAAAAAAATTATGAAACATGAATAGTATAGAAACAGAACAAAGTTCTGAAGAGGACACAGTATTAGATCCCAATTTTGCTATTTCCTCTACGTCAAGTGTCTCTGAGACCTCAAATAATCAAAAACATTGTCAAATGTGCATGAAATTACGATGTGTGGTTTCTACTTGCGATCGAACTTGAGTGTATCAGACAAATTACTGCAACAATTACTAGTGCAGCATGTTGGTCTGATTAGTGATGAAGAAAGAAGTATAGTAATTGACAGAATGAAAATTAGACGAGAACAAATAAAGAACCGAAAAAGATATTTAGAATAAACTGCAAAACTGGTTAAACAAAGTAACTGTTTTTTGATGTAAAAAAAGACAATACTATTGTGCAAGAGAAGAAAGGAACTAAATATTACAAAAGAATTGTTATTGGAGAACACATATCACTTGTTGCAGAGACTAAATCAAGTTTTTGGGACACGTAAAACTGATTTCTGGCACTGGAAAAGGTATAAAAGACAGCATAATGACATTTTAAAATGACAACAACCAATACTTAAACATTTTTGCAATTGGATATGATGGAACTACCACAAACACTGGATTGAATAATGGTGCGATTGCTTTATTGAAAAAAGAATTATGAAAGCCACTGCAATGCTTGAATTGTCTATTTCATGCCAATGAACTGCCTGTACGTCATCTATTTTGATTCCTAGATGAAAAAACTAAAGCTAATGTAATATTGCTTTTCTGTCAGCATTGTATACTAAGGTGGAACAACAAAATTTTTTTTTCTTAATTTCAATATGCTATAGTTCCATATCATAGTTGCCATAGTCATATGCTAAAGATCCAAATTAATTTGGAGGAAAAATAAGAAAACATTTAGAAAAGTATTATGAACTACCAGTGACTGAGTTTTCACTTACTGAAAACAACATTCCATTGCTAAAAATTAAGGATAATTTAATTTTGGACTAAAAATATTTGTTAGAAATGTGTAACACAATCTCTCTTGAAAGTTGCTCTTCCGATTTGTCCATGAAGAAACCAGAAAAACTTTGTCATTCACAATGGCTTATCTTACCAAACAGAATACTTTCCTTGCATGTGGGAACAGAATATCCATTACAAAATCTCCAAATACTCACGTACATTTTAAAAGTGTATGCAACTGTTTCGTTTAACATAAAGTTGAAACTATCTTCCATCTATGGATCGAAGCACTTTTGAAAACTTGTCAGCTATTTACGTTAGCTCAATTAGACTCTTAAAAATATAATTGATCCAATCAATCAAAGAAATGAGTACTTTGCTGCACATGAAAATGTCCTCCTTTGTATGCAATCAGGTGATAGAATCAGAGCCGTCCTTAGGGGTGTGCGACAGGTGCCGCCGCACAGGGCCTCGCGCCTAAAGAGGCCTCGCACCCGGACGCAAAATATGTTTTCTTTAATAAAAAGAAGAAGGTATAATAGAAAATCTCTAATATAAATTCATCATTTTAGTTAAGAAAAGATAGTCTTTACATAAAATATGGCCTATGTTGGAAGAGGAACGTTCACCATCAATTTGCCACCATTACTTTTGAAATTGGTTTAGTAGTTCCAGAAATTATCTCTACAAAACACACAAACAAATGCTATTTCTTTATAGTAGCTAGGGGATCGAACCCGGGCTCCCCGGGTTACAGTATATAGGTGAAAACCATTATTTTTTATTGATAGTATAGATAAGATTATGTTAAGAATCTGGAAGGAAAGGGCCTCGCAAAATCCCTGCACCGGGCCTCGCTTTAAGTCGTCCTCGCTAAGGACGGCTCTGGATAGAATTCATGTAAAAGAGTTTGCATTACGCCGGATTGTAAAAGCAGGGGCTGGAAATGAAGTTTGCATCAGAAAATTTTTAATTGCTGTATAAACTTTGACTATGTCATGGATTATATGGATATGATTCAATGGCATGATGTTAAAGTAACAGATCCTTCTATGACGATGTCTATTTCTGATGACAAACTAAAGCAGTAAATAAAGCAGGCAAAATAATCTGATTTGAGAGTCAATGTATTGATTTCAATTTTTCCCTATGTCATACACAAGCAGTTGAAAAGATTGTTAAATTAGTTACCGAGTCATTCTTGTCCATTTGTAGCACTTCTGCAAGAGATGCATTGATAAAAACCAAAATAAATTTTCAAAAGATAATGTCAAAATTTGAAAAAAAAAAAATAAAAAAAAATATCCAATGTGTCAGTGTGATTTTTATGAACCATGTGTGATTACTATGGACTTTTGAGAAAAAAAATTAATGTTTCTTAAAAATATTAAGCTTGTATTGTATATAAGAACATCATAAAACAAAATAAAAATAAATGTCTTACAAAACCAGTAATTTCAAATGGATTAGAAAATAACATTATATGAAAAACATATACGAAAAACATTTACATATATTACATATATATATATCTGAAGAAATATTTGAGGTAATGTTGTTTGTCTTAAAACGTAGAGAATTTTTTTTTTTTTTCAAATAAAATTTCTTTTAATAGTATTAGCTGTAATGTTAGAGCAAGGCATTTTTATAATGAAATTTCCCCTCGTATTAGGACTAGGAGGTCTTAAGGGTCCTCTTCACGTACTTGAAAACACCCGCTCGCTAATATTAATTCTTTGGGGGATATTAATTCTTAATTCTTTTAAATTAATTCTTCTTTCGCTAATATTAATTCTTCTAATATCTCGTTTGCATTTAAATATTTTTAAACGATTTTTTTTTTCATTGGATAGCAGATATCAATCTATTTCCGCCGTTGATTACTTTTTCGATTTTCTTTGCAGATTTTTTTTAGGAAGACACTTTTACTTTCGAAACCGGTTCCGAAAGTGAAAGTATCTTCGACTACTATGAATCAACATACTATGAAATGAAACAGCATTGAAAGAATTCTCCATTCTGGTCTGTGGTTTTGTATTTATTTTTTATTTAACAAGATGACGTGTGCTCTTGCTCTGACGCCTTTCTAAATTCGCTTATCCAACTTTTCTTTTTCGTCCTCCTTGCGCACCGCAAGCATACTAAATAAATGAATCACTTGCAATGCAGCAAAAGTTTGTATACGCATTAGCTGACTTAAGAAAGTTTTTCTACATCTGTGATAAAAAGACGCGAGCAGATTTTTCCCCCCTAAGAGTGGTGCAGGCGAAAATCATCTTAACACTTAACATTTGCAATGAATTTCGTTTATATTTTTATCGGTTTTTAAGCGTTTTGAAAAATTACATAAAAATATTAATCAATAATAGAATCCTGCAACGAGTCAGGTTATCCTTATTTACCCAAAATAGAAAACGACAAGACACGTGGTTATGCACTATATTTCTTCATTATGGGCCAGGCTATCAAGCTGACACTACTTTTTTTTTTTTTGCGGGTCGGGATAGGAGTTAGGGTCAAGTTAACTTTCATTGTTTCAGGTTCAAAATCGATTTTGGATTGTGTTTTGTTTTGACTTTTGCGGGTCGGTGTCAGGCCAGGTTGACCAGATTTTTTAAAAGAATGTACAAAATATTTTTTCACCATTTAGGTGAAAAATTTATATACAATAAAACCGGAAAGTGGGGCAACCAGAAGACAAACATACTTAATACATGTACCCTTGAAAAACATTAATAACAAACAGACGATTATTTAGTGTCGGAAGGTTTCAATATTAAAATTCAAAGTATCATAACTCAACATGTTTGGTTCAAAACTCTAACAGACTGGAATTTTCACTGTTTTATTTGTCTGAGCACGGAGAAATTTTTCAAATATAACTTATACTTTGACAAACTTGAGAGATACAACTTAACTAACAAGCATTGTATGTAAAGTGGCTCTAAATCAAGAATGGAGTGTTTTAACTGAAAAAAAAGCCGAAATTTTTTATTATTGGTCATAAATAGTGGTGACAAACAGTTGCAGATATAATACCAATGTTTATTTTTTAACAAAATTACTTTGGAAGAATGTCAGAAAAGGTCCCGTTCAAATTTGACCATAATTAAAAAAGTTATGATTTCGGGCGAGGGGGAGGGGCAAGGAAGGGGGACAGGGGGGAGGAGACAATATCGACAGATACAACTTAACTAACGAGCATCCTGAGTAAAGTGGCTCTCAACTAAGGATGGTTTGTTTTAACTGGAAAAAAGGATGAAAATTTTTATTATTTTTCATAAATAGTGGTGGTCAATAGTTGCAGATATAATATCATTGTTTAGTTATTAACCAAATGACTTGGGAAGAATGTCAGAAAAGGTACCGTTCAGATCTGTGCATAACTAAGAAAGTTATGATTTGGGGGGGGGGGGGGGCATGGGGAGGAGAAAGGGGACGAATTTGAAAAATACAACTTATTAAACTAAGTAGCTGGCTTCACCCGCTAGCGGGCACCTAATTAACATCGAGGCCTCGAATCTTGTAAAACTTCGAACCGAGCGAAACTTCGGATTGGGTCCCTGCTGCCTTCGGCACCGGATAATCCCATAATTTGCGCATCGAAAGGCGCAAACCTCTAAACGAATGAACCTCCGACCCTTGTCCCCGCTGCCTTCGGCACCGCATAATCCCTTAATTTGCACATCGAATAGTATAAACCTCTAACTGAACGAACCTCCTTCACCGTATAGCAGTCGTGCTGCGCACGCGCTGCAATATCCATTAGTTACATGTTCCACCACACGTGGCGCAATCTGTTCTACACGAACTTTGGGCACTGGAATCGTTAAAGCTATAGATGTCGAGTCAGCACCGTATACCGGTCATAATATGAATAAGTGTGATTAAGCGTTCACAGACCTTTCCAACGATGTATCATATGAGGGGTGTGTGCAAAATTTACAAAAGTACCCCCCTTGGGGGGGCAAAGTGAGGGCAGGATACCAGAGATGCATAATATGATAAGGCGGTCACAGACCTTTCTAACGATATATCACATGAGGGGTGTGTGCAAAATTTAGAAAAGTACCCCTCTTGGGGGGGGGGGCAAAGTGGGGGAATGGACACTGGAGATGCATTATATGATTAAGCGGTCACATACCTTTCCAACGATATATCACATGAGGGGTGTCGGCAAAATTTAGAAAAGTATCTCCCTTCGGGGGGGGGGGGGAAATTGGGGGAATGGACACCGGAGATGCATAATATGATTAAGCGGTCACAGACCTTTCCAACGATATATCACATGAAGGGTGTTTGCAAAATTTAGAAAATATCCCCCTTGGGGGCGGCAAAGTGGGGGTATGGACACCGGAGATGCATAATATGAGTAAGCGGTCACAGATCTTTCCAAAGATATATGACATGATGGGTGTGTGGAAAATTTAGAAAACTATCCCCCTTGGGGGGGGGAAATTGGGGGAATGGACACCGGAGATGCATAATATGATTAAGCGGTCACAGACCTTTCCAACGACATATCACATGAGGGGTGTCGGCTAAATTTAGAAAAGTGCCTCTCCCGTTTGGGCAAAACGCCCCCCCCCCTCCGCATAATTTTTGACGTGGCCTCATTCTTAAAATTTATGTTATGTTATAAAATATCGTAAAGTTTCAAACAGATCGCCTTATTGTATTTTCTAATTGTGTTTGCGCCCCCCCCCCCTCCTCCCCATAATTTTTGACTCGGAAAAATTCTTAAAATTTATGTTATGCGTTATAAAATATCGTAAACTTTGAAACAGATCCCCTTATTATACTTCCTAATTTTGTTCGCGTCCCTCTTCCTCCCCCCACTCGAAATGTGACGCGAATCCCTTATTTATACGAAATTTGAGAGCAACAGCTGCTCATCTCTGCCGCTAAAATAATTAGAGTGAAATAATAAATATATGGAATTTAGTGCTAGAGAGATCGATCTACACTGACGATTTGAAAGAAAATAAAAATAAATGATCGATAATATTCGTAGAGACATCGATAAAAAAAATTGCTAAAATCTATCTGACCATAGTATCGATAAGAAAGATCGACATCGATAAAAAATTGATAACATGGATTACATCGATCTGCCCATAGTATCGATTAAATCGATCGATGTCGCCCATCACTAGTATGCATAGCATTTAACTTTCATTTACAGAGACACACAAAATAATTAGATTACGCTAGTCTATGTGCGATAATTGCTGGAAGTGCGTTTTCAGTTGTGGTATGTGTTTTTAAATTTTACATTTTTTTTGCATATTACTCGGTGTGCATGAGTTCTATATAGAGTTGCAAAGAACGGGTTTATTCCCAGGTTTATTTCCAATAGACCCGGTTTATTCCCAGGTTTATTCCCAAAATAACTGGTTTATTCCCAAAGAACCCAGTGTTGAAGGGGCGAGGCCAACGAGGTAAGCGCGTAACATCAGAATATTAAATTCTTCAAATTAAAATTAACTCTGGTCTTCAACATGCAGAAAGAAAAGGAATTGCTTACCTTTTCTAAGGTCTATCCAATTTATGAAATATCCACTGGTTTATATATTTCAACTATTTGAGAATTTATTATAAACACGTCTTGAATAATCCTGTTTTGCACCACAGCTGAAATAAGACTTGTAAAAAAAAAATTATATTAATGCATAATTCACATTGAATAAATAAGTTCACGTTTGGATTGATTTTAAAAATTATATTTTACATTACTTAAAATTTTAAAAGGTTTACATTTAGATTAATTTTTAACATCAGGAAACATTTTTTCCTGTGACTTTACAGAATGAAGGATAGTAATACACTGACTCATTTTCACAAAGTTTGGAAAGTTACGAGTAAAGTTGCATCATTTCTTTGAAACAAATTGACGTTGAATAATTGTCCTTTTAAATGTTTTAGTTCTGTAATAAGTTTATAATGGCATAATCACAAATAACAAATTATAAACATATTTCACATTATTAGAAGAGAACGATTATAACGAGGTAATAAATCTCTATTGCTTGATAAACTTGAAACTTAAGAGTCATAAATTAGGTCACTTGTTTTAAGAGATGAGAGAAAAATTATCGTTGGGTTTTTATCTGCGTGCTTCATCATTTTCTTTATTTATTTATTTTACTTTGAGTGGAAAATATTAAGTGATTGAAATGAATGGATTAGTTTTCTACAATTTCCCCCTTAATCCGTTCATGGGGATTAACTAATATTTTCATTGAATTTCTGTGTTCGATGAATCGAGGCTTGGGTAAAGGTTTGGTAAGTGCATCAGCTATCATTTTTTCTGTTGGAAGATATCTTAACTCAATTATGCCTTCTTCGCTATATTGTTTAATGGCATTAAATTTGACGTCGATGTGCTTTGATCTTTTCGTGAATTTTTCTGATTCAACCATTTTTATGGTACTTTGATTTTCTTCATATAAAGTGATTGGTTTTTGCTGTGGAAAGCCTAGATCGTCAAGTAACTTCAATAACCAAATTATTTCTTGGCTAGCATGTGCTGCGGACACATATTCAGCCTCTGCTGAAGATAAGGCAATGCAACTTTGCCTTTTCGTCGTCCACTGAATTGGGTTGTTGCCCAACATATATTTCTTCATTTAAGTTCCCATGAAGAAAAGCGGTGTCAATATCTACATGTCGCACATTCAAATTATTATAAGCTGCTGCTAAAAGAAGTGTTTTGATGGTACAATGTTGTGCTACTGGTGAAAATGTTTCTTGATAATCTTCCCCATATTTTTGACTGAAACCTTTGGCAACAAAACGTGCTTTATATTTTTGTGTATTTCCTGAACTATCAATTTTTCGTTTGAAAATCCATCTACTTCCTATGATTCTTTTATTAAGAGGAGGATCGACTAGATCCCATGTATTATTTTTCATTAACGATTGTATTTCGTTTTCAGTGGCTTTAAGCCAGTTTTTCTTTTCTAGTGGATTGTTTATTTTGATAAGCTGTTTCCAGTTTTCAGGTTCTGTTGTATCGCAATCATTTGCTAAAGCAATAAAATTGTCGGAAGTATATCTTTGAGGTGGTACTCCTCTGTTTTGTCTTTCAGATCTACGAGGTTGATGTGTTTCTGATTGTTTGGGCGCGTCAGGTGTACAGGGTGTGTCACCTATTTCTATTTCAATGTATTTTTTATCTTCAATTAATTGTTCGTGATCATTAATTTTCTCGTTTAAATTGTTCAGTTTTTCTTCCAAAAATTTTACAGATCTGGAAATTATTATTTCACCATTTTTAGTGAAAACGCGGTATCCCTTTGTATTATTATCATAGCCCATGAAGATACCCTCTTCTGCTGTGTCATCTAGTTTAGATCTTTTGTGTTTGTTTATGTAAGTGTATACTTTACAGCCAAATACACGTAAATAATAGAGATTTGGTTTTCTTTTGAACCAAATTTCATATGGCGTTTTATTTGTCAATTTAGTGGGGAGCCTATTTTGGAGGTGATTAGCAGTATTTATCGCTTCACCCCAGAACCTATGAGGTAAATTTGCTTCGGATAATAGGCTTCGTGTCATTTCAATTAAACTTCTGTTTTTTCTCTCAGCAATGCCATTCTGGCTGGGACAAAATGGAACTGTGTATTCATGTTTTATACCATGTTCCCTTAGAAAGGCTTCTGTTTTATTTCCTATGTATTCCCCACCGTTATCCGATCTAATCGCCGTCGGATATTTTCCTTGTCTGGTTTTGACCAGACCGTTTTACATAGTCTTTTATTTTTTCATAAACTTCATCTTTACTTTTTAATAAGTAAATAACTGTGAATCTAGAACTGTCATCTATGAATGTAAGGAAGTAATTTTTTCCTCCTATTGTGGGTGTTTTAAAAGGCCCACATAAATCAGTATGTACTAAATCTAATACTTTTGTTGTTTTATTTTCGATAGATTTAGAGTACGGTGCATTTGTTGACTTTGTTTTTATACAGGTTTCACAGTTTGTTTTATGATTACAGTTATTTATTTTTATCCCACTGGCCAAGTCATTTTTGACTAATTCTTTTATACTTTCATTATTTCTGTGGCCAAGGCGTTTATGCCAAATTTCGAGGCAATCTTTATTTCTGCAATCATGTGCAATGTTTATTTTATTTTGAGAACTTTCTTCTAGTGTTTCAACTTGATATAAGTTATGTTTCTTTAATGCTTCTAAGTATATTTTTCCATTGCACGATAGTATGCATTTTTCATTTTCGAAAAATACTTTGTAGCCATGTTCTGTGGCTTTACTTACGGAAATTAAATTTGATTCCAATTGTGGAACAAATAACACATTTTTAAGTGTAATTCTATTTATACATCCATCAGATGTCTTTGTCATTATTTGTGTTTCGCCGGTTCCGTAAGAATTTAATGTATTCCCATTAGCAATTGTTACTGTAGTTTTTTCAGTATCGTTGAATTTTGTAAATATATCCCTATCGTTCGCTATATGCGAAGACGCTCCTGAGTCAATTAACCAGGTTTTATTAGCGGGATTGACAATTATGAATGCTGCATCTTTATGTTCACTTTTATTTATTTGTACCTGTTCATCTGTTTTTGATTCATTCATTTTATTTTTACTATCACCTTTTGTATTTTCAAAACACAACGATGTGTACTTTTTGTATTTGTATTGTGTTTTAGGTGTAGTGGTCTGTGTGTTTCTGTTCTTGAGATGCCAGCATTGTTTGTAAGTGTGATTTGATTGTTTACAGTAGGTACAATATTTGTTTTGCCCTTTATAATCTTGAGTGTATTTCTTTTGTGTTTTAAACACCTTTTGTGAGTTTTCAACTTGCTCACTATTTTCTACCCGTTTATTAAATTCATCAGTAAGTTTGCTCTTGATGAATTCGGGAGTTAATTCAATTTCATTTCGGGCTTCGAGAGCTGTTATTAGAGTATTATAACTCGCAGGTAACGAGCACAATAGAAGTGCAGATAAATGCGAGTCGGTTATGTTCTCTCCTATTGCGGAGAGCTTATCTTTTATTTCCAGTATATTAGTAATGTGTTTGTGCATGTTCCCATTTTCGGGAAGTTTTGCACTATACAATTTTCGTAACAAATACAATTTACTGGACAAATTGGCTCTCTCATGAATATTTTTTAAACTATCCCATGTCTGTTTTGCTGTTTCTAAATGTTTTACATGAACTATTTGCGTATCGTCTATACTCAGGTTTATTAAAGCGCGAGCTTTTGCATCCTTTTTTCTCCAATCTTCGTTAATTGGTGTAGGGGGTTCCTGAGTTACGAGTTCGTACAAATCTTCCTTAATTAACAACATATTAATTTTAAACTTCCATATAGAATAATTATTATTGTTTAATTTATCTACTATTTGCATTTCCTTTATTGTCGCCATCTCGGAGAACTTGTTTATACAGTTTTTAAAGTTTTATTAGTTTAAATAGTTTATTAAATTCAATTATGTTTTCTTGAATTTTTAATCTAGCATAAGAGCTGAGTATTATTTTTATTAATTAGAGTCAATTATTAATCCTTAAGAATAAATTCTGAGTTCATATATTCATCAGGCTCATGATCACTGTTGAAGGGGCGAGGCCAACGAGGTAAGCGCGTAACATCAGAATATTAAATTCTTCAAATTAAAATTAACTCTGGTCTTCAACATGCAGAAAGAAAAGGAATTGCTTACCTTTTCTAAGGTCTATCCAATTTATGAAATATCCACTGGTTTATATATTTCAACTATTTGAGAATTTATTATAAACACGTCTTGAATAATCCTGTTTTGCACCACAGCTGAAATAAGACTTGTAAAAAAAAAATTATATTAATGCATAATTCACATTGAATAAATAAGTTCACGTTTGGATTGATTTTAAAAATTATATTTTACATTACTTAAAATTTTAAAAGGTTTACATTTAGATTAATTTTTAACATCAGGAAACATTTTTTCCTGTGACTTTACAGAATGAAGGATAGTAATACACTGACTCATTTTCACAAAGTTTGGAAAGTTACGAGTAAAGTTGCATCATTTCTTTGAAACAAATTGACGTTGAATAATTGTCCTTTTAAATGTTTTAGTTCTGTAATAAGTTTATAATGGCATAATCACAAATAACAAATTATAAACATATTTCACATTATTAGAAGAGAACGATTATAACGAGGTAATAAATCTCTATTGCTTGATAAACTTGAAACTTAAGAGTCATAAATTAGGTCACTTGTTTTAAGAGATGAGAGAAAAATTATCGTTGGGTTTTTATCTGCGTGCTTCATCATTTTCTTTATTTATTTATTTTACTTTGAGTGGAAAATATTAAGTGATTGAAATGAATGGATTAGTTTTCTACACCCAGTTTATTTCCAAAAAACCCGGTTTATTCCCAGGTTTAAACCGGGTTTATTCTAGCCTTTGCAACTCTAGTTCTATATATCATGTAAGGAGCTGCACAAAAGAATCAGACTACATTTCCGTATATTGAAGGAAATTGCTGAAGGAGAATTTTCTACTGTGTTATGCGTTTCCTAACTGAACGAAAATTTTAGCATAATATATAGTATATGTACAAATCTATCGATTATATACAGGGCTTCATAAAAAATTTGAAAAGTTTTCCGACTATACATGATAATTGCTGATATTGAGTTTTCAAATGTGTTATGCGTTTTCCAATTTTTATAAGATTTTTTATCTCATTCATCGGCAAAATTTGGTCACAGTATTATAAATGTGTTGGAAAGTGTTTCATAATCCAAGTTTGATGCATGATTTTGATAGATCTTTTCTCTGCATTCGAACAAATATCTTGTCGCGGATCCCAAAAATGTTCCAAAAGAAAGTTCAGCTAAGAATACTTGATTTTAAACAACAATAATAAACAACATTGCTCAGTGTTTAAACATTTACCGATGTTACCAACTGTTTGAAGAATGCAGAAAAAAAATCTCTTCAGATAGCAGAATAATAACATGACATTACGAAATATAAATGGGATCGAAAAAATATTTCTCAAAATACAGTACGGCTTTCCCGTACACGATCTATATCTCAACTAACTTAGAACATTACATTCTTATTCTTAATTGTTTGTCAAATTCAAATACCACAGGGAAAAAATAACATTCCCACTCTATAAAAGTAAATTATAATAATAAAATGAAATGAACAAAACAATGAGAATTTAGAACAAACAATAATGAAAATCAGTCGTGTGATTCCTCGCAGAATTTAGAAAGATTACGCAATAATATTTTCTCCACGTAAATTAACAATTGGCATTTGTATGTTTGGAGGTTTTCTTTTTCAGTTGAAATACAGGAAAAAATATATATTGTAACAAAACTTGTGGTTCGTGCGATTGAATGTCGAAAAAAAAAATTGTTGGATGTCACATTATTTTATTATCAGAATATCCCAAAAATTGTAGGAATTCTTATATTTTACACATTTTACAATTCACATATTTTAAAAAGGAAAGCTCAGACATCTCTAAATGAACATCTTCGAGCTCACTGTCACACGAAATCACTAAATACGACTCAATACAACAGTAATTTCCAGAAGTAAGAGGAAATAATATTTCAATACCGAGACCTTAATAGTAGCTCAAGCGCACGGAAAGGCAGCTACAAAACAAAGCTGAATTGTCCCTAAAAAATTTCTTGGTTAATTCTATTCGTCCATGACGAGGGATGCAAATATTTATAACCAGTGAAAAACGTTCCAGATTTTTATAGCACTATTCTACCGCCAAAAACCTTGGCTTACATAGCTCATGCAATTGGTTCAATTCTTGGAGAAAAGCTAGATAATTAAATCCTTGCCTCGCCTTCCGCTGTGAACTTTGGTTCCACTTTAGTACTTATATGCGACAATCACAGACATCTTTATACCCGCAACAGGAGCTATACTTGCTTACCGTGCCCCAATACGGTTTGAGACATTCTGTAAGTCCCACTTGCTTGTGAAAAAAGAATACTCTGGGAATTACACTAAGAGTTTGCTACGCTGCGCTACGGGGAAAAAATAGATAAGATGACACTGGAAGAGTTTGCTAAACTGCGCAACGGGAAAAAATAGATAAAATGACACTGGAAGAATTTGCTATGCTGCGCTACGGGAAAAATAGATAAGATGACACTGGAAGAGTCTGCTACGCTGCGCTACGGGAAAAAATAGATATGATGACGTTTAAAGAGTTTGCTACGCTGCGCTACGGGAAAAAATAGATAAGACGACATAGAAGAAAACACATTATATAATAAGAAGCTAAGTTTTTCTACTTTCTAGTTGTCACCTTAAAGGAACTCGATACTCTTGTTATTTTGAGAAAAATGACGAAAATATAAATTTTTAGCTTCCCATAGCAGCTGCCCTAGTTGGATTCTGATTTTCTTCTAAGCCAAAATAAATATAAACTTAAATGTCAATGATAATGAAATACAATTCTTCTGTAAGAATTTATGAAATTAATTTAATAATCAAAGAATAGTTTGTATAATAAATCCAAATGTTTCTTGGAATTAAATAAGAAGTACTCAATCTTATTTAAAACACCCAATTCAGTGAATATAGATGTATGTAATATATGATGCACGAGTAAACATATTGAATAAGTATGAATATTTTATCTTATTAAAGTATTATAGGAATTTTAGATCGAATGCATTCTGTTTAACAAACATAGGAAAATATAATTACCTGGATGAAAATGATTTATTATTCGCGGAATAATGGATAAGACATAGATGAGAAATGATGTTTATTATTAATGAAATACTTTTGCATATTTTAAAATGGATGAAGCTTTAATTCAGGAATTTTTCTGTTAAGCATTATCAAAACTCATTTTGAATTATTTCTTTATTTCCTGCCATTTTATAACAAATTGTGTATGTGCATATTAAAATATCAAACGCAAGTTACGTAATATTTTAAAATAATGGTACAGGGTGGAAGATAAATTTTCCTTCTTATTTTAAAATTTGAATTTTAAACAGTTTTATGAGTCATTAATCGATATATTGTTTAACAGTACAGATGAGTCATTAATCGATTTATTATTTAACAGTACAGTCATATTATTCATGCTTAATGTTATAAATTCCGTACACTGAAAAAAAAATGTTGATTTTACGGTATAATACTGGCAGCTGGCGTACCAGTATTATACCGTAAAATCAACATTTTTTTTTCAGTGTATATTCTAGCGTAATATAACGCGCGGGTTGAGATTGTATTTATCGCCTTATTACGCGCCCCTCCCCCCTTAAAAAAAAGAAACATTTATGAGGTATGTAGCATGAAAATACAATAAAAAACATTAAAAATATAGTAACAGGTACAAACATATAGAAACTAAGCTAATACGAAGTGGGGGCATATGCTACTGCTAAGCCTATTTGCTTGTATCCCCACAAATAGTTTGGAATCGTCTCGTTCATTCAAATAATCCACGTCTTCTTCTCTTGTTCACTAAGGCGTGTTATAACTTTTTTTTTTCTTAATCGAAAAATTTCTTTTTACATGTTTTCATTCTTTAAACTCTCAAAATCTTTGTGGTAAAACAGTTAAAATTGTATTGGTTTATAAGTTATCCGCCTTTTGGTGTTGCAGTGAATAGGCTCATTTTTAGTGTATTGTAGCGGGGCACATGTAGAAACAAAAGAATTGAGAAAGAAGTCCAGGAGGGTTCATTATATAAGCCTGGTATAGATGATTTTATGCAAGTGGAAAATTTTCACTGTTATCTATTTTTGCTTAAAAACGTTAAACCTGTTTTTCTCGAAACTCTGTTTTACAAATCGGTACCAGGTAGATCTCGAGATTGGATCGACCGATGTAGTTGAAATTTTCATGCTTTTCTAGTATATACTATTTTCTAGTTCCTCACGGACGCGTTTTTCAATATTCGAATTGTAAGTATATTTTTGCATGATTTAAATTAAAAAATTTTTGTCTAAAATCGACAACTTTAAATTTGAACGGCCGCCATTTTCTTCCATATCGAAAAATTGATAAACCCATCCGAGAAGGAGGACTACAAAATATCGTAAAGTTTAAGGTTCTTTTTTCTTTTTTTTGTTACAGATAAGCAGATTCCGCGATTAATTTGGTAGCGCGGAGCTCTCCAGTTTTTGCACACACCAGTATCAAAAGCCGCCAGAGGACCATTTTTCAACCAATTTCCAACTGAAAAATTGTTTTTAAAACTTCAAAATATGCTCTTTTATTTGGAAAAAAAATTGCAAAAAAGTGGAGAAATTTTAGATAATAAAAAAAAAAAAACAGTTATAACATGCCTTACTATCGAAATCACAATTCGTATGCTTCAGTTTTAAGTTTTCGTTTTTAGACACGACGTATAACACGCACGTGTAAATTTTGATCAAATTTCTTGTTCCAAAAGTGCAGGGCCGGATTTTGCCTTTAAACCACTCCGTGCAAAAGTAAAAATTTGCACCCCTACATAATAAGTTATACATAGTCAGCATTAAAAAAAAGTACATGGTATTTTTAAAAAGTTTTTAGCGAACATCCAAAAAAAAAAAAGAAAAAAAACAACAGGGAAACTCACACTCAGTATTTGACACAAATACTTATAATATTTTTTTATTTAAAATACTTTACTTTATTGAAAAAAAAAAAACAAAAAAACCAGGAATAACATTCAGACAAACTTTTTTTTACGAAATTTTAGTTCAGAGAATTCTTTAATTAATTCAGAAACATCTAAACTGTTACTGAGTTCATACTTCATACTCAATTCCTAAAATAGCGACGTCTGACTATCTTGGTTGAGATGTTGTTGTTCGCAAATAGTTCTTAATTATTTTTAGTTTGGAAAAACTACGTTCTCCGGATGCAACAGTTATTGGAAGAGTAAGTAAAATTCTTAGAGCAATGCTCAAGTTTGGAGCAAAATTCATTTTTGTTATGAATTTCAAAACTTCCAAAGGTGGTAAGTCTTTTTCCAATAGAGAACACACCACTGATATTTGATCACAAAGTTCCAGGCTGTTTATATCCGATGATTCTCCATCTGTTAAAATGGTTTCCAAATCTTTACATTTGGCCAAAATTACAGTAGAACAAATATCTTTTAGTTCATATATATGATATAAAAAACAGAAGTAACTGTTGTGATGTTGCAGCTGAGAAAATCTTTGTTCTAAAGAATTGATTGCAGTGTCAACAAGGTGGTAAAAGAATTCAATTTTGTATTTTTCCTGTGCATCGATTATGGGCTCATCCTGATTTTCATAATCAAATTGTCTTTTTCGCCGACGAACTCGATGTCTCGGTAGTGATTCAAAATTTTTATCTGCATCTAATTTCGGATGCCATTTCGCCAGCATTGACAAGAATGAAATTGTCCGATCTCAAATTCCTATAAAAACGATTGGAACTTTCCAAAAGTTTTATTGCCAATGCAATGTCGAAAATTTTCACCTGCATGAGTTTACTAATGGGATTGACATGATTTAAAACCTCATACCATATCACGACAGAACAAAGAAATTTGAATCGTTTTATTTGCGTAGGTAGCCCAGATGCTTCATCTCTTATAGAATTATCTATATCTTTGTTCTCGTAAATGCTAATCATTGTATCATATACTTGCCCGGTTTAATACTTTAGTGGGTTTATAGCATCAATTCGACTTTCCCACCTGGTGCCGCAGAGAGGTTTTAAGGTTAGTTCTTCAATGTTCTTCAAAAGAATGACCCACCTGAAAGGCGACGAAGAAAAAAAAATACGTACAATGTTTGGACAATATTAAAGAAGTTGGCTCCCTCTAATGATGATTTAGCCATATGATTTACCAACAGATTAAGGGAGTGGCTACCACATGGTATAAAAAAAGTACGAGGGTTGATGTTTCTAATCATTGCTTGCACCCCGCATGTTGTCCTTTCATGTTCGCCCCATTATCATATCGTTTTTCTCTCACGTTTGCCAAAGGCAATTCCAGGTTTCCTAGCTCACGAACTAAGACATCACAATGTTGCTGGCTTGTTGATCTTTCAATTGGAAATGAGCCCAAAAAATGTTCACGAATGTTGTTGTCTTCTTGTTCAATCGACACATACCTTATAACGAAGGTCATTTGTTCTGTTTTACTCAAGTCAGGTGTGCAATCTAATATAATTGAGTAATATTTTGATTTTTTCATTTCATCTAATGTGTGCCTTTTGACATTATGTGCAATTAGGTGAATGACCTCATTTTGAATGGTTTTACTCAAGTATGTGGTTATTTTATGTTGTTTGTTTAATGCCCTCCTTACATACTCCTACATGACAGGATCAAATTCAGCTAATAGTTGGACTAGGTTTAAAAAGATTCCATTATCATGATCGTACAAATTTTCGTTTGTACCTCTAAATGCCAAGCAGCTTTCTCCTGAAAGTTTGACAATCGAAACTACAGGTTGGAAAACGGCGTTCCAATGCTGGGTTTCTGCATTCCAAAATCTTTGAGAAACAGCATCTACTGTTTGCGAAGTTTTTAAACAAATATTTAATTCAAGCCAGTACTTTCGGGCTTCAAAATGTTTTTTAGTAATTTCGTGATTTTCAAGGGTTTGTACTATATGTCGCCAGTCTCTATAGCCATCTTTTGCTAAAGAAGAAGTTGTAGCCATTGCAAAAATTTTGCAGTAAAAGCAGAAAACTGAATTTTTCGCTACAGAATACACCAACCAGTTTCTGTGAATTTTCTCTGCGTTGCTGAGAATTCTTGTGTAGTTGTTTGAAGTGAACCTACGTCCGCTGGTATCAGTAGGGAAATCAAAGTTGTACATTGGGGACGCTGGACCTGCTTTCGAAAGACAAATTCTTTCTGCATTAGAAATACATTCAGGCCATAGTCCTGGATCAGAACTCAAAACCAAAACGACAAGACGATCTTCATCTATCTATGTCTCCATCTGCAAGTGCGATGCATTTTCTACCTCTTTCACTTCATTCTCTTCGTCTTCTTACAGTCTTCAGACGATTGCTAAGTTAGAACAACGACGTCCTCATTGAACCTCTTCAACGTTGTCAAAATCATCTTGCGTTATGGCATTTGTACTTGGCCTAGCTTTGTCTTTGAAAAACTCTTCAAAAGTTACAGCTTGTCTTTTTTAGGATGCTTTTTTTTGTCTTCATGCCCTGAACAGGTCACCAGACAATTTCTTTTTACTGTCCGCCATTCTGTAAGCAAAAAATTTCATTTATACAATTTTATGTAAATTAACAATTTTTCTGGAAAAAAAATTGGTATTTAATTAAATTATATGTTATTTGACAAGAAAATCACATTTATCAATTGCACTTTGAAGGGAAATTAATAATAAAAAAAAAAAAAAAAAAAAAAATGGCACTCCGGGAGTGCCGACAGATGTGAAAACTTGAACAATTACGTGTGTATTTTTTGAATCGTCAGGAAATGTTTTATTGTGCAGGAAATACTTTTAAATGAAGTGTTTTTTTATTCATTATTATAATCTACTACTACAAAAATTATATTACAATTTTCATTTAATGCGCTATTGTACATGAAAAATAATGCATATTATTTTACATACAAAAATTTCTGGAACCAGACTTCACTCGCACTATACCACTTACTATACCGCTTACATTTTCCTGCGTTATTATACCGCTTACATTTTTCTGCGTTACTATACCGCTTAATATACCGTTTACATTTTTCTGCGTTACTATGCCGCTTACTATACCGCTTACTACACCGCTTACATTTTTCTGCGTTTACTATAAACCTTACTGTACCGCTTACATTTTCTGCGTTACTATACCGCTTACTATACCGCTTACTGTACTGCTTACTATACCGCCTACATTTTTCTGTGCTTACTATAGCGCTTACATTTTTCTGCGTTACTATACCGCTTACATTTTTCTGCGTTACTATGCAGCTTACTATACCGCTTACATTTATCTGCGCTTACTATACCGCTTACATTTTTCTGCGTTACTATACCGCTTACTATGCCGCGTACTATATCGCGTACATTTTTCTGCGCTTACTATACCGCTTACATTTTTCTGCGCTTACTGCACCGCTTACTATACCGCTCACTTTTTCTGAGTTACTATACCGCTTACTATACCACGTACTATACCGCTTACATTTTTCTACGCTCACTATGCCGCTTACATTTTTCTGCGTTTACTATACCGCTTACTATACCACTTACATTTTTCTGCGTTTACTATACCACTTATATTTTTTCTGTGTTACTATACCGCTTACATTTTTCTGCGTTACTATACCGCTTACTATACCGAGTACTATACCGCTTACATTTTTCTGCGCTTACTATACTGCTTACATTTTTCTGCGCTTACTATACCGCTTACATTGTTCTGCGTTTACTATTCTGCTTACTATACCACTTACATTTTTCTACGTTTACTATACCGATTACATTTTTTCTGTGTTACTATACCGCTTACTATACCACTTACTATACCGCTTACATTTCTCTGCGCTTACTATACCTCTTCTATACCGCTTACTATACAGCTTACTATACCGCTTACTGTACCGCTTAAATTTTTCTGCGTTACTATACCGCTTACATTTTTCTGCGCTTACTATACCGCGGTGCAATAGTGCACATGCAAGCATGCGGCGCGCCCGCCCCGCCCTACTTCATACCTAACTATACACAATACATGTACATACTTATATACAGAGGTGTCGGTTACAGTAACAGTGTCGCGAGTTCAATGGTTTTTTCCCATCTCAAAAAATGCCCAACGCGCCTAAAGAAGTTTTCACTTCAAATATACAGAGGTGTCGGTAACAGTGTTGGTTACAGTAACGGTGTCGCGAGTTCAATGGTTTTTTCCCATCTCAAAAAATGCCCAACGCGCCTAAAGAAGTTTTCACTTCAAATATACAGAGGTGTCGGTAACAGTGTTGGTTACAGTAACGGTGTCGCGAGTTCAATGGTTTTTTCCCATCTCAAAAAATGCCCAACGCGCCTAAAGAAGTTTTCACTTCAAATATACAGAGGTGTCGGTAACAGTGTTGGTTACAGTAACGGTAATGTAAGGAAATTACATTATCGGGACTTTCCCATAAGTCGCCTCAGTTGAAAGATTTAGGATGGCAAATTTATGACCAGAGACTCGCTGGCGACAATTTTAAGCCATAAAAGTCAAATAAGAAGGACTTTGATTTAAGTTGGTCTGGGAGATAATATCAAAGAACACACACGTAGTTCCGAGGAAAAAAACAACACGCTACAGAAACAACTGATGCATAGCCATTGGTTGGGGTTGGTAAAGAGGAGGTGAAACTGACCCTCTGTTATGCAAATTTCAGTTAAGACGGGAGATCAACTACCCAATGAAAAAAAAGAAGGATGGGCTTAAAGCACTGTCATGCAAATTTTGGGCAGAACGAAGTACGGCCCACCGTGGTGATGAAAAAGGAGTTGTGAAAAAGAATGAAAACAGAACACACATCGATCTCAGAAGCGAAAGTAAGAGGTGAAATAAAATGACGCGATGAGTTTTGTGCGGTCCGAAAGAGGAAAATAGAGTGAGTGGCAATTCTGATGGTAAGAAAGCAACGAACCCGAACAACATATATGGAGAGTGGTGAAGTTAAGCTAAGTTTTGTGAAATGAACATTTTCAATAAGTGCAGCGCTATTTAGTTAGCGGAAAGAGTGTTCTGATACAAAGAGAAACCTTCGTCAATCAATGTGTAGAGGTAAATATGACTCTGACCTAAGTAATTCCCCAGTTTATTTGATTTTATCAAATTATAAGAGAAGCTGGTAGTGTGACCTTAGTCACAAATGGAAGTCAGAATTTTAATTGTAAACAAATAATGTTGTCAAAGATCAATTTAAATATAAAAAAAACAAACAAATATAAGTATCCTTTGCAAGGATCAAAGTGTTAATGCCAATATTATAGGAGAAATTTTGTTAGGAAATTAAATCAGATGTGTTCTGATAAATCTTTTTTTTTCTTGAAATAACTGTAAATATTGTAAATAAATATTAGTGTTAATTATTTGGAGTCTTCTCATTTAAATTATCTAGTATGTGTTTGTTTATTTAGATTTCCACTTTAAAAGTCAGCTAAGGGCAAGAATGATCATTCTCAAAAAGGGTAATGGGCTACTTCGAAATTACACAATGCAATGGGGGGAACATATCCAAAATTTAATCTCTAAGGATTCCTTTTATTATTATTTTCTGAATAAATTAATTTATTCTATTAGCCAACCCCAGAGAAACCTTTATGTATTTAATTCTAAGCTTTAATTTTGATCAACTTGTCCCAGCAAAAGGGTTATGTTGGAATGGGCAGCAATTAGAAGGGAAATTAAAGGATAAAAATCTTAAATAAATATTATAACTGAGCCATGCATATTTCTCTTCAACATCTGCAATTCCTATATAATTCACTGGTGCCGTCCAGTTCTTAATTATTGTTAATTGAGTTTTCAATTTTAATGATTAAAAAATTGCAACTGGGTTATTGTCAAACATTAAGTTAAATACCTTTAATGTATTCTAAAATACAGGCTCATGTTAAAAGTAATCAATTTAAAATTTTATATTCAAATTGTGGAAATTTACAATCTATATAGTATATTGCAAAATAATAATTATGAAACTGTTAATTAGAATAATTTCAACTCTTTTATTTTAATGATAAGTTATTGGAAGATTAAATGGAGATTTTTTTTATTTTGATGGTTTGTTTGACTTCCTCTAAAAGGCTCCACTACCAGCAAGTCGGTGATTTCGTAAATATCAGTATTCAACTTAGAAAAATCAGTATATTCTTAATTGTATGTATATTTTATGTTACTCTTATATGAACTTTGCATTTGATCTTTAACAGTATACTGAAACATTGTGCTAAGAAAGTAAATAAAAAAAAAAAAAAAAAAAAAAAATCAAATGATATCGTAAAATGATATGAATAATAAAAAAATAAAAAGATAAGGATTTATGTAGCAGATAAAATAGTGTATTAGTAGATTGTTAATGCATATATATTTTGATACTGTATACTTTATTGTATAATGCATTTATATTTTGATATCTTTGAAATTTTGCAAATGTTTACACTTGGCTTAATAATATTTTTAGGTGTAAGAATTTCCATGCATTTTTAAAGTTAGATTTAGAATTCAGTATCTAAATAAATTTTAATTATCAAAAAGCTGAATGCCAAAAAAAGAATCGTAGAAATCATAGAAATAGCTTGAACTCGAGTTTTTCTGGCGTATTAACGCGAGGGCATATAAAAAAGTTAAATAAAGAAAAGCAAATTGATTCGAGTAACACGATGGCAGATCCATCAGTGGACACAATAATTTCTCTAATCCCGAATTTCGATGGGAAAAAGTTAAGTGATTGCGAGTATTTTCTCAGACAATTTGAGGACTTAACTAAACAAATATTAAAAGACGATGCGAAGCTTACAATTTTGAAAGCAAAATTGTCGGGTACTGCGAGAGAGAAACTCTCACAAAATAAATCGCTTATAGAAGAGAAAAACTACAACGAATTCAAAAAGAAATTGTTAGATTTATTCAAAATCAAGAAATCATTTACGCAGGTACAGACTGAGTTTTTCAATCTGAAACAGAAACCGGGACAAGACTTAACAAGTTTTATTAGCGAATTCAAAAACGCAGCGTCTCTTTATATAGAGAAAAGCCATACAGAAGTTGATCCGAACGGAAACGGGAAATTTTTGGACTTAGTAAGATTGACACGATTTTTGGATGCGATTAGACCGGATTTAAGTATGGATTTAAGGAAAACCTTTCCCGATAATTTTGAGGATGCTTGCAAAACAGCAATTAAATTAGAAGAGGCGTACAATAATATAGGGGCAGAACAGGTAAATACTATAACAGCTAACAATGAATCGCAACTTTTTGAGAAGTTATTGAAATTAAATGTAGAAACGGCGGAGCAGATTAATAATTTATCAAAAGAAATAAATAACATAAAATTGGGAACAATCGAAAAAAGAGAGGAAGTCGAAAAATTTTGTAATATCTGCAAGAAGGGGTCACACAATGAGGATAGTTGTTGGTATAATAAAGCTAATAAAAACAACAACCAGAATTATAGGCATAGATTTGTAAACAATAGGGGTAATTACAGAGCAAATTACAAGAATTATAACCAGTATGAAAGACACGATTCTCACAATGCATTTCCGGAGGGTAATATTTACTATAATCATGTACCAAATGCTCAACCTTTTCCACCCCCACCACAACAACATTACAACACGCCGTATACTTATTATCAACCTGACTTTAATAATTATGATGCACAGGGGTATTACACTCAACAGAGAGGAAATTATAGAGGTGCACAGAGGAATAACTATCGCAATAAATATACGGACTCTAGGGAAAACAGAGAAAATCATACGAACAGTAACAAGGATAGTAATCAAAGGGGTAAATTTCAGAGGGGCAATTATAAAAGATACAAGCAGAACAAAGATAAGGATGCGGAAAACTAAATACGAGACTTGTAAATACAGATAAAGAAGACCCGAGCAAGTCTCACGATAGCGGGCATACTTTAAGGGATAAAACTATTGCAAGTGTACAGAACGATACAAATGAACTTCCTCTAATTAAATTTAAAATTAAAGATATTGTAATTAACAGCCTTTGTGACTCAGGCGCACAGGTGAGCTTGATCTCACCGCTTTTGTTTGAAAATTTAAAACAAGCAAATATAAAATTTAAATATTTGGGAAATCAAATTAAGATTCAAACACTTACAAATTCACTGATTACATTCAAACAGTGCATTAGAATGTCATTTAAATTACAGGACACTTTTGTAAAAGGAACTTTTTATGTTACAAATAAAGATTTTGGCCGCAAATATCAATTATTACTAGGGTACGATTTCTTAAAAGAAAATCAAATGGTTCTAGATTTTGAAGAGAAGTATCTTAAATTCAAAGGAAGAAAAATGGCATTAAACATCAAAGATTCGGAGGACACTGGGGAAGTAAATACATTAATTACAGAACAAAACACAAGGACTAAAAAATACAGAAAACCTACAAAGGGGAAAATGTTTGCAAAAACGGTAGGTCATAATATTATAAACCCAGGGGAGGAAAAATTTGTAAAATTACAATGCCCCATAAAATTAGAGGAAACTCAAACATTTATCCTAGAACCAATACAGCACAAAAATAAAATTTTCTATGAAAGATCTATCCATGACACCCCAAGTAACAGAAAAATAAATATTTTAATTAAAAATATTACTAATAACAAGATACATTTAGAAACAGGTATGAACATCGGGCAAATTTTCACTAATTTGGAATACAAACAAGATAAATCTATAGACAATATTGAGCAAGGGAGAATTTTTGAGGTCAATGCATTAAATTTGGAAGATGTACATAAATTAAGAGAGGCAGAGATAAATGAGGAAGATTTTGATCTTAATCATTTACCATTGGATGTACAGGATTCGTTCAAACAAATTCTTTTAAAGCATGTACACGCTTTTTCGAAATCCTATCAAACTTTAGGTCAATGCTCACTGGTGACACCAAAGTTTACACTTAACCACGACTATCCCATTCAAACAAAACCCTATAAAGTGCCACAAGCAGTGAAGCAACATGCAAAGACAGAGATAAGAAAATTATTAGAAGCGAAAATCATCGAGGAATCGGACTCTAATTACGCATTTCCTGTCATTTTTGTAAGAAAAAAGCTGATAACAAAAACAATCCTAAATTTCGAATGGCGGTAGATTACCGGCTGCTAAATCAGATTTTAGAGCCATATTCCTATCCGATTCCAGATATTAAAGAAATTTTACAGAATATTAGTGGGAAGAAGTACTATATAGTACTTGACTTACACAGTACTTTCTTCCAAATTAATTTACGACCTGAAGATAGCCAAAAACTATCGTTTATTACAGAAAATGGTAAATTTCGACCTCTGAGACTTGCGTTCGGAACTCGCAATTCGAGCGCCTATTTCGCTGAACTGATAAATAAGGTATTGGGTCATTTTAACAAGCATCAGGTAGCCTACTTTATTGATGATGTTTTAATAGGGGCTGACACTATATCAGAATTATTAAGAATTTTGGAAGAAGTGTTACAGGCGCTAATCCAACATAATCTAACAATTGAGCCATCCAAGATGCAAATATGTAAAGATAAAATAGAATTTCTTGGTTTTCAAATTCACAAGCACGGCTATTCACCATCCACAAGGAATATAGATAAAATTAAAAGTTTAGTAAGACCTAAAACAAAAAAAGGAGTAAGGTCACTCTTAGGTTTGGCTAACTACTTTAGAACACTTATTCCAAAATATGCGGAAATAGTAAACCCATTAGTTAATATTACTAAAGATAAAATTAAATTTAAATGGGATGAAAATACTGAAATGGCCTTTCAGAAAATCCAAGATGAAATTATAAACAACCCAACATTACATCCTCCTGATTACACCAAACAATTTACTTTAATCACAGACGGCTCAAAAATTGCAATTTCAGCGGTACTGGCGCAGGAAATTGAAGGAAAATTACAACCTATTGAATTTTTTGGGAGAAAATTACGGGAACCGGAAAAGAATTACCCGAGCTTGAAATTCGAATTATTAGCGGTTCATGAAGCGGTGTTACACTTCAGAACTATGTTGGAAGGCAGACACTTCAAGATTCTCACCGATTCCAAGGCTCTCACGGAAAATTTACATCTAGAGAATCAGTCCGATTTGGTTAAAAGATGGGTGATAAATCTCAGCGATTTCTCTTATGAATTCGATCACATTAAAGGGGACACCAACCCAGCGGACTATATTTCGCGAAATATAAATAATATTATTACGGATACAAATTTACACAATAATTTATTTTCCGTTAATCCCGCATTATCTAATGAGAATATTAAACAACATCAATATTCAGACGAGAAATTAAGCAAAATAATTCAGAAAATAGAACAAGGTAAAGAAAACAGAAATACCAAAAGGTATACTTTAAATGAAGAGAAGATGCTAATTTTAAAACCGGGGAAACAGAAAACTGAACTAATTATAGCGCCGGATGCTTTAAAGATTGCTTTGATGGAAGAAGTGCACAAACCGCATTTTGGTTTTGACAAAACCTATGAAGCCATGAAAAGTAGAATATTTTGGCACGGAATGTATACAGATATTCGAACTTATTGTGCCAATTGTGTACCATGTAACACCGCAAAGCCACATAAAAAAATGAAAGTTCCTATTCAAAAAATGGTTAAGGACCATGAGATAGGGAGTGTATTACATGCGGATATCGTCGGAAAGCTTCCACTTACACTTCGCAAGAATAAATTTATTCTCACGATTATGGATTCTACTTCAAGATTCCTAGAAGCCATACCTATTCGCAATGTCGAGTCCCAGACTATTCTCAATGTCTTTAATAAATACTTCAGTTATTTTGGATTGCCAAAACAGTTAAAATTAGATAATGGGCCATATTTTAGGGGAGCGGTATTCAAAGAGTACATGCGTGCTCTAAACATTGAAATTCGCTTCAGTTCAGTTTACAGAGCCCAAGGAAATGGCCTGATAGAAGTCGTGAATCGAATACTGAAAGGATCACTGACAGCCATGGCACAAAGTTCCTTACAATGGGACATTCGCCTAGAGTTTTTCAAACTCCAATACAATATGGCGAAGCACAGAGCGACGGGATTTTCACCCGCCTTCCTTTTTTTTGGAAGAAATTTACGCACTCCTTTTACTGCACACATGCCAACAGAACAAATTCACACTCAGACATATGTCAAAAACCGAATGGACCACATGCAGGAGGTTAGACTGCAAGCGTTGGCACAGCAGGAGAAAATGATGGCCGAATATGTGAAAGAGGAAGACCTTGATAAAATTACAACACTTGAACTAGGACAACAAGTTTACCTTAAGTCCATTAACCCTACTGTTTTACAAAAAAAATTTGAAGGCCCATTTAAGGTGGTTCGAAAAGTGCGAAATAACAATTACATTTTACAAGATGTAACGGAAGAAAGTAAAGGAACTATAAAAAGACACATTGACAGACTCTGGGCACCAAAGCATGCTGACAGGTGCAAAACAGAGGAGTCAAGCTCATCGGAGGAAGAATAGTGGGAATAAAATACCATTAAAAAGGGGTAGTAAGATGTTACTGTTACAGAAAGACTAATAGCTTAAACAGTTTATGTAAAAATTTTAGTTGCGGTTTGCAGAATTCTACTAACTGTCAAATTTAAATATTCTCAAAAAAGCGATGGCATACTCAACTAGGGTTGAAAAAAATAAATAAGTAAAATAAAATAACATAAAATAAGATATCCCTGGCACATTTTTCAAATTTTGATAAGAAATAATTTCATAGTAAAAGCGACCCAAGGTATCACAAACAATAATAAAAAAACAAAGAAAATCACATAATCAATTGAATAAATATTTGGATAAAGACAAATATGCAAGTAAGTAATAATAAATCCCTAGGCTAGGTTACGCAGGGCAATAAAATCTCTGAGGCGGTGTGAAAGATTTTGGTGACGTACCAGGTAGGCGCGGAGTGGGGATTTGTTTATCAACAAACATCCCCAGTTGCCATGTCAACAAGCATTGCTGACAACTTCGCGGAAGGAAGGGTCAGTAAAGATAAAAATAAATAAATAAAAATAGATAAATGAGGGTATCACTTACTCGGTTGATGTCTTCTTCGCGAGGGTGCACTCTTTGGGTGTGTGTCTATTCCTTGGGGGAAAATCCAGGCGTCCCTGACACACACCAATTTTTTCCATATTACACCAAAAAAATAAATAAATAAATAAATAAATAAATAAAATTCACACACACACACCGGGGGGGAGTTTTCCGTATGCGTCCCCCGGTCTTTTCCTGTTGACACTGATACATTCTGGACGCTAAAATTGGAATTTAATTTCTGTTTCCTCCAAGGGCGTGAAACGGTAGCAGTTGGTTCCTAGCTCGTCCGCTTGGTCAGGTTGGCAGGGGCCACATCATAAAAAGAAAAAAAAAACGAAATCAGTAAACAGATAAACAAATATCGAACATTCGTTTTTCAGGGTATCATTTTGTTTTAATTTCGTGTTTTTTTTTGGAAAATTTAGATAACGATTTTAAACTCTTAGAGAACGATAAAATAATAATAATAATAATAATAATAATAATAATAATAAGACGAAAGGAAATAATTCAGTTAATTAATTAAGCGATAATGATAATAATGACAGAATTTATTTTCTTGTTTCTATAAATTAAGGCTCACTTTTCAAAAGACTGCATGAAATTGGGAAATGAATCGGTCAAAAGATCATTTCATTCACATTTGCATGGTAAAGCCAAGCCGTTTAAAAAAAAAAAAAATAATTAATTAATTAATTAATTAAGTTACATTATTTTTTTTTTTAGTTTAACTAAACAATTTGGATTTAACATTTAATCTCATTAACTAATTCGTTAAGCTGAGTTTTAAAAAAATAAAAATTAATAATAATGAATAAATAAATAATAATAATAGAAATAATAAAGTATATATACATATAATTCCAGCTGTGTAAAATTTTTTAATTACTAGGATGCTAATTGCATATTAAGTTCCAACACTAATTGGAAATTTTTGCGGGCAAAATTTTCTTAACTGCAGTAATTGGTGGCGGGCAATTAATATGTAATTAAAAACAATAATAATAAATAAATAAATAAATAAAAGTTTTTTTTTCCATTTAAGTTAGGTTAAATGTTCTAAGATGTTATTTATTAATAAGTAGATAGGTAGTAAAAAAAAAAATAAATAAATAAAAGAAATAATAATAATAAAAAAATAATAAGAATAATAATATTAATAATTATTATAATGATTAATAAATAAATAAATAAATTTTATCGGTTTTAAAATATTTAAACTTTTTTTTAAATGAGCATTTGGAGATAATCTTAAAAGTTGTCAGTGATTCAGAGGCTTTTAAGTACTATGCATTTCAACGTGGGCTGCTCATCTAAAGGGGAACCGAAATTGATAAGATTCCCATATGCATATTTATGAAATTAATTCGATAACTGATTTTAGGAAATAAATGTATGGCATTCCGGTAGTGGACATATACCATTTAATAATCATTTAGCGTAGAGATGACTTAGTTCACACGATCTTGTAGGCTTGAAGTCATTTTTTTTCCTCCTTCTCGCTAAGTGTTTGTAATTATAAGGCCGTGATTAGATGATAATAAACTTTCAAGGATATTTTTTTTATATAAAGATGGTAATTTGGTAACATATTTAACGGGAAATGGATTTTTGTCTTAATATTGAATTGCAAGAAAGACCACGTGCATGTTATTTGGTGATCTCAATTTACGGGTCAAGACGAAGGGTTAGTTTAAACAATTGGCTTATAGTCAGTTTCAATAATTAAGCTTTTAATATATATCAAAAAATTATATATATAGATATAAATATCATTAAATAAATAAATAATGAGAATAATAACTCGTAAACTTACATCATAATTCGCAGCCATACTCCATGTGACGGGGCAAATCAGGAAGGTAGATCTGAGATGAGTTGAGGTGTTATGCATACGGAAGGATCGCAAACGCTATTCACCTGCAGGGTTGAAAAAAAAAAGGGTGCGTTCAGGGGGCGTGTTAGAAACGCATTATCCCAGGTAAAGAAGCATTTAGGTGTTGAACCGGTCGTGGTATGGGATTAGGCCAGCATTTTCAGGTGTACGAGGAAGGAATGAATCACCTGTTCAGTAGGGCTACATGATTGACAGAAACGGGGTGAGAGTATGACCCGAGGTCACGCAGCTTTCCGATTCTTATCATTGAGTAGAAGTTTTTTTTTTCTTCTTTCTGTCGGGCAGAAAAAATTAACAGTGAGAGAACGGGGAGTTATTATCTTCAACATGTTAGAATTAACATGAGAATTTTTACGCTTAGGCGTTTTAAAAAAAAAAGAAAAAGAAAAGGAAATAGAGAAATAAATAGAAAAATAAAATAGGAAAGAAGGGAAAATTATTAAAGAAAAATTTCATTTTTTTTTCTTTTTATTCATTCTTTGTTGTTTAATAATTCGAAAGAATTGTATGTATATAATAAAATTGCAACAATCATATGAATGGACAATACAAATGGTAACTGAATTAATCCATAAAATTGGGTCAAGTAGTAGATGAATATCATAAAGTTACAACATCATGAATGTGTCATGTTTTCAGATTGCTAGGACTGTTTTTGTGTCCATCTAAAATATTTGTCTGTTTGCATTTATTAATTAGATATAGTGCTGAATTCATTCATTAATATGTGTAAATATTGTAAAGTTGAAGACATGCCATTTCATCGAACTCAGAAGAGTATTGCTATTATATATATATATATATATATATATGTATGTATAGATATACATTTGTTCCTTTTGGTTTGTTTTGGCCTAATTTTGGTTTCAATTTTAGTAGCACTAGATATAATTAAATAATTTGAAAAAAAAAAAAAAAAAAAGAAAATCTGAGAATGTGGATGTACAGTTTTATATTGGATTAAACTCTTTGCTCTATTGGTATATTGTTGATATACTCATATGTATATTTTATCCAAATCACGTGTATCTATAGGATTTTTTTTTTCTCAACAAAGTATAGAGAGGTAGAGCTAGACAAAAACTTTTATTGCTCTATATAAATATGTATATATATATACATATTTTGAATGTATACTCATTATCATAATTTTTCTCTCAGGTATCTTACATATTCAGTTATGTATGTGTAATTGTAAGATTTTGCCTGAATTGGGTTTTATATATTGTATGATGCATGTATTGTGTTAAAAATAATTATCAAGAATCATTGTAAAGTAGAATACTGATCCTTACATATCACAGTGTATTATATCTTTTTGTTTTGTATGGTCTGTTTGGCTATTTAGATATTTTGGATTTGGTGAGTGCTCTATCTTAGACACACCGGTTATATTTAACCACAAAATTTAAATTTTTTGTACTAGTGATAATATTTTATCTCTAAATCGTTTGGGAATACTTAGGAAATGTGTACATATATGAACTGTTCTTTATTAAAGTCACACAAGTAATTTACAAATGAACATTTTCCGCTGCATGAACTTTAGTCTACAATATGATTCTGTATAGATGAACGTGGACTGATATCATCTATGTGATCTATAGATTATCTGCAAGGGTGATGGACTTCTTGGAAATGCAATGCTAAAGAAAACTGGACGTTTTCTTTCTTTTAGTACGGGGGGAAAGATAATGTAAGGAAATTACATTATCGGGACTTTCCCATAAGTCGCCTCAGTTGAAAGATTTAGGATGGCAAATTTATGACCAGAGACTCGCTGGCGACAATTTTAAGCCATAAAAGTCAAATAAGAAGGACTTTGATTTAAGTTGGTCTGGGAGATAATATCAAAGAACACACACGTAGTTCCGAGAAAAAAAACAACACGCTACAGAAACAACTGATGCATAGCCATTGGTTGGGGTTGGTAAAGAGGAGGTGAAACTGACCCTCTGTTATGCAAATTTCAGTTAAGACGGGAGATCAACTACCCAATGAAAAAAAAGAAGGATGGGCTTAAAGCACTGTCATGCAAATTTTGGGCAGAACGAAGTACGGCCCACCGTGGTGATGAAAAAGGAGTTGTGAAAAAGAATGAAAACAGAACACACATCGATCTCAGAAGCGAAAGTAAGAGGTGAAATAAAATGACGCGATGAGTTTTGTGCGGTCCGAAAGAGGAAAATAGAGTGAGTGGCAATTCTGATGGTAAGAAAGCAACGAACCCGAACAACATATATGGAGAGTGGTGAAGTTAAGCTAAGTTTTGTGAAATGAACATTTTCAATAAGTGCAGCGCTATTTAGTTAGCGGAAAGAGTGTTCTGATACAAAGAGAAACCTTCGTCAATCAATGTGTAGAGGTAAATATGACTCTGACCTAAGTAATTCCCCAGTTTATTTGATTTTATCAAATTATAAGAGAAGCTGGTAGTGTGACCTTAGTCACAAATGGAAGTCAGAATTTTAATTGTAAACAAATAATGTTGTCAAAGATCAATTTAAATATAAAAAAAACAAACAAATATAAGTATCCTTTGCAAGGATCAAAGTGTTAATGCCAATATTATAGGAGAAATTTTGTTAGGAAATTAAATCAGATGTGTTCTGATAAATCTTTTTTTTTCTTGAAATAACTGTAAATATTGTAAATAAATATTAGTGTTAATTATTTGGAGTCTTCTCATTTAAATTATCTAGTATGTGTTTGTTTATTTAGATTTCCACTTTAAAAGTCAGCTAAGGGCAAGAATGATCATTCTCAAAAAGGGTAATGGGCTACTTCGAAATTACACAATGCAATGGGGGGAACATATCCAAAATTTAATCTCTAAGGATTCCTTTTATTATTATTTTCTGAATAAATTAATTTATTCTATTAGCCAACCCCAGAGAAACCTTTATGTATTTAATTCTAAGCTTTAATTTTGATCAACTTGTCCCAGCAAAAGGGTTATGTTGGAATGGGCAGCAATTAGAAGGGAAATTAAAGGATAAAAATCTTAAATAAATATTATAACTGAGCCATGCATATTTCTCTTCAACAAACGGTGTCGCGAGTTCAATGGTTTTTTCCCATCTCAAAAAATGCCCAACGCCCTAAAGAAGTTTTCACTTCAAATATACAGAGGTGTCGGTAACAGTGTTGGTTACAGTAACGGTGTCGCGAGTTCAATGGTTTTTTCCCATCTCAAAAAATGCCCAACGCGCCTAAAGAAGTTTTCACTTCAAATATACAGAGGTGTCGGTAACAGTGTTGGTTACAGTAACGGTGTTGCGAGTTCAATGGTTTTTTCCCATCTCAAAAAATGCCCAACGCGCCTAAAGAAGTTTTCACTTCAAATATACAGAGGTGTCGGTAACAGTGTTGGTTACAGTAACGGTGTCGCGAGTTCAATGGTTTTTTCCCATCTCAAAAAATGCCCAACGCGCCTAAAGAAGTTTTCACTTCAAATATACAGAGGTGTCGGTAACAGTGTTGGTTACAGTAACGGTGTCGCGAGTTCAATGGATTTTTCCCATCTCAAAAAATGCCGAACGCGCCTAAAGAAGTTTTCACTTCAAATATACAGAGGTGTCGGTAACAGTGTTGGTTACAGTAACGGTGTCGCGAGTTCAATGGTTTTTTCCCATCTCAAAAAATGCCCAACGCGCCTAAAGAAGTTTTCACTTCAAATATACAGAGGTGTCGGTAACAGTGTTGGTTACAGTAACGGTGTCGCGAGTTCAATGGTTTTTTCCCATCTCAAAAAATGCCCAACGCGCCTAAAGAAGTTTTCACTTCAAATATACAGAGGTGTCGGTAACAGTGTTGGTTACAGTAACGGTGTCGCGAGTTCAATGGATTTTTCCCATCTCAAAAAATGCCCAACGCGCCTAAAGAAGTTTTCACTTCAAATATACAGAGGTGTCGGTAACAGTGTTGGTTACAGTAACGGTGTCGCGAGTTCAATGGTTTTTTCCCATCTCAAAAAATGCCCAACGCGCCTAAAGAAGTTTTCACTTCAAATATACAGATGTGTCGGTAACAGTGTTGGTTACAGTAAGGGTGTCGCGAGTTCAATGGATTTTTCCCATCTCAAAAAATGCCCAACGCGCCGAAAGAAGTTTTCACTTCAATCACTTCAAATATACAGAGGTGTCGGTAACAGTGTCGGTTACAGTAACAGTGTCGCGAGTTCAATGTTTTTTTCCCATCTCAAAAATGCCCAACGCGCCTAAAGAAGTTTTCACTTCAAAAAATAAGTACAATATATAAGTAGGAAAGAAAAATCATGCGTCCCGCATAGATTATGAAGTACTTTCCAACACTTCTAGGAAACTATGACAAAACTTCACTACTTAATAGGATAAATGAACAATTTAGAAAACGTATATCACAGCTGAACACCCAATTTTAACAATTAACGTCCAGAGATGTTTCATTTCTATTCTCAAATTTTCGTCAAGATACTTGTTATAAAAGTATTATGTTAAGCAATTGTCTAGAGAATCTTCATCTATAATGTTTGAGGATGTACTTTCAATTAGAAAATTAAATAATGAAGTGAAATTTTTATATACGAACGTGCAGTCCTTTAGAGAAATGCATAGTTTGTTAAAAATGGTATAAAACGCTTCTGTTTGAAATTTTATTTTACCCTGCAATATAATTTCATTTTTGTTATCTTCATTATACTTCTTTTTTGGAATTCGACCTTCCTGAAAATTTCGCGAAGTTTACGGGCTTAATGAAAGAGCTTTCATCTATACTAATAAAATAAAGTTTTTGTCTCTCTTTCTCTCTCTCTCTCTGTGTGTGTGTGTGTCAACGATGGCTAGCGAAATCTAGCGCACCTAGAAGTCTGAAAATTTATATTTAGGTAGTCCAAGGCCTCTCCTGATGCACTTGAGACTATCATGTTCAAACACAAGTCACTTAAGAGTCTACATTAGTCACGCGAAGAAACGCTCAAGCTAATGTTAAGTCTATTGGAAGGTTCTTGGCAGATTTCTCGCTCGCATTTTAATATTTTTAAATGATTTTTTTGCATAGGATAGCTGAGGTCGATCTTTAACGTTGTTAGTTTTTACTTTTTTGATTTTGGTTATAATTTTTTTTTATAAGCGGATATTTTCAATTTTGGAACCGGTTGAAACCGGTTCTGAAAGTGAAAGTACCCTTATATAAAAAACTGGAACCTAAATCGAAAAAGTAAAAACTAACAACGTTAGAGATCGACCTCAGCTATCCTATGCAAAAAAAAAATCATTTAAAAATATTAAAATGCGAGCGAGAAATCTGCCAAGAACCTTTCCATAGACTTAACATTAGCTTGCGCGTTTCTACAGGTTTAATTAATTAATCACTGAAAATGACAGTTGTAAAGTTTAATATATTCAAGGTTTAAAAAGTAATAATTAATAAAACTTAATGAGTATTGTTAATTAAAAATTATGATTCTAGTAAAAACTTTTTAACATAAATAAACACACTCATACGCGTTTTGAAATAAAAACACATAAATGTTTAAACAAGAAATTTTTATTATCATGCTTTTAACAGTACACTTTTAATAGTTTCCACATGAATATTAGACAAAACTTTTTAAAAACACAATCCACTTCGTTTAAAAACGTAAAAATTACATAATCGAAATCGATGAGTATTACCAAAGCTTCATCTAATTTTTAAAAAAATTCCCTATTATTAAATACGAAATATGAGTCATGACAAACAAAAAGTCTTGTTATTGGTTTCCACTCGATACTTCAGCAGTTTTTTGGATGTTCATGAATTGTTTCTTATTTAGACATGTTATGATTCTTAACATGATTCATCCAGTCATTCTTTTTCGAAAACTTTTCCTTACAATGGTTACACTTAAATTTCAAATAATGAATTTTGTTATGATTAGTTAACTCATACTCATTTGTAAACGTAATGAAACATAGATCATAATTAAAAATGGTAGGGGTTTTCTTGGGCTTCAAATTCTTATGCATTTTTAACAGGTACTTTAGTAAATAGGGATTACCACATTCATCACATTTATAAGGTCCATGCTCAGCCTCATGTTTTGTTAACATATTTTTTCTAGAATAGGTATTTCCACACTGGTTACATTTAAACCTAGTAGGTGTATCACAATGCATGAACATGTGTTGCAGTAAGGCACTCGTTGTATTAAATGCATTTGCACAAATATCACACTTAAAGGGTTTTTTTGGTAAATGTAAGTTCATATGCTTTAATAACGTAGATATCCTAGTAAAAACCTTTTTACACCTTACACACGTATAAGATACATTGGGTTGAACTGATAAACAGGGTGTCATTTCGTTATTCGAAACACAATCTTCTTTTAACTGTGATGAAATGGTTTTACTAGCATTAATTGTCTCACAATGAGTTAACATATGTTGCAGTAAGGAACTTCTTGTTTTGAATGAATTCGTACAAACATCACACTTAAAGGGGTATTTCGGTAAATGTAAGTTCACATGCTTTAAAAACACAGATATCCGCGGGAATTTTTTTTTTTACATGTTCCACATATATAAGGTAGTTTTGCTTGAATTGAAGAAGAGGGTGTTATTTCATTATTCGAAACACAATCTTCTTTTAACTGCGATGAAATGATTTTACTAGCACCAACTTCTAACACAGAAGTTTCTTGTATGCACCCATGTTAACATTAACTTAATAAACTGTTTAAGTAAATAATAATTTTTTAAATTATACAAACAACATCCACTGTAAAAAAAAATTCCTGAAAAAAAAAAAAAAAAAACGGAAATTGTACTGGCAATCGAGACGCCAGTACTATTTCCGTATTTTAACGGAAAAAAAAATCCGTAAATTCCAGGAAATTTTCCATGATTTCTGAAATATCCGTTTTTAAATTTCCGTTTTTTAACAGATACCTTCCGTATTTTTTAGATATTTTTATATCGTTGTTAAAATAAATTTGATAGGACCAAAAAAAAAAATATTTCTCAAGGAACATCTTATAACATTTTTTTTTTCTTTCATTTCTGTGCGAGTTTTCAGTAAATAACCGACACTTGCCACGAAGGGGTTCGAACGCGGTAACTTCTGTGCAGTAAACTGGCGGGCTGTACCATTACGCTAAGACCGGACACTTCGTTCACTCAAATGTTGTTATTTATTTTACATACTTTTAATGATGCAAAAACTTAAAGGTTTTATAGTTAGATGGATTTTTTTAATATTTTATTTTCATAATTTTTAATATCTTGCTTTATTATTTGATGCTTTATAACAGATAAAATTTTAATTTTTATGTATTATATGCGTAAAACATTGTATTATTACTAATGATTGCTTCTTTTTGAAATAGTACATATACTTTTTAAAATTATTTGTCTGTTGATCTATTTATCCATTCTAAAAACAATAATTATCTTAAGTGGACGTATTTATTACATGCTATTAAAGTAAATTTTCTTTATCTCTTATTTTAAAAACTTATGTGAATAAACAATTTTATAATAAATTAAATTATTATATTTAATCTTTACTGAGAGCTTTTGTGTACGATTCTGTTAAACTGAATAATTTTAAAAAATCAAAACAAAAAAATAAATTTTTAGAGAAAATTTTGAAATTAATGACCTTAGGATAGGTAAGTTTAAATTTGGACTTGATAATTTAGTTTAATTTATAAAATTATAAATTTTATAAAATTATAAACTTCATTTTTATAAAAGTGAACAAAAAGTTATCAATTATTTTTTATAAATTTAAACAAAAAAATATGAACTTCGTAAAATTATAATTTATAAAATAATAAATTTTAGTTTAATTCACAAATTTATAAGACAAATCAGCTTAGTTTAACACCTACATACCGATAATTTGAAAAAATATTATTTTATAAAACCTTAAAAAAAAAAATATATATATATAAAATAGATTTTTAGCGAAAATTTTGAAATTAATGACCTTGGGATAGGTATGTTTAAATTTGGATTCATTAATTTAGTCTAAATTAATTTATTTTAATTAATTAGTAAAATTATAAATTAACTAAATATATTATAAACTTTATAAAATTATAAACTTCATTTTTATAAAAGTAAAGAAAAAATCATTAATTATTTTTATAAATTTAAAGAAAAAAATATAAACTTTCAAAAACTATAATTTATAAAATAATAAATTTTAGGTTAATTCACAAATTTATAAGACAAATCAGTTTTGTTCAATACCAATAATTTGCAAAGATATTATTTTACGAAACCTTCAATAACCTAATATTGCCTCACGTTAATAAAATTAAAATAAAATTTTAAAATGTCAGTGAAAAAATTCATAATTTGAAGCACTATAAAGAAAAAAAAAGTAGATTTAAAACAAAAAAAATTCTGTAATTTATATAAATAAAGTAAATTTCTAAAGATTTCACTAAAAAATAAAAAATATCATTATTATTTTCACAAAAAATTACTGTCCAGACACGGGCCCGGTTAGAATGAGCTCCAGGATTGGCCCGAGTCTAATGACAGAAAATAGGCCCACGGGTAGGACCGGTCCAGGCCTGGATCCTAGACGACCCTGGATCCTAGTAAATACAATACTCTTAATTCGCATTTCAAACAATACGATATCTGTATACAAACCTCTGAACGTTATTTCCGGAATGGGGAAATACGGACATTGTACTGTTTTGAAAAAAATCCATCAAATTTACGGAAAACGTTCTGCATATCTACGGATTTGAAATCTCCTTTACGGAACTAATGTCATTTACGGAAATTGTACTGTTGTTTTGGAAAAATGAAACTTCTCCGTAAAATTTTACGGAAAATCTCTTGTATTTTCACGGATTTTTTTTAGAGTGTCAGCGAACGCCTTTACACCGTGATGACTGGAAACAATCTGACAAATTTGTCTTGCATCATTTAAAGTTATCAAATTATAGAGGGCGCTTATTTCAGAATAATCATGTGATTAATTGCTTAGCCAATCAGAGATAAGCACTTAAACCTCTTGGCGACTTTTTGGCGATATATTACCAATCATTTGGCAATATTTTAGTGATTTGGCGATATTCTGTCAATCATTTGGCAATATTTAAATAACTTGGCGAAATTTTTATGATAATAAGTTAAAAAGCTCTTTAGAATATATCTCATTCATTTCACGTTTAGTTGTTGACTTGGTTAGACGGGCAAGTAGAGAGTTTTGTAAGTAAATATATTTATTTCTTTAATAGAAATGTTATTTGTTAAAATACTTAGTGAGAGTTTAGCAATATATTTATAACTGTTCTTTAAAATATTCTATTTTACTAACTAATAACTTTCATTATGAAATTTCATCACATCATTTGGTTTAAAAGTGTTCGGCACAGTCTTCTTCACATATGTTCTATCAGAGTTAATTATCACATACTTATACCCACGTAAAAAATATTAATTTGTTTTCTTAGTAAATGATGTTTTAGTAGGGAATGTGGATGACGCAATAAATAGAACAACATCCACACTAAGAAAAAAAACTTTTTAAGTTTTTAAAAAACAACAATTACTTAAAAAAAGTGAGAATGCATACGCGTTAACTAAGTCTCCGTTGATGATAATTAAAGTTCTCCATCTTTTGTAAGTAAATATATTTAATAGAAATGTTATTTGTTAAAATACTTAGTAAAAGTTTAGTTATTTACAACCGTTCTTTAAAATATTCTGTTTATTTGAATCATTCAAAAAATTACTGTAACTGATTTATTAAAAAAGTTTTTAAAACATAAACGGTACTTTTCGGTTAGCCGGGCGCCAGTGAAAAATATATATTTATATATATATATATACTCGCAAGGCATGGTGACGTCACGGCGACGTCAGTGTGAAGTCACACTGTGACTTTGTGACCGTCGATGTGACGTCACGTAACGTCGATGTGAAGTCACGGTGACCTGAATGTGAAGTCGTTATGGCCGTTTTAGAGCTCTTTTGTGACGACACATTGTGACCACTTTGTGAAGTCACGGTGTGACAAATTTGCGAAGAGTGCGTCATTTGTGACGATTTTGCCATTAACTTTGTGTCGAATCTGTGACGAAAGCGACAACATTTTGAAGTCACATTATGACCAATTTGTGAAATATGTGTCATTTGTGACGATTTTGACATAACATTGTGATGAATCTGTGACGACAGTGACAATATTGTGAAGCCATTTGGGTCCTGTCCTGTGCTGGATGATTTCAATTTATTCAAACCCGACTTGAATTTTAAAATTTTATTTCAAGTCCACCCAAAATCCGACCGTAACCCAATAAAACAAATTCCGTTGACCCATAACCCGTCCGAACCTGATAAATGTTTTGATCGACATTCCTCCAGACCCAAAATCCTAAATAAAAAAATATATCTACAATTTAATACAATTATAGAAAAGAAGTCTATAAAAATATTTATCATATCTATTTTATGGCTTATACAGAAAAATAAGCATGTATAAAAACTCATTCATACTAAACTATAGTTTTTCATCTGAAACAATATTATAGTAATTCTTTTGAAACATTAGATTAAGCTGTACCCCAAACTGCAAGAATAAAATTTTAATCTAAAATCGAAACGAATCCGAAACAAGTGACTAAGTGTCTTTAATAAATCCAAATTAAAAAAAAACTCATGTTTTATATAAAATAAAAAATTGCCGGTCTATTTTTTCGTTTTTTCAAATATCTGAACCGTCCTTATAGCGGGCAAAGCCCGCTATTATACTCTGTCATAATAATATCTGTCATGTGAACTAAACGCAATATTTAAAAAAATAGTAGTTCCCCCCCCCCCCTCTCCCCTTCTTTATTAACAATCCCTATTCACATAATAAGTACATCATTGTCTATTAGCGTTTTATTTCTTTTTTTTTACTAGGGAGTTCTGCCCCCTAGGAGCTACGCTCGCCAACCCCCGTTATGACACCGCAAACTTTAAAAGCACGCTAATTTGATTAACTCTAAAATGATTACAGAAGATTAAATTAGAATTAAGCGACCAGTGGCGATCGGCTTTAATCGGGTTTCCATTCATTTTCCTTTCACTGAGATATTTTAAGGCCAAATCAACTGCTGTCGAAAGAGCTAACAACTGTTTTCGTGATAGATTAAATAACATCTATTAAACATTTGAAAATCAACTTATGTTAAATAGCTAAGTAAACAATGTCGTTGCATCGGGGAATATATGATAATGATGTTATAAAAAATTGGGTATTTATCCGTTATCCCGTCGACCACTATAAAAAAAAAAGTCGCCAAAATATAGGGGAAAAAAGTGTGTTACCATGGTGTCACATTCTATTGATATCAGATGCGTTACACGTGTTTCCTATGTCATCAAGAGATTTTTATTAGACATTTATCTGTATTTTTAATGATATTTTACCCATTTATTAATTATTTCATTAATTAAAAAAATAATAACGACCTTGCGTTGAAAAAATGTTTCTATGCATAGTTATGCACAACATACCCGTGTCAACTGCCATCATAAACACTTATCCGTCAGCCGAGGGGGATAGTTAAGAAAAATATTGTAAATAAATAAAGAATTAAGATTACTTTTTTTTCTCTTTTCTTTAATGTATTATAAATTTTATTATTTAAAGTTACTGATAATTGACACTTTAGTGAGTGGGGCTTTAGATTCTATAATGGCAGCATTCTTCCATTGGTTTTTTGGACATTAGAATTTGGCAATAGTTTTTTTTTTTTTTTTTTTGTCATTCGGAAGTTGTCAACCGTATAATGGAGAAGTACCGATTTTTTTTTTTTTTTTCCGTAAGAAGTTTGAAACGTATCGATTCCAATATGGCGTAATTTTCAAAGTTTTCTTTCTATTATTAAACTTAAAAATATATATTGAAAGGAAATATTAATATTTACGCTGTTTTAAAATTTGCGATAATAGATCAAATATTTTGTCGAAATAAATTAATATATCCTGTAAATATATTTTTATATTGAATCTGTTCGGAAATATTGTTATTTGAGCATTTTAAATATGACGTAAGTTTCCCTATTTAATGCTTTGAACACGTAATAATTTAATTATTGCTCTTTTTAATATTCACGCGCAAGTATATTTTTATTATGTTTTTTTTTTTTTTTTTTTTTTTTTACAATTACTGCTTTTAACACGTGTTCATTTAATTATATTTTTAAAGTTTTATTTCTATTTTTGATAGTTACATGTAAATACATTTTTTAATTGAAAGGGAATATTATTATGCGCGAAATTTTACAAATTGGCAACAATTCAAATAGATTCTGCGCATTAGTTGAATATTTTTATCCATTAATGAGTGGGTTTTAAAGGTTTTAATTAATATCTTGCGTTAATGATTCAAAATTTTATGATTTTCAGCGTGACAGTAGGTTTTCAGCTGTAAGTACACAAAATATCAAGTCTCTAACTTATACAGTTTCTGAGATCCCACTCTGTGACGGACTTACAGAGAATCGAGACAAATTGGGTTTCGTGAGATGAGCGAAACCCTAATAATAGAATCAGTTTGACCCTGACCACAACAACGAAATATATAATTTTAAGAATTATTCTAAAAATTGTTACTGCACTGCATTTTAATTTTCGATTTAAAAGCACATTTAAAATAAAACTTTTAACAGATCATATTTAAAAAAAAAATATTTTTTATTCCTACTACTTTTTTATATATTGATATTTTTAATTAATTAATTATTTTTTTTACATTTCTTATATGCTATACAAGGTATTGCATGAATTTTAGATACATTTTATATTAGATTAAAAATAATTTTTAACTGTCATATCTAGTGAAAAGTGGGGGTAATCTAACGCTTCTTCATATGATATTATTTGTTTAAAAAAAATTTAAAATGACAAAGTAAATATCATGTACAGTTTTATCGAATACATAATAAAAAAAAATATGTGCAGAAAATTGTAAAGCTCAACCTTAAATACAAAAAAAAAAAAAAAATACTTTAACATTTTTAAAGTATGAAAAAGAAGGAAAAATATAGTATTGATAAAAAGCCATTTACAGATTTCTTTTGTGAAAAAGTACCCCTTGAACAGGACTCCCACTGGTTCGTTTTTTTTTTCTTTTTTCTTTTTTTTTTTTTTTCAATATTAGTATTTGTGCTAGGTTTTTACAACATTTGCAAAAAAAATTACGTACCGCGTTGGTGTCTGCAAAAATTATAAGAAAAATCTAAAACTATGATTATTTTTAAAAAAGGCGGTATTCAAAAATGGACAGAGTAGGAGGCTTGCTTGATCTACGATTCTGTACATATTAAACATATAGTAATATTAAAGTGGTAGATTTTACATTTTAACCACGTTAAAAAATTATATATTATATAATTTGAGTTCATAATTTTAAAAAAACTGATACTTTGCCCTGTTTTTTTGGGTGTGTGTGTGTGTGGGGGGGGGGATTCATTCTCTCCTTTAACCATTTAAATTTATAAAAATACCTTTTATCAAATATTCCAATAGGTTTTAAACAGTATCTTATATATTTAATAAGAGAAAAGCAAAAATTTAACCTTCAAAATAAGATATGCTACAAATCATGCATGGGACCTCTATTTTAAATACTATATGTGTTTTAATTACGTTTACTCCAGTATTTGACTGGTATTACTTTATATATAAACTAGCTGTTACCCGTGACTTCGTTCACGCAACATTAAAAGAAGAATAAATACATTAATTAAGCAAAATATTTCACTCCCGATAATTAAAAACGTTATTAATTAACTAACTATTTATCACATTTCATAGGAGACAATACGGTATTTTTTGTTATAGGGACCTTGATATAACCCAGTCTTAAAAAAGTGAAATTTTGTACCAAATAATCGCGAAAATGAAATTGCAACCAATGCAAAAAGGAGGGCCAAATAAAATCGTGGAAATAGACGAATTGAGTAAAAACAAATCTCAATTTTACCTATTAGACAATTTTACTTTTAACGCCTTTGTGAAATTTTTTAACAGCCATCCTTCTAAAAAACATTAATTGGAAATATATGCTTTTTCTTTAAATTCAGTTCTGACTCCTCGTTTTAAAGTATAGCTGAAACAAATCTTGTTTTCCAAATGACAGTATGTTGACAGGCAATTTTTGTTCTCCAGAATAAATTGATTCATGAAGTTTGAATATGTGAAAATATGTTTTAATTTTTCAGATAATTTACTGAAATCAAGATTTTGTTTTCACCATCTATTTAAAGTGAAAATAAATTCTGTTTTTCAGTTTTAATGAGAAAATGGTGTAAAAAATATACTGATCTGTTTTATTTCTCCTTTTTTATACACAAATATGGAGTAATTTACTTTCCGTTTTTAGAGAAACTTCGTTAAAATTTAGAAAAAAAATCTTGGCATCTAATTTAATTTTTTTAATTCTGAGAGTTTGTGTGACATCCTCGGATCAATGATAACCGGTATTAAGTAGCGTTGCGTTCGATAGTCTAGGAGTAGTTGCGATATACAAACACACGGTCAGATTTTAATATAATAGATTCGTATTCATTTTCTTTTTCTTAAAATTATGCTGTGATTTTTAGCAAACTCTCATCTGTATATAACGGATAAACATGCTTAATAATCAGTATAGATTAAAAAAAAAAAAAAAATTAAATTTTTCGTTATAAATATGGCGTGAAATTCATCTACTTTTTATACTTACTTGTATTATTAATGTAAGGAATTGATTCACACTCATTTTAAAACATATTGGAAAATTCTCGTTTTATTTCAAATATGACGTCTCTTTTTCTCCAGAGAAATCCCATTTTAATGACATAATTCTTGTTAATTTTCTTTTCCAGGCAATTAATTTCAATACTGGCATAGGGGAAATTATGTTACTTTAACGACATAATATTAAATCTTATGTTTTATCAACAAAAATGGAACTATTAACATTCGTCATTTTTTTTAGGTAATCGAGTTATTTCTTTTAGTTTTAAGAATGAAAATAGCTATTTCTCGCGATCCATGACATATTTTTCGACATAGATAATTTTGCGGAGCATATTATTGACATTTGTTAACCATTTTCTTTTGAAACTTCTGTTTACTTTTTAAAAATTTAAATAAAAAATACGGTTTTAATGAGCACGGCTAATAATATTATTAGCCGTGCGCAGACGGTAAAACGCCAAGTATTTTACCATACAAAAGAAAAAAAAAAGGTGAAGAAAAAACCCAAGATCATTTTTTTTCACCAATCAAAGCCTATCCACTTTATTTGCGATGTATGACGTCATATTGGCCTGTTTCCTATGGTTACGCATATTGAAACCTTGTATTATTATCAAAAACTAAGAAAAGTAAAGTACGTTTTATTTCTAATAATATTATTGAATCTTCTTTTTAATTCATTAATTTTTTTATTTCATTTTCATTTTTCACGTGAAAATTTTTCAATTGAAACTAAATTGTTGAGTAAAAATTATTATTCCGGGTTTTAAATTAGTTTTGGCAACGATAAAGTATTAGCAACGGTAAAGTAAATTTAACCATTTTAAAATATTATACGAAAAAATGTCCATTTATTCTCTATGAAAATAACGAAATTTTGAATTATTAAGAAAAATATTTGAATAAAATAAACTAAAACCAGCTTATATTCATTTGAGAGTTATAATCAATTTATATGCAAAAATACAGGACCATTAAATGCTCTATTTTGACGCTGGCTTCAGCCTAACATTTGCACACAATCAGATTTATAATATTATTAGGATTAGGATTAGGATTAGGATGATAACAATGTAAAAAAATAAAAACAATATTTTGCTTATTTTTTTTACCATTATTAATTGATTTATAAATTATGTATATATTTATGAAATTGTAATGTTTTTTAAATAATAAGTTTTGCAATATATTATTTTTTAGAAACACCGATCATTTTTTGTTGATAACCCACTGCACCGCAGCCACTCTAGTTAGCATATGATGTGAAGAAAATGTACAATTTTCTATTGATTTACGATTCATCAATAGTAATACATGTTGACGCCGATGACATGATATCTATCTGGCTTGATGTCTGATTCCAGGGCAAGAACCACAGTAACATTTGCTGTGATTCTGATACCATAATACATAGTATATCCTCAATACAACCGGATTTGAGATCTATTATATAAGTTTTAGAATGCAGTTTAGTGAACGTTACTGATATTTTGCATTAAGGATGCTATTTTGCATTGTTTTAACAATACAGATAATCATATTTATAGGTGATACAATTAAAAAATAATAAATCTAATATTAATATCAAATAGTTATTCATCTTTTAATGTTTATCAAGTGTAGAAATGCAGTCTAACCACCAAGCGTAATAAGACATCGGTTTATCATTATTATTTTATTTACTGAATTATACGGTAATTGTAAGTAACAAGCTTATTTTAATCATACTGATCACAATAATCCTACATACTTTTAAATTTATATACTAAAGTATAGATGTTAAATGAATACTTTGAAATTTATCAAAATCATTTAGGAATCAAAATAGTGAGTAGTGTAATTCAAAGCAGAAAATCAAAAATAAAATTATTATATTACAGCTATTCATTACTTAAAGATTATGTATCATTATTATTATTTTGATAATTAAAATATTTTAGCAGGGTAATATTTAAATTCTTACTAGTACACACAACAACAAAAAAATTTCAAGCTTTGCTGTTGGTGTTCTTTTTATGTTAAATATCTTAATCATGTAGATTGAAAAAATAAAATTTTTACATACCTTTCTTTAGCAGATGTAATTTTTTATGGCATCAACGAAGTAATCCGAGTAATACAAGTGTTTTTCAAGTAAATTAGGTACAAAAACATTACAAATGCATTGACGAATACATATCATAACACGCCAACGCTATTGTAATTATTTTCGGACTTATATTTTAATTGGAATTCTTAAATCCAGAACATAAATCCTTATAAAAAAAAGTTTTTTCTAGATAATATTTATTGTCTGTTCCGTTCCAACAATTAAATGTCGTGTTTTACTGTTTAGTGGTCTGCAGTCTGCATTAGCACTCAACAAAAACAAGGCGAAACGACGCAGATGCTTTTCTTCATATTTTACAGCAGTTCCTTAAATATTACTACGTATGATTAGGATGTTAATTACGTCCAAATTTGAAGAATAATTTTTCACAATGATTTCCATTTTCTGAATAAAAATATCTCTCCTTGAACGTGCAAAAACGTATCCTTCGACACATAATTCGTTCACATCCGCCATTTTGGAAGAAGAATAAAATTGAAAATATTCTAATTCCAACTTCGAATGACAAAAGTCGTCTGCTTCCAATATCCGCAATTAAGATCTGCGCAGCATTGTTTAACCAGAAAGTAATAGCGCTATTACACGTGAATTACGAGCGACAAAAAATCGCCTCCACAAACTCCTCCCACCAGATCATTCTGCCTGGGTTGCCAAAATAATATCTGAATCCGCTCCCGCGCTCCTTTATTCATCGCTCTAAATTGGCAGCCAAGCGAGCGACCGTGCCAATATGATGGTTTTTTAACTTGTTTTGCGGCTTTTAACAAGATTTTCGGTTAAATTTTAATAGCACATTGTATAAAACAGACATTTCTTCGAACATTAGTAAAAAATACTTGTATAATAAAGTTTAAAGATATGATTTATAAGTTCGCTGGTTGTGTTTATTGTTAAAAATGCTGATATATACACGAAATTAACATATGCGTTTAGGCATTAATACAGGGGAATATTTAGCGTTTTTTTCGCGGCAAATTTTTTACATTCGTTAAAGGAATCCAGTTTAAATTTTCTAGCGCAATATAACTCTTTTGAATAAAATTTATTCCGAATTCGTACCTTGATTTTTGAATTTTCACGAAATTTTACATCCTATTTTTAGAGGGTTTTTTTTTTTTTTTTTCGACATTCGTAAAAAGAATCCTGTTTCAATCTTTTAACTCAGTATAATAAATTTTGACCTCTGATATTTTTTTAATTTTTAGCGATACTAAGGAAGTTTGAATAGAAAAATTGTATTATATATATATATATATATATATATATATATATGTGTGTGTGTGTGTGTGTGTATCAGCACAAATTTTTATAATATTCATAAAAATATAAATCATTAGCCCTACACCCAAATTAAATTTTATAAATTAGATTTTAAAATAATCCATAGTGTACAGATAAGAGATAACAGATATAATTTTGTATCCTTTTCCAAACCATCATGGAAAGCTCCTTTTAAAGAATCATAAACAGTATTAATGTAATACAGGCAAAGCTGGATAAGTGAGAAACTTTTATTACTGCTATTTATTCTGCCACTGCATTTTTAGAAAGAAAAAGCTTTGTTATTGAGCCAATGAAACCTCTACTTGAAATTATTTTATTTCTGTATTAAGTGATTATTACTTTCATAACTGAGATGGTTTTTACTTGTTATTAAAGTCCCACATGATTGACAGTTAAAATTGAGAACACAGATATAATACCTTTACTAATTATAGTAGTTACTATTACTTTGATAACCTCTATTAGTAAAATAAGCACTTGTTGAACCTATATAACAGAGAAACCATTTTAATTATGGCTGGATTGGTTGATCCTTCAGTTCCCACTTATCGAAGTTCAATTTCATTTATATATTCTTAGAACAATGCAACCAAATGTACCATTCACAAACTAAGTTGTCCCACCTAGGATAGACCTCTGAAAAGATCAACTCGCATACCCAACCCTTAAAAGAGTTTAAAAAAAAACAAGATGTTTAAAATAATTTATAGGGTGATTTTAATATTTATAAAAGCCATATCAGATCACAGTAATGCAATAGTGCAAGCTACTATCATTTCTTTTCAAAAAGTATCAAAATTATTTTATGAGAATATTAATTCAATTTTTTCAATAATTCATGGCATCATTAAAGAACATTTTATCCTAATAAACTTTACATATAAAATATGTAAAGTTATGAAAGCATATAATGTAACAAAATATGTAAAGTTATGATTATTTTAACTTTACCTTTAGCACACTTGTTATAATATAAGATGCACTGTGGCAGAAAATTACTGTACTTTCTGCGACAAACTTTATTAACCGCAAAATCTTTCTTCAGTAACAGTCCTGAAGTCAAACAAGAGTTATATTAGGCCAAACTACAAAAAAGTTTAAATACTTTGTACCTCCCCCATATTTAGAAAATCCCCCTTGGAAAATATAGAATGATTTGTTGCCAAAAATATTTTTTACTTTGTATGCTGGGCGGGGGTGGGGGGGGGGGTAAACAAGCAGTAGACATTTCAGGGAACAATTAAAAAAATATATTTGTGGATTGTTTATGTAAAAAAACACAAGGAAACTTAAAAAACATAAAGAAATAATTTTAAATACTGTAAACTTTGTTTATTAGGAGGAAGGGAAGCTACAAATTTGGGGGGGGGGGTGATAATTTATTTCAAAGTAATAAATAAGGCAGATTTTTATCATTTTTTATTATTTTTTTTTAAGATTTTAAATTGTGATGATGGAGCAAAGTGGGGGGGGGGGATTACATGGATATTTATCTATTAGTATTTTAAAGTAACAAGAACTAAGGCAGAAGTAACGAGTTCAAAATAAAAGAACTAAGGCAAAACAACATTAAAAAAGGGACACAATTTTAAAAATAGAGACTTTTTAATATTAACAACGTTAACACATAACTGTTGTTAGCTGTCTCACAGGCAGCTATATATTTTTTTCAATTTTCATAATTTAACTATAGATACTTATGATTTAACTATAGTGAAATATTTCGTTTGAAGCCCTAGTACTATTGTTAGAGAATTCTGAATAAGTGGATTTTAATGATAATGGTCCTGAACTAAAGTTTAGTACATAAACAGTATCCTATGAGTAAATCGAGCTTTTTTTTTTCGCCTTTCAAACAAGCAGTCTCAGAGATCGCTCACAGTATCTTATGCAACAGCGTTTGTCATAGCAGTTAAAGGTTAATGCTGGAGAGAGAGAGGGGGGGGGGCGTTGCAAAGAAAGAGAAAACTAAAATTTTGTAACAATAAAACTACTGCAAAACCCTATTAAGAAACTGAGCAGAACTTAGAGCTTAACAATTATAAATATTTTAAACTTTAAAGTTTAGGGAGTGTGGGAAGGGACAAACAAAAATTTGGGGGGGTAGAGGGACAAAAATCTGCCGAAACTCAGAAGATTTTCATCTCTTACCAATATTGTTCTGCAGAAGCGAAACACATACAGAATATCTTTTTGCTGTTGCATAAATCTTCTCTCTCTCCCAAAAATGTTTTTTTTTTTTTTTTTTTTTTTTCCAAATGAGAATTATTTCTGCAATAAATCTTTCCTATTCTGCGACATTGTCGCTGCAATTCTGCCACGGGGATAAGATGTTTATCTGAGACCTGATATTAAGAATTTTAATTATTTACAAAGTGTAGGGATTACATCATTTTACTCCCCACTAGATAAGTGGATTTTCTAACACGGCGAATGGAAGTCCTTTAAAAACTGCTAGCTATAGAAGGTGTGCCAAAAACTTTATTTAATAATCATATTTTGCATATTACAGGGTTCGTACACTTTTACAACAATGCTTTAATAATTTTTTTTAATTTACTATTTACTATTTAAATAGCAGAAATTGTAGATACATTGTTTAATTACAGAATTCATAATACTTTTCTACATTTACATAAGGCAAACAATTCTATTAAAAAATTGTGTTAAAAGTGTACGAAACCTGTATTACCATGATGTAAACCTGGTGCTAAGTTATATCTTATACTACAGTTCCCTCCCCCCCAAGTTTCAGGACCCTGCCTTCCCTTTGGTATAAAAATAAGCACCCTTCTTGCCCCTCAGTTAAAAAAATTCTGCCCATAATGCCTTTGTATTAAAAAATTTATTTGCATAGTAACAACTGATTCATTCTTATCTTGAAGAGAGTGTCCTTCAGAATTCAAAATGTGTAGTTAAGGTAGTCCTTAAATGACCTGTTCAACAATGCGAAACTTTCTGACACAACTTCAGACTCATTTTTAAACACAAAGGTATAAAATTGGCAGGCCTGACTATGGAAGCGATTTGGAATCAAAACGAGTTTTACATTTTATGATAAATAGATTACTTATCGAGTTATAAGCGATTCTGGTTACGTGACAACACGTTTTTCGTACTTTTCTGGCTGCCGCGTAGGGAATTTGGTTCAAAACGCCAACTTTGGCAGTATTTTCTATAAGATCTTCTACATTTACCAAAAAATGGAAAACGTGTTTAGATTACATAGTTTCTGAATAAGTACACCTGCCAATTTCATGCATTTGCGAACAAAAATTCATTAAAAAAGTTGTCATAAAGTAACCTGTTTGGACTAGAGAAGTCTTAAGAATCTAAAAACTGCTCTTAAGAATCTAAAAAATATACTTTCCTCATCAGCCTCAACATGTTCTTCTATAAATATGGGGGAGAAAAAAAAAAAAAAAGGCAGCAGTAAAATTAGCAGAGAAAAGAAAAACATTTACCAGCTTTTTAAACCATTAAAAATATTGTTCTTAAAATGCACAGTAGTTTTACAAAAACTGTCATGTCATCCATTAAACGATTTAAACAGCCATCAGACTTTAAAAACAGGCTTTTTTTCTAAGCTATGTTGTAATACACATTACTTTTAAATGAAAAAAAAAACATTAATAACATATTTTTAGACAATATTTTATAAAACGATGTCTAAAACAAACCGTATCTTGATTTTCCCTTCATTTTCTTGTTAGGTTCAAGATAGTGGGTTTAATTGTGCATGTAAATACATCTTGTTTCATATTTTAGTTAAAAGTAAACAGGTGCTTATTCAACAGAATTTTGGTTTAAAAATATAAAAGAAAAACAAACTTTTTTCTAGTTTTTTTTTTCTTTTTTTTTTTTTTAAATTGTGCGATTTTGATTATAGGAGACAACGCCAATAAAAGATTTTTCTACCTTGACTGTAGTATATTTTTGCAGTGAAAACTAGCTCACTGAACATTTTAATATTTTCTTCTTCACCTAATCATTACTTCACAGTTATAAACAAATTCATCTTCAAAATGGCTAACTTTGTTTAATATAATTATCGGAATCTGAGATTGTTAAAGAATTTTTTATATTAAAATACTTCATGTGATTTTGTTTTTTGAGTGATAACTCCAAGTCTAGATTTGTGTCCATCAGATTCAGCAAGTAACAAAAAAGATAGATTGGTATTATTGAAATGCTGTAAGTAGCACCCAATTTTTTAATGCATTCTTATTCGACTTCATATCTTTAGTTTCTTTGTTTAATTCTTAAAGGATAATCGGTACTTTTCGGTTAGCCGGGCACCAGTGATATATATACATATACACACACATATATATACATATATACACATATACATACATATATATGTAGGATTTAAGCTGGCGTCTAGGGGATGAGAGTAATAGTCCACACGTTTTTCCAATTGATTAAAACGTTATACTTTTAATTCTTGATTATCATATAAAATATTTACAACATTAATTTAAAAACATATATACACTTAGAATTGATCCGACCGTCTGTCGGGCTTAAACATTTGTTAAATGCGCGGTTCCACCGACCGGCATAGAATTAACAAGAGACCACCGTCGATCCGTCTGATCGAGGCGAAGGCTGTAGCACATCTACTCTGTTCTCACGATAAAATTGCACATCATCAAAATTTATATTGTTCGCGAGGCATCATTCAACTTCACAAGCCCCAATAAAGTATGTGCTTGTGTTTGCAGTCTAAAGTTCAGATGAGAACTCCTGCGACCACAACTCGGCCGTCCTGACTGTGCTGTGTCCTCACAGTCATCATCTACTAATTTCACTAGGTATAGAACCAGTCGACTAAAATCTAAAATTATCAAATACACACAAAAAATATATATACAAACAAAACAATAAACAATAGTAAATATTGAAACATACAGTGTTTCCTAAAATATAAAAATGAAAATAACACAACAAAACTTGTTATAACGTTGAAAATTGCTTAAAGTTCAGAGTTCACTCATAATGTTCAATAAAAGTAAAAAGAATATTGTTTCAAAATATCAATCTGTCCAATTTGTCCATCGTTTCATAAAGTCAGCAGCACTCGATGTAATGTTTGGACCATCATGGTAGCCAATTTTCTTTACGTTGTATCGATCCTTTCCTTTCACTTTGGTGATTTCATAGGGACCGAGAAATTTAGGTCTCAACTTCATGCCTGTACCAAATTGTGTTTTTTGTATAGCTACTAAATCACCGAGTTTATAAGTGTATGCCGTTTTTCTTTTTTTATTAAAGGTTTTGCGATTCTCTTGCTTTTTATTACACAAAATGCACTCTACGCAATTCGCAATGACATTTTCTATTTGCTTCCTTAACTGGGGTATAAAATAGTTTTCTTTTATTATTGTTTCGGTTTTTGCTACAGCATAATGACCTTTATTATGAACATGGCGTATTATTTCTTTTTGCATATTTACGGGAATCATCAACAGTTCTCTGTCGTTTTCATATTTATACAGTATGTCATTTCGATTAAAATATTCCGGGCTTTCATTTTTTTCGATTAATTTTTTGATGGTTTGAATATGCTCATCTTCTTGTTGCGCTAATTTAATTTTTGCTGTTAATTCGTCATAAGAACGTGTTACTACCAATACCGTATTTCTGCCTAGTGCATCGACATGCTTCATTTTATTTCCCGCTCGATGTACTATTTCATAATCAAACTCTTGTAAAAATAGTGCCCATCTGGCAACTTTTGGCGCAAGATCTTTTTTGTCGAGTGTCTTTTGGAATGCTTCACAATCAGTAACAATTTTAACTTTTGTTCCCAATAAATAATTTCGAAATTTTTTCATTGACTCGATTACTGCAAGTGTTTCTAATTCATAACTCGAATATTTTGATTGAGTAGGTGTAGTTTTTCTACTCATGTAATGTATGGGGTGTAGGTTTTTGTTTTCATCTTCCTGTAGTAGGACACTACCAAAACCTATAGCACTTGCATCTGTGTGCAACTCTAATTTAGCACCGCGTCTGAATATGTGCAATACTGGGGTATTTACTAATTTCTCTTTAAGTGTCTCGAAAGCTTCTTTTTCGATGGGTCCAAATTTGAATGTATTTTCTGCTTTTAACAAATCGCTTAAGGGCTTTGCTACTCTAGCATAGTGAGGAATGTATTTTCTAAAGTAAGATGTTAAACCTAAAAAACTATGTAGTTGCTTAAGAGTACGGGGTTCGGGGAATTTTTTCACTGCCAAGGTCTTAGCTTCTGATGGCCTAACCGTACCATTTTCTATTATGTAACCTAAAAATTCTATTTTTCGCTTGAGAAATTGGCATTTTGTAAAATTAAACTTAAGTCCGTAATCAGCTGCAATTTCTAGAACACGTTTCAGTTTTAAAAGAGCTTCTTCGTCAGTTTGCGCAAGAATTATAATATCATCTAAATAAACTAGTACAACTTTTTCTTTAATTAGTTGTTTAAAGACAACATGGATGTATCTTTGGAACTGTTGAGGTCCAACCGATAGTCCGAAAGGGAGTTTCTCGAACTGGAATTGAGAATTATGTGTTACAAATGAGGTATATTTCTTACTATCCTCTGCAATATCGATGTGAAAAAAACCATTTTTTAAATCTAAGGTAGTGAAAACTTGCGCTTGTTCTATGTTGTCTAGAACTTCTTCTATTATTGGTAAGGGGAAGTGATCTTTAATTATTTTTTTGTTTAGGGGTCTGTAATCTACACAAAGACGCCATGAATTGTCCTTCTTCTTCGCTAGAACTATAGGGGATGCATAGTTCGAATGACTTTCTGTTATAATACCTGAGTCTAACCATTCCTGTATCTGTTTATCTACGAATTCCTGTTCCGGAAATGCTAACCTACGTGGTCGCTGTGCAATTGGAACATCGTCTGTTAATATTATGTTTACTTTTAAATTCGTATCTTTAATTTTATTAGGCCTATAGTTAGTGATAAGTTCCGTTAATTTTGTTTTAATTTCCTTGTTTGTAATATGACTAGTATCTATCTCCTGAAAATTTATTGAATTTGCTGTTTCAGCTAAACAAATCTTTGTGGTTTCCATTAAATTCGGTTGCATATCTGTACACTCTTCATTTTCTAACAAACAGTCACTTTGCACTTTAATTGGCATGTTTGATTTCTCAGCAAAGTTAAAAATGGGAGTGTTGCGGTTAAATTCTTCGGTTCTCACGAAATCAGAGTGCGTTGCAGTTTTTTCAAATGTAGGAGAGGTTTTTAACACTGACCGCAAATAATTTCTGGGTGTGCTGAAACTGATGTGGGCAAATTTTTTTCTTGTGGTTTCCCGTGGGAAAGCTATTGCGTAATTGATTTTGACTTCTTTCAGTTTTCTTTTTCCAGTAATCTGAATTCCGTTTTCAGAAATATTGAAATTTACTTGTTTTAAAAATTTACTCCCCAATATAATATTATAATTTAAATCTTTTACAATATATAAATCGGTATTTACAATATAATTATCCATCTCAACATTTAGATTCACGTAGCCCATAGGTGTTACATGGTTTCCACCTATACCTGACAAAGTTATATCATTTGCATATAATTTGGGACGTCCTAGAGAATCATAAGTGTCTAAATTTGCCATATTTACTTCGCTCCCTGTGTCAATTAAACTTTCAATACTTTTTCCTAAAATCATCACGTTTTTCATTATTCTATTTGAAGAAATTGAGATGTCGCTTGCAAAGGAATTTACACTTTTAGGGACATTATAAGTACACTGATCCGCTTTATGACCTATGGATTTGCATTTGAAACAAATGGGTACTTGTCTTTTACGTGGGCAGTTAATCGACTTGTGCGAAAATTCGTTACAGTTGAAACAACGAATTTTTACACTTGAACTATTTTTTTGGGCACTTGCGTAATTTTTCTCATACGGCACGCGACTCGTATCACTTCGATGAAATGTCCTATTACTTTCAATCGAACGTTTTCTAAATTCCGAAATTCGGGTTTCTATAATCATTTTTTGTAATATTGTTCCTTGCCGATTCATAATCGTCTAATTTAACAATTAACTCTTCTACATTTGTTATTTTTGGCAATTCATCACAAAAATGTTCACGAATGTCTGGAGGTAATTTTTTCCGGATTTGATCCACAACTATCAGGTCTTGAAATTCTGAAAAAGTCCGTATTTGAAGACCTTCTATCCATTCTCGTAGAAATGTGTTAATCTCAAAAGCATAATCACGCCAAGAAGATGAAATGTCTTTACGATGATTATTAAATTTCTGTCTAAATTGTTCAGGTGACAAGCGGTACCGTTTAAGCAACAATTTCTTCACGAAATCATAATCTGAAGCATTGGGGTCTGGTTCCCGACCAACGAATTGTACTATGTCAAGAGGTAACAAACCTAGCAAATGAGAAACCCACTCACTCTTATCTAATCCTATTCTATTTATTTGCCTTTCAAAAAGGTTAAGATATACCCCGATATCACCTGGTAATTCAAATTTCGCCATAATTTTTAACAAATTATTTTTATCTGTTGGAGGGGGGGCATTAGCACTAATTGTTGACTGCAACTCTAACTTACGAATTTCAAATTCCCTCTTTGATTGTTCCTCAGCTAATTGCCTCTCTCTCATTTCTTTCTCTTCCCTGTCTGACGTAATACGCATTTGAATATTTTTCGTGTATTCTTCATCGTAATTATCGGATTTAAGAATTAAGTCTGTCAGTACTGAACATTTTACATTTTCTGGCAATACTAGATTTAATTCTTCAACCAATGTGATTAGATCACACTTTTTAACTCGCGCGAGGTATGCCATTTTCTATTAAATTCAAAATTAACTATCTAATCGTAATAAACAATACACATAAAAAACATTTTTTTTTTCACTTACTTCAATAAGAGATCCAATTTAAATATATAAAAATAAAACATAAAATATACACTATGCATGGGAATCTGAGCTCCCTTTATTTTTTTAAGACCAAGGTTCGACCGCCTTGTCTTTTTAATATTACTGAATATTACCTGCACAAAAAATAAAGCACTACAGGTAATTAATTTTCGTTTTCTTTAAAATAGCGTAAAGAAAGGTACCACCACCTTTTTTCTTTTAAATATTACCTGCAAAAAATTTAACACTACAGGTATTTATTTTTTTTCGTTAACTTTAAAATATTATAAAACAAAAGGTACCACCACCTTTTTTATTCTTTTTCAATATTACCTGCAAAAAAAATAAAGCACTACAGGTTTTTTATTTTCTTTATCACTTCGTTGAATGCAGGAAAAAAAATTACACCCTGCTTTAATCTTTGTAATGTAAAAAGATAAAGAAAAACAAAAATAATTTCACTGCTTGAAATCACTACTTGCGTGCACAAAAATAGCTACAACAACAACAAAAAATAATCACTCCACTTTCTTTCACTAATGAGACCAAAACATCGCACTCGATGCGAGGCCTTTTTTCTTCTTCTGTAGAAAGATGTCACAAACACCCAGGAAGCAATTCACACTATTCACGCTTTTCGGTGCAAAAACACTGTAAAACACATCACATCTGGAGAAAAACGCACGTCAGTAGGTCAAATTATTTCTTTTGTCAGCTTTGGAAAACTTTTCTTCTTTCTCTTTTTCGAAGCATCGGAAATTTATGATAAGAAGTCTGAAGTCTGTCCTCTGGTGTTCAAAAAATTATCCCGGCCGAACCCCCAAAATCTGTAGGATTTAAGCTGGCGTCTAGGGGATGAGAGTAATAGTCCACACGTTTTTCCAATTGATTAAAACGTTATACTTTTAATTCTTGATTATCATATAAAATATTTACAACATTAATTTAAAAACATATATACACTTAGAATTGATCCGACCGTCTGTCGGGCTTAAACATTTGTTAAATGCGCGGTTCCACCGACCGGCATAGAATTAACAAGAGACCACCGTCGATCCGTCTGATCGAGGCGAAGGCTGTAGCACATCTACTCTGTTCTCACGTATGTGCTTGTGTTTGCAGTCTAAAGTTCAGATGAGAACTCCTGCGACCACATATATGTACACATATATATATGAATATATATATATATATATATATATATATATATATATATATATGCACATATATCACTGGCGCTCGGCTAACCGAAAAGTACCGGATAATTTTCCCAATCGAGAAAATTTTCTTTTACAGCTTGACCAAAATTTTAAAGATCATCTTATGTTATTACTTGTCATAAATAATCTGCAATTTTAAAAGAATAAAGTGTTAAAAGTAAAAATTATTTATATCCTTTATTTATTTTTTGAGAATAAACACACATTGTTTGCAGTTAATCAAAATTTCCTCTAGACAGCTAACATTGAAATATTATTATGAAGACGAACATTAAGCTCGAAGCTGCTGCGGTCGTCCAATGATCTCAGAGCCCCGAGCCCAATCCTTCCCCATTTTCGGTGCATTAAATTTGCAGAATATAGAGTTTAAATTTCTCCGATATTGAATCCGGTTTTTAAAGAGTCTGGTAGAGTGTCGGGAAAGGGCATACGGACGTTGGACGACCATCCAACGTCCTTACGCCCTTTACCGTGACATACCTGACCAACATCCAGATGTGAAATAAAGATGTCACTGGTAAAATGTAAAAGCCTGATATGATAGGTTTAATGCCTCGAAAAGCGGGAAGGGTTGGTCCCGGGGCCCTGAAGGCATCAATGAAATTATTGCCTAGAGCAAGAATCTTGGTTTAATGAGAAAATCGACTTGATCTTCTTTGGTTCTGAGTGACTCTTACATCAACAAATTGTGCTATCTTTTTGTTTTTTTTAAATTTTATGTGTGGTAAAAATTGTGCATCTGATATTGCACACTTCTACCAATATATTTTTAATGAAAAGGAAAAATAAGTCAGAATGATATAAACATGAAACAAGAATTAAGGCTATTAGTCAGTCAACTTCCGAATTCCCCTCGCTAATGTAAAAGTTTAGGACATAAAATACATTCATATATTTAAGGTAATTAATATTTTTAACTTCTTTTTTCTGTGTATATTCCTGTTGTTCTTATAGGATTCTCTTTTTATTTACTTAGTTGTCAAAATATTTCTAAATTAAACACTTAATTTTATTTGTGAGGTGTTAAAATCTTACTCACAGCTCGTCAGCTTTTAACACATAAAATATTAAATTAAGCATAGATTTTAGAAATATTTGAGAACTAATAAAAAAAAAAGAGACATCTTTTAAGAAAAATACAAAGAAAAAATGAGTTAAAAATATAAATTTCCCGAGGAGATATTTTAAATATATGGCACATTCTACACCCATAATGTTTAACATTAGCGAGGGAAATTGGGAAGTTAACTGACTAACAGCCTTAACAATAAAATTAATCTCTTGCACAGTAAATAATACAAAATAAATTTATTAAAAGAATATAATGGTACTAAAAATATTAAAAAAGATATTGGCCAAAATAAATTTTAATATCATTTACAAACAGCAATTTCAATTTTTCTGTTAAAATATATATAACTTTATCACTGTTATACACTGCTAGCTATCTAAAATGCAACACCATGAAGGAATGCAAATAACAGAATGATATTTATTGGACAAATACATTATAATGGGAAGGACAAGCGATTACATTTTCAGAAAATTTGGAGGTATAGATCCCGAGAAAACTCTACCCAAAGCAGCCACTTCTGGTTGCAATAACAGCATTTATCTGCCTAGCCATGGAGTCGAAGAGAGATTGGATGTCATGTACGGGTACATCAGTCCATGCAGCTTCAACACTATGCCACAGTTCACCAACCGTACTGATGGGCGAGTGGTGGCGGGCCAGTCGCTCAGAAGTCATTGACGGGACATTTTCAATTGTTGAGAAATTAGGAGAACGTGCTGGCCCGGGTAACAGTCGAACATGTTCTGTATCAAGGAAGATCAGCATAGTACGAGCAACATGCGGTCGTGCACTGTCCTGCTAAAAAGTAGAATTGAAGAGGCATCGAATATAAGGCAGAACCACGGGCCGTAACACATCAGAAATATAACGTCTGCTGTTGAAATTGCCGGCAATGCGAACAAGAGGTTACCGAAACAAAAATCCAATGGCACTTCATACCGTCACTATAGGTGATATGACAGTATGACGATTCGAATGCAAGCTGGCAATGTGCATTTTCCACGATGCTGCCAAACATGGATGCTAGCATCATGATGCTGTATATGACACAAGAATGGCATCTTACGTCATCTTTGATGAATTTTTCTCTATTGAAGAACTTTTTTCAGCAGTTCAGTTGTCGATTAGTCATTCTTAGCTGACCCTCGGGATTACCTCTTCATCAGTATTATTTACGACAGCTTTCTTGGACCTAAAAGGAAAATGAATTATGAGTAATTAGATAAAAATATCAAAATTAAATCAAGTAAATTATCTATCTTCATTGTTTATCTATATGTGAATATTCCATTTAAAAAAGGGTTAAATTTATACAAATTTGAGGTTTATTTAATCTTATCATAGTCTCGGGCAACGCCAGATGGGTCAGTTAATAATAAACAAAACTTATATTATGAAAACAGAATAATGTGAGTTTTAGTATGAAGTTTAAATAAGATTAATCAACCTTGGCATTAAACATGTAGGGTTTAATCTAGTGCTAGCCAAATAGCCAAAAAGCTAACTGAAAGCACCTTTTGCCCCCAAAGCATTTAGTGGATTTGCCAAATAGCGACAGCCAAAAAATATATATATCATTTCCATTTTGTTGTTTTGCATTTTGTAAACCTGCTGCTGCCGCGTTAAAAAAAAAAAAAAAAATCTCACACCGCCTCTATCCTGGCAACAAACTTCAAAATTTGTCTCGTCTTCCCTGTGCAAGCATCTTACATATAGTGTGACGTCATTTGCGTTAAAAGAGTATTGAGGAAATTAAAAGAGTTTGTTTATTTTTTGTTGATGATCCCAACTTAGGAAATGAAACCAAAACGGTTCAAGAATAGAAGTTGTTCAGGCAGGTTCTGACCACAAGGGGTAAAGAAATGAAACCAGCCGTTTGTATTCTTTTCTCCCATAAAAATGGCATTACTGACATGTTTCCCAATGTAACTTCTTTGTATGAATTTATAGCAACAATTCTGTTGTCTACGCAGATTGTGAAAGGGGATCGAGTCTCATGAATATAACAAAAACTGACTTGAGAAATAGACTGATAATCAAAAATTTAAGTAACTTAATGATGATTAATTTGGAAGGGGAAGTTTGAAAAGAACTTCCATTTAAAAAAGCATTTGATGTGTGATGTATGGCCAAATCCCCAGAACAGGACCGTGTGAAGAGAAAACTGCGCCCGGGGCAAAGTTTCAATTTGGTGCCCAACCCCCCTCCCCTTCTTTTTGTAACAGGTAACATAAAACTGATAAAGTACAGAAACAGAAATAAATTCTATTGAATAAACATTTCGCATTTATGTTGGAACTTTAAAAGGTTTAATTTTAATTCAGAAATTGCAAACAACTAAATAGTGTAAGAGAAAATTGCACTTATTTGTTGGAGAGATCATGATATTTGGAGACAGAAAAAAAAGAATGATGAAAAGGGAAAAAGAAATTCCCCAGAAAATGATCAATGACCAAAAATTGAGTAAATAAATAAATTAAACCGTGGTTGGTAGTATAAATTTGGCTCCCCCTAAATTTCCGTGCCCGGGGCGAAGCCCCCCCCCCCCCTCGCTCCCCTCTTCGCACGGCCCTGCTCCAGAGGGTCAATGTTAAAGAGTGGTGTACTGTTTGTACACTGTATAATTAAAAATAATACTCATTTAAATAGAAATTTTGTATAAATAAAAGTTTTTTTTTTCTTGGCTAAAGCTATTTTTATTTGGCTAACAGTTATTGGCTGCAATTAGCCAAAAAGCTACAAATCTCTTTTTCCTAGATTAAACTCTAAACATGCTAATGTGAAAATGACATTCACAATGTAACTAGAAACCCTGTCACTCAAATTTTACACTACACTTTTTTTTATTTTTTTTTTTATTGAGTGCTTGTTTTGTTAGCCAGATCACCAAATAATGTTTCAATCCCCATTACTGACATTGTTATGTGATTAAGCCCTTTCATCATATGATCCGATTTTAAGGAAGATCAGTGGTTTTTGTACTGATATATTCATGTTTACATACTTTGTCCGGATTTTTGTACAGATATTTTAATTTTTTAACAGATTTTTTGCCTTTTACATTTTAGATTAAAAAAGTACATAAAGTTGTTTATAAAATAATTAGTATGTTTTTATGACAACTACTAAGGTTTCTTATGGCCAGCATAATTTGTTTTTCAAATATATCCGCGCTATATAATAATGAACAATGTTCAAAAAAATTTTTTTATGATCATATTAGATATTATTGATCCTATGATCACAAATCTCAATGTTTGTCAAACGCTCTTAAATTTATCCCTTTTATAAATATATAGAGATAGGATATCTGTTGTTATTAAAATATTTTTGCCCCTAATTAAAGAAAAACAGTAGTTTTGATCTTTGCATATGAAAATAAGAAACAATGTAAATGTTGAAATGAAATACTTTTGATTCAAGGAATTTCTCATTAGAACATTTTTTTTTTGTTATTTTAAATGAAGGAGTGAAAATATTTTTTTAATGTGTGTGTTTTCCCTTTTAATATAAGAGTTTAAATTCTTTCCCTAAGAACTACATTGTGCCCCCCCCCCCCCCCCCACCAAAAAAAATAAATAAATAAATAAATAAATAAATAAAATAAAATGAATAAATAAAACTTGTCTAACTGAAAAGTACCATATATTGTGACGTTGTTATTTTCTATTGAATGCAAGCAAACTAAGCATTAAATTTGCTGTTGGCATACTCAAAACAAAATTAGTATTATCTGGAAGATTTTTTGGTACTGACATCTGGGATAGGAGATAGATAGCCAAAAATTGTTGTCAATAATGTGCAAAACAGTTATTTAATATTGTTAAATACATAAAATTGTTGAAAGTGGTAAATAATATAAAATAAATAAATAAATAAAATAAATAATAATAAATAACAAAAAACTGTAACCTATAATAAAAAAAATCCCTGACGGCCCGGCCTACAGGCACAGGTAGATTTCGAAGACGCAGACCGTGAGCCGCTTGTCAGTTGGGAATTGCATTAAGAAATGACTTTTTTGCCATGATGCGTCATTTGGAAACGCCCACTTTGAAACCTAACTTGTTTGCAGGCAAAGCCGGCAGGGATTTTTTTTTTTAATTTTTTTTTTTTTTTTTTTTTTTTGCTATAAGGGTTGGTTTTATAAAAAAACTTGTCAATATAAAAGTTTTAGGTAATATTAAGAGGATTTATTATAAATTTAAGCAGATTTAAGCCCTCCCCCCCGGGGCCATTTTTAATGATATCAAAAATCTGTCATCCATAAATTTTCGGCCCTTTTCCTAGAAGTAATAATAATAACGTTAAACGGATTCAATGCGTATCATAATTAAGAAAATATGGGGGTTTTCTGTTTTCACAAAAAGCCCCCCCCCCCCTCCCCTCTCTGTACATCCATCATAATTTTCTCAGAACATAGTTTTCAATACATTTTTCAAAAAAAAAAAAAAAAAAAAAAAAAAAAAAAATTATATGCCCCCGTAAAGTGGACCAGTGTGCCCCACTTCTGGGGTACAGTGGACCGCTATTAGGTATTATCTGAAATACAATATAAATCTATTTTTCATTAATCTAATTCTTTTTCATTTCCCCTTTACCTGCAAAATAACATAGTAATATAAATTTACAAGTAACATTTTGAAACAAAAACAAAATTAGATCTTGAAAATAATAACAGATTAATACAGGAACAATTGCAATTTAGTTGAAGTTATTACTTAAGTACAAAAAAATCAGCGCACATTAAAATTTGCAAATGAAATTCCAAAATACTTATGAGTAAGATTGAGCCTGGAATATTCCTGAAATACTTTTAGGTCTGGGAGCAACATTATGAAATCATTGATATCAATAACAGATTCATCTACAGTTTTGGAAAAAAAAAACCAATTTCCGTTCAATTTGCATCTCAGGAATCTTACTTGAATAGAATCATCATCAATTAGACTACGGTTACATTTATCAAAGGCAGTAAATAAATGCAGAACAAAATATTTCTTACTATGTTAAATAAATTGTTATTTTTCTTTGTTTACTTTATTTTACCGTTAAATAACAACTTTAAAATATTTCTTTATAGAAAATAAGCATCTATTAAATATTTTGAACATTCTGCATTACAGGAGCAGAGTGGATTGTGAACCACTGTGCCCCAGGAGTGGGTGGTCCATTCTTTTAAACATATTAACTTTAAAGTTAAATAAATACAAGTATCTTAGCTTTGCAAAATAGCTGTTTTATCTTATTTATCTACAACCTTTAATTACTTAAAAATTAAAAATATGATGATGAAAAATTTTACTTTTAGAAGCTCAAAACAACCAATTAAGATAAAATAGTTCAATCTGAGCTAAACATATTTTCTGAAGGCTATAAATAATCAGTGCAGTGCTGTTATCTATTAGAAGAGAAGCTTTAAAAAAATCAAATAAATAAAATGTTAGGGGGTGGTCCACTACGTACCAGTCTCCCCTACATTTCCACATATTTACACTTTCTGGTTAAATAGACAGCTGTCAAACACCAATAATTGTCATGGTAATTTTAAGCCTCTCCCTAATAATATGTCATAGCTATGGCTCTGTATTTGATGTGGGAGATTTTTAAATAGATGCACATTTCTTAAAATGAAGCATATAAATACAAAATAAGCAAAACTAAGAATTTTTGACATACAGAGAATTTTTAAACATAAAAAGTAATACAGAAATGTAACAAACAAGCAATAGTAAATATCAAAAAGTAAAATTATACTAGTTTTTTTTTTTTTTTTTTTTTTTTTTATGAATAATGAAACAGTTTTTTCATTTGTTATCTTTCGTTAATTTTAGATAATTTTTAAACAAATTAACATAAAAAATAAATTTTATATTATACAAAATGTTAAGGGGGCCGTGCCCTTTTCATAAAAAATCATTGCTTATTTTCTCTTGTAATACTTCATTACGTTAAGTTAATCGGGAATAATAAATTACATATTTTTTCCAAAACTCATTAGAGAATAGGGAAATTTTTTTAATTAAATTTAAAATTACAGGCATGAGCAATGGCATGTCCTACCCCACCCTTATTTGCATCCATTTTCCAGTTCCAATTGAACAGCTTTTAAATGAGGAAGAAGTAGACATAATCTAAGCTCTTTTACCATATCAAAATCTTCCAAGTATAAAGGAAAATAATAGATTACTACTTTCTTTAAATTAAAATTGTTAGATTATTGCTGCGAATGTCAAAAAATGTACATCTGGAACATAGATTCTGGAATTAGCTCTTTAAATATATCTTACTGTTAGAATTTTTATTTATGTTAGTGCATATTTATGTTATTTATAGTATGTTTACTTAGAAATTAATGTTTGTGCATATAAAATACTGGTAATATGTGCTACCAATTTTCTAATGATTTTAATTTTCTGATATATATTCGGTCTTACAAATATTGGATAATTGGCTAATAGTCAAAATTTTAAGAAATTTCCAAAAATTAAATTTTTATTTTCAACCTGGCAAGAAAACAATAAAATTGCATTTTTAACATTACATTGACATATATATCGCTGAATGTAAACAAACAGGTTGGCGAGAAAGTTTTGAAATAGCGCCAAAATATCATTACGGAAATTACGACATTAATAAGAATAACAACAATGAAATAATTTTAATGAACAGGAGAATGAATTAAAGAAATTAATTGTTATTGTATTTAACATTAGATAAAAGATGGTTTAGAATAAAAAAGATAAATAGAAAAGTGACACTTACCAACTATGAAGAGGAAAGCAGAATATGTATCTTGCAACTCTCGGCTTATGTGACGAAAACCTTTCACTATACTTTTCATTTAGAAGTAATAGATTTGTCTGTGAGGTTTAAAAGATATTGCCTGACAAAATAAATGAAAAAAATGCTCTCCGTCGAGCTGAGACAGAGCTTCGGCAGCCGCCATATTTTAAGAATCTAGAGAGTGAAATCGTGACGTCAGATTCCTAAGCATTTGATTGGCTGTTGGTGGCGATATGGTCGCGATATCGCCCATAGCCGAGCGACAAAATTGCTCCGACAGAAAAAAGTTGCTTGCTACCGAGCAACTCTTCTGAAGCCATAGGTTTACATGGGTGTCGCCTGGAAGTGGCGGCGACTTGACGCCTCGTGTAATAGCACTTTAACACCTCGCAGATGTTTACAGCTTACCGCAAATGATAGATAAAACAAATAATTTAAATAAAGATATTTCAAATGCTTTATAATTTATATGGCTAGAGGTGATATCTTACTAAGCACTGGCCAGTTTGGAATAAATTGCTATAGGAATGACATATAGTTTATGACATATTTTTAATTCGTTTTTGTTCAGAAATGCATGAAATTGGAGGTGTTTTTATTCAGAAACTATGTAATTGAAAAAAGTTTTCCAGTTTTTGTTAAAAGCAGAAGATGTTTCAGAAAAAAGTGTCAAAGTCGGCGTTTTGAACCGAATAGCCGACGTGACAGTAAAAGAAAGGGGGAAAAACCGGTCGTCACGTGACACGAATTGCTTATAACTCGATAAGTAGTTTATTTATTTAAAAAAATGAAAAATCATTTCGAATCCAAATAGCTTCCATAGGCCGTCCTGCCCAATTTATGCCTTTGCGTTTAAAAGTGAGTCTGAAATTATGTCAGAAAACTTCGCGTTCTTGAGCAGGTCAGTTAAGAACCACCTTAATTATACCGTACAAGGAAAATCCTGAAAGTGTTGGATCGTCGCAAAAATTGTGCCCTCATTTTTTGACCAAAAAACTGATGATTGGGTTGAGTGGCCTCTCAAAATAATTAAAGATTGGAGATTTTTAAAGAAATATTTTTAGCATTACAAAATTAGCAAATGAGTTCCATGCGGTAGTAGAAAAAAAAAATGAAAATGTTTGCATTTAAAATGTTAACAAACCTGTAAATTGCTAACAATTTTATTAGACTGGGAGATCTATTTCTGCATTACTTTCCGCTAAAACTTTCATACGTTACTAAATTTCTATTTAGGATTTTTTACCTGTGTATTGTATAGTATATTTTGTTAAATTTCTTGAAAATGGTAATGAAAATTGTAAAAAAGTTATCTGCCTTATATATGTAGACAGATATTTATTTATTATTTTATTTTGGAAATACTCAATTTATTTAAATAGTGTGTGACAATGTTTTTATTAACGATTTAGGCAAATGACATAATTCAAATCTATATTTTATGAGTTTCTGTTTCAAATTCCCTCTCCGATCACACTGTGAAGTCACAGAGTGTTGGAATTTTGGTCATAGGTGTGACGGGACTTATGTGACTTGAAGTGACGTCATTGCAACGTCACAAAAATTATTTAAGCTCTCAAATAGTAATTTTCTTGATGCCATAAGTTGTTCTAAAGTTTATTTTAAGTTTTCTTAAAATCTCCAAGACGTTCACATTTTGGTCACAGCGTGACGTTACAAAGTGGTGGAATTTTGGTCACAGGTGTGACGTGACGTACGTGACTCACAGTGACGTCACAATGACGTCACTGTGACTGTGCATGCTATGCGGGATATATATATATATATATATATATATAACTTTAAGTAAAATTTAACCATTGAAACATAAGAAACTAACCACATACATTGAAATCCCGATACCAAAGAGCCCTGTCAAATTACAAATTAAAATTGTAGTCCTAATAAATGTAACATTATTAATTCAAATTAAGAAGGAAAAAAAAATATAAATAAGGAATGAAATAAAAACCACACGAGTATAAACACAAATGAAAGCTTATAAAGTAATTTACTTTTTCAAGGGCAAGAAAATCCCATTTATAAGCAAAGAACGATTGTTTTCTGTATGTAACACCAGCTTTTGCTAAACATCGTGCCATATCTTGCCCGAACAATCGTTGAAACAATATTGAATAACAAGACCTTTTACAATGGAATATTATAAATTATACATACAATTTGAAAAGGAGTGGGAAAAAGAAGAAAAAAAAAATCATATATTACTTACATTAATAATATATCCAAATCATTAGTATATTGTTAGCACATGTACAAAAGTGTATCCAATAGAAGAGGTTAAATTCACAGTTAAATAGAAAATCCTTCAGATCATAAATTGTATCCTACTGTTACAGTTTTTTTTTATTTAACTACATAGATTACAACATTTTAAAAATGGAGAAAAAAATAATGATATATATAAATAAAAACCATTAATTAATTTACTATAATTTTAATTTAATAAATTAAAATATATTATATTACTTGATAATTTGAAAGTATTTCATAGATATTATTACTACCACACTAAATTTCAAACAGTTTTAATATTTTAAATAAGCTATACTGCTGCCATCTATTTTAAAAATATTAGACTATTTTAGCATAATAGCATACTAGTAAATTCATCATATCATTTACTTTTGCTGCTGACATCTGGTGTACAGATATTCTACTAAAACTTAATATTGCAGGTAAAATTACTTATATGCAGCTGTAATGTAGTGTAAATATATTAATTTTACTAGTTAATATTAATGATATATATAGAGAATAAGAGTTACTAATATAATATATTTTCTTTTTTAACTAACCCATTTAATATATATCTTAATTTAACTTAAACAATAATGTAGAATCCATATGATACTTTTATTTTATAAAGAATTAGTGTTATACTTAGAAATAACATAGATTATTCAATATGGCAATGCACTTATTGAAATTTAAATCCAGCTAAATAAATAATATCTACCATGAAAATAAAAAATATAAAAAAACAGAAATATTATTATTTTTTAAATAAAATGATCTAAAATAAAATAAATAATATAAAACTGAGCGATATATGTATTAGTGTATTATATTTAATAAATATTTAATATTTACCAAATTTAAATCTGTTTAACATATTAATGTTATATTGTATTGAATAACCCATTGTAACATCCTTGATAATTTAACGTTTGTTACAACCCCAATAATATTAACTCCATATAATCATAACAACAAATATAGAATTCGCACTCATGTAAATTTTAATTTATGAATGACATTTAACTAAGATGATCCTACGCAGCACATGCACACAATAGGAGTTATAAATTAGCCAAATATATCAACAATCAAAAGTTGAAAATTAACGACAAATAAAGAATTCGCACACATTTAAATTTTAATTTATGAATGACATTTAACTAAGATAATCCTATGCAGCACACGCACACAATAGGATTCATAGTTTAGCCAAATATATCAACAATCAAAAGTTGAAAATTAACGACAAATAAAGAATTCGCACACATTTAAATTTTAATTTATGAATGACATTTAACTAAGATAATCCTATGCAGCACACGCACACAATAGGATTCATAGTTTAGCCAAATATATCAACAATCAAAAGTTGAATATCATTTTTATCAAGGAGATTTTAACAAAAAAAAAAAAAAAAAAATTACAGACATATAACCCAAATTAAATCTATATTTATATGCGTAAAATTGATTTAACTAAATAGTAAGGATAACCATAATCTTGTTCAAATTGAAGGATATGTTTTAAATTTTGATTTTTAAAGTTATTTGAACAAAGGTTATTAATTCTATGTGCAAAATTTAGTAAAATATTTACAAATACTGATTTATGTATACATGACAAATAGTTAGTAAATAAGTTTACCTTAAATGTAAAATCATTTCGCTTGTCATAAATGTCAAACAAAAGTTTATTATCTTTAAGAATTATCTTAAGATCAAGAAAATTAATTTCATTATTTGCCATAACATTGAAACTATAATTTAAATTTTTATGATATGTTATAGGTAATAAATAATTTGAATTACTATTAAAATCGAAGACAATAATGTCATCTATATAACGGTATATTTTACAATTAGCAATATTAGAGTTACGTTCATAATAATATAAATACAATTCTGCAAGAATTGAAGAAACAATGTCACCTTGAGGGAGGCCACAGCTTTGTATATATATAGTATCATTAAAAACAATATAATTATAATGGAGAATAAATTTAGTTAATGTTTTAAAGTAATTTAACGTAATATTATTTTTTAATTTAATAGAATCCCTGTATTCTTTATATAATAAATTTACTATCCTGAACATATCTTTAATATCAATGTTATTAAATAAGTCATTAAAATCAAACGTCTTCATGTATTTTATGTTATTTAAATTTTTAATATTATTGACAAGTTGAAAACTATTTTTTATGCTATACATATTATCTTTTTGTTTTGTAAGTTCAAACAATTTAGTGAGAATAGTTAATAAAAATTTGCTTGCATTATTGTTATATGTATTACAACCGATTGTTACAGTTCTAAATTTTAAAGGAGTTTTGTGGAATTTAGGTATAACAACAATATATGGATAATTAAAGTTATAATTTTTAATTTTTAGTAATTTATAAAATTGAAATATATGTCGATTATTAATGATTTTATCAAGATTAGTTTTTTTTAAATTTAAACTTGTATTTATAGCTTTAGAGATTAACTGCGAATAATAATATTTGCAGATGAAAGCATAATTGTTTGGTGATTTATCAACATATGTAATATAAATTTGTTTTGTAAATTCGTTATTTCACTATTTAGTTGTTTAAAATTAAAATTATAAATGTCCAAATTCCTGTAAAGTTCAGCATTTAAATTACTTGAAACATTTAATTTCCATTCATTAAAAAATTCAAGAGGTTTATTATAATCTATTGATATTTTATATATAAAAAGGTCAAGATCCAGATTAAATTGTTTTAAAATAGAAAAAAATGTATAACATGAAGGTATTCGAAATTTAGTCCCATTATCATAAAATTTCGCAAGTAATCATTCTCTACAATATTGATATCCCCTGTAATAATGTGACCATGTACCTTATCTACATAATTGCTATAATTAGGATTATTACATAAGCAAGGAGGTTTATCATTTGATGTTAGAAATTTTGCAAATTTATTGTATATATATATATATATATACATGTAGGTGTATATGTACGTGTATATATATATATATATATATATATATATATATATATATATATATATATATATATATATATATATTTCACTGGAGCCCGGCTAACCATAAAGTACTAATTTTTTGTTTTTTTAACGAGCGACTGGTTTATTTAATCATCGTATTCATTAAAAAACTAATTATTAAAAGCTATGTTTTAGTCAACGGTAATTTTTAGTAAGGGTTAAACAAAAACATTCTTACCAATTTATAAAATTAGCTTGCATTTTGTAATATAAAAGTTTATTTTTTTTTATTTTAATAAATTCATTATGTATAAGCTAACGGTTACAATTAAAACAGACTTTCACCATATGTGTGTGGCTGGTGATTAAAAAAAATAATCGTTATGTCATTAGCATTTGATAATTAAAAAAATTCCACTTATGAAAGATAAAACCTAAATAAATTCAATTACAGACTCCTCTTTTCTCTTATATAACATTCATAACAATAAGTTAAAAAAAAGTAAAGACACTTAAGGTTGTTAATTGCTTTTTAAAATTGTGTTATGCATAAAAATTCACTAGCTCACACTTTTTACCTTATTTTTGTGTTTTGAGCGGTCGTTCTAAAGCTTAAGCGTGTGATTTGTCGTTATTAACCATATGCCTATTGTTTTTTCTAATAGACACATGTTTAGTCTATAACGACAAATCGACCACTCAAAACATACAAGGTGGCTATAATTAAATTACCGTACTCAGAGTGTTCTGTAGCGCGATCTAATTGCGAGAATGGTACCAAATTTTGTAGGAAGATTAAACAAGACGGGGGACGAAAGATTCCGCGACAAAAAATTAGTTCAAAAAGTCACCGCCAGGGGAATATGTGTCGCCGTGTATTCGAAAAAGAAAGTTTCAAAAAAGAAGAATCAATACTGAAATAAAATTACCGTTTATTTAGCACATACAACTCAGGTTCGATGTGGCCGCCGTTTTTGTGGACCACATATTGCATTCTGTGCACAGCATTTACAACAGCAGCGAATAACACGTCTGCAGGAATCTCCCGTACAGTTCGCGATATGTTATCCTTCAACGTAGCCAGGTCCTGGACACCTCCATGACAGACCTTGGACTTTAGGTAAGCCCGTAGTCAAAAGTCGCAGGGTGTAAGATCAAGGGACCGAGGTGGCCATGCAGTTGGAAAATAGTGGCTAATGATTCTTTCTGTTGTGAATTTCTGTCGTAGCAGCTGCTGTACCCGCAAAGCAATATGTGGAGGGGCTCCATCTTGCATGAAAATGATTTTCTCCAGGCACTATCTTTGCTGAAGTGCCGGAATAACAAAGTTGTTTAGCATTTGGCGATATTTGTCTCCGGTAACAGAACAAGTTACAGGTCCTGTCGGCATCATCCAGCTCCATTCTGGCAAGAAAAGTGAGAGCACAAGTCAATTGTTTATCATGGTCGGTGTGACGTAACTCTTGTACACGGCTGATCTTGTACGGATAGAAGTGGAAAATCTTTCGTAGGATTTTCCATTCCGTACAATAAGGCATATCCAGATTCCGAGCTATCCCACGAGCGCTGAAAGTGGTAGCAATATTGTCTGGTGCTCTGTCGACAATCGCCGTCGCCACTTCTTCGATTGTATCCTGTGATACGGGTTTTCGTCCTCTGCCTGACTGAACATTTAGAGAACCTGTTCCATTGCTTTTAAACCATTAACTGACAAAGGACCGTTACCTTTACGCATTTTTCTGTGGTTTCTAAAAGCATGAAGAGCGGCTGGCACATTGCACTGGTTGAGGTAAAAGAATTTGACTAGTAGAGCTCGCTCGACTAAAGAAGGAGACATTATGAAAGATAACTTTCAATGAAATTGTTTCTAACAGTAGCACATTACCTTTTAAAGCCGAACAAGCTGGCACTGGGCCAAAAGATGTAACGTGAAATTTGAATAAAGAACTTCTTCTTCTGTTGTTGCTTTCTTTGTGGCTCTGTAAGTGAAATTGCAGATAAAGAAACTTTAGCAGTGTTTATGTAAATTTTTAGCTTTTTATAAACTGTTACCATTTTGAGCTTAGATTAAATTGCTAAATTCGTTAAATAAACGGTAATTTTATTTCAGTATTGACTCTTCATTTTTTGAAACTCTCTTTTTCTAATACACAGCGCCATATATTCCCCTGGCGGTGACTTTTGGAACTAATTTTTTTTCGCGGAATCCTTCCTCCCCGTCTTGTTTAATCATCCTACAAAATTTGGCGCCATTCTCGCAATTAGATCGCGCTACAGAACACTCTGAGTACTGTCACTTTAATTATGACCACCTTGTATTTTGAGCGGTCGTTATAAGCATTGAGCGAGCGGTTTGTCGTTAAAAACATGTGCTGTGATCTATTAGAATACATATGTTTAGTCTATAACGACAAATCGCCTGCTCAAAACCTGATTTGAACGGTCGTTATAAACATTAAGCGGGGGATTTTTCGTTATAAACATATGCTGTTATCTATTAGAAGTCTATGTTTAGTCTATAACGAAAAATCGACTGCTTAAAACATGTTTTGAGTGGTCGTTATAACCATTTGAGCGGTCGTTATAAGTATTTGAGCGGTCGTTACAAACATTGAGCGGGCGATTTGTCGTTATAAATATATGCTGTGATCTATTAGAAGACATATGTTTAGTCTATAACGACAAACCGACTGCTCAAAACATATTTTGAATAGTCGAATCCAATGTTCGAATCCAAAATATGACCAAAGTTTATATGAGTTTCAGAATTTATTTAATATACACCATTAAAAATACTTTAAAAGTTTCTAAGATAAATCTAAATTGACACATATTTTAAATTCATTTTTTTAATTGTTCGCAAAAGCATTTAAATTTACAAGTTCAGAAACTATGTAATCGAACTGTTTTTTTTTAAATTGAAAAATGAATGAAACAAACCATACCACTGTCGCTCTTAGACAAAAACTGCTTATAACTTAAATATGTTATTGGACGAAAAAAAATACTGCCAAATTTAGACAACAATAATTTCTCATTCAATGTGTGTTTTTTTTAAATTGGTAAAAGAAAGAAACAATCCATATCACTGTCACTCTTAGACAACAACTGCTTATAACTTAAGATGTTTTCAGACAAAAAAAAAAACAAACAAACAAACAAAAAAAAAAAAAAAAAAAAAAAAAAAAAAAAAAAAAAAAAAAAGAAAAACTTTGCCGACCGACCCTTAGAAAACAATGCAAGCGATTTTTTCCCCTCACACCCTACCATAAACCATAATGTAACGGAATTCCTTTTTTGGATGTTCCTGTAAATAAACTGCAACATTTCAATAGGAAGCGTTCTACAGTAAACATGAATAACATATATCAAGTTAGATAATAAAATTTAAAATACATCTATAGTAGGTATCGTCTGCAAACGTTTATCAAACATTATCGTATACGAATTTTTGTGTAAGGTAAACCACACGTTTTTACTGAATGGCGTATAAATATTTATGTAAAATTAAACTTTAAAAATACATCAAATTGACGTTTCGGTCAACGTCTATGACCATCTTCAGAATATGATGTTAAGTTAAATACACTTAGAAACAAAAGACAACTATCTTGAAATATAATTCCCACAACTAACTCACGCCTATAACATAAGCAGAGTCAAATCACGCCGTGCAGTGGCGCCACCTACTAGATAAAATCAGAGTTACAGAAGAACCGAAACGAAATCACGAAAAAATACAAAGTAATCACAGTTTTAAAATATATAGTTGCACTTTCACTGAAGGCATAAAAAACATAAAGTGAATAAAAATCCAGCAATGTGTGATTATTTTAAAATGTTCAACCAAAGTTTAGGAATAGAATATGAAACATTGTCATTACACACATCACTTTCATTTTATAGGCGTGAGTTACCCAGGTAGCACAGAGATATCGGCCAATATCCACGGCAATATTGGCCAATATTTTGAATGTCGCTGAATGTCGTACGTCAAATTTACAACATCTGCCGATATTCACAGACATAACTTAAAATTAGTTTTAAAAAGAAAGCATTCAAAAGAGCTTTTTGCATTACTTATGACATCATAATACAGAAATAGTATTCTAAAAAATAAAATTTAATAATTTTGCCAATTTTAAAAAACTTGACTTTTTAATGCCTTACTTTTAATATTTGGTGACATTGGCCAATGTTGTAAAAATGATATTACTATTATAACATTCAGGGATATCTATCGACATTCGTAAAAAACATCATTTTTCGGACATTTCAAGATATCTGTCGACATTTAGCATATCTGACGAAGTTTGTAATCTTGACCGAAGTGATCGGAAAGTTCTAAAGCACCGCCCATTTGTGTGGTGTAGTTTTCGTCAATGTGCATTTGATGGAGGCGTTGGGCGTGAAATTTGCGCAGAAAGAAAAAGCCTATATAAAAATTTCTGTAGGAATCTATAGTTATTTTTATATATAAAAAAAGCATGTGAAAATTTATGTTTTATAAAAAACTAAAGATGATTTTATACTATTTTTATACTATGTATTTTATACTAATTTAAAAAATGTTTTTACAAGAAAAAAAAAAATTAATTTATATAATTTTTAAATGGATGCGTGTTTATCTTTTTAAAATTCTTTCGGATTTCCGACTTTTATAAGAATTTTATTTTTTATTATTGAAACAATACAAGTTTAGTTTCAAAATTAGGTCACTGAACTTTTAATTAGGCACTATTAATAATATATATTTTATACAGTTCATCTAAGTAATTATTATTATTATATAATAGTAAGCTTTTGGGCGTGTTAACTTTTGTGTAGTGCATCAATTTTTGAAAAAATTTACACATATTTCTGACTTAAAATTAATAAAATATATATATATATTTAATTTCTCACAAAGCAAAATTCAAAGTATTGGGGTTGTTAAAACTTTCTTTATAGTTTGGTGCAAGGGGGGGGGGGACACACATGATTTTTAACACAGAAAGCTTTAAAGAATTTCTTACCTATTTAAAAATATTTTGTTACAAAATTTCCAACAAATTCAGCACTAAAAAGTGATATTTAAATAAATCTTTGCTAAAAGAACGTAAAAAAAAAAAAATGTCGATCGTGATTGAAAAATACGAGATAATTAAATTATAGTTTTCTTATTTGTCAGGCTTTTTTTATTCCAGTAACAAAAAAAATCTACTCCCACCAGCTTTTGTTAACAGCTCTTTATAACAAGTTTTTCCTTGCGATTCTATTGATCATATTTATTAGTACTTGGGTTTGCCTTTGTCTTGTTACGTAATAACGAGTCTAGACTTTCCTAAAGCAGAGATCACTCGTTTTACAATGAGGGATTTCTGCCCACCACATCTGGGGTGCGAAAAAATATTGTTATTCAGTAATAAAAAAAATAAGTCATTTAATATCCAAAAATGTTATTCAGGAATGTTAGAAAAATATATCGCTCAATATCAAATCATGATATTCAGCAATGACAGAAAAAAATATTACTTAATATCAAAAAATGATATTCAGAGACGTTGGAAAATATTGGCCAATATTCACAGATGTCTAAAACTAATATTCACAAATATTATTTTAGGGGGGGTCATTTAACGTTGGCCAATATCACATTTTGATATTGGCCGATATTACATTTTGATATTGGCCAATATCTTTGTGCTACCTGGGTAGTTGTGTGAATTATATTTCAAGATGGTTGTCTTTTGTTTCTAAGTGTATTTAACTTAACATCATATTCTGAAGAGGGTCATAGAAGTTGACCGAAACGTCAATTTGATATATTTTTAAAGTTTAATTTTACATAAATATTTATACACCATTCAGTAAAAACGTGTGGTTTATCTTATACAATAATTTACGAGCAGGGAAGACCGAGCTATGCTCGGTCAAAATTAAATTTGAGTTCAAATATCATGACCCATGACCAAAATGATCCACTAATTGAATTTTCTCGAACATGTGACTTAGCCCAACAGTCTTCTCGTGCCCGAAAACCATAGGATGCAAAAATTTAGTGTAAATAGTCTGATCCGTTTTTAAGATAAAAAAACTTGACCCATAATGACCCACTAATCGAAATTTCTCAAACATGTGACCTAGCCTAATAGTCTTCTTGTTCCCCAAACCTTTAGGGTGCTAAATTTATTTCAAATCCTCTGAACCGTTTTTAAGATAAAATAGCTTGATCCATAATGACCTATGACCAAAATGACCCACTAATTGAATTTTATTGAACATGTGACCTAGCCCAACAGTCTTCTCGTGCTCGAAAACCATTGGATGCAAAATTTAGTGTAAATTGAGCCGCTTTTTAGATCTTGACCCACAATGACCCAGAAATGACCCACTAATCGAATTTTCTCGAACATGTGACCTAGCCCAATGATTTTCGCGTGCCCGAAACTCGTAGGATACAAAATTTAATCAAAATCGTTAGAGCCGTTTTTTAGATAAAATTAATTTGACCCGCTTTGACCCAAAAATGACCCACTAATCGAATGTTCTCGAACATGTGACCCAGCCCAATAGTCTTCTCGTGCCCGAAAATAGTCGGATACAAAATTTCGTCAAAATCGTTTGAACCGTTTTTTAGATACAATTAGCTTGACCATGACCAAGAATGACCCAAAATGATCCACTACTTGAATTTTTTCGAACATGTGACCTAGCCCAACAGTCTTCTCGTGCCCGAAAACCATTGGATGCAAAATTTAGTGTAAATTGAGCCGCTTTTTAGATCTTGACCCACAATGACCCAGTAATGACCCACTAATCTAATTTTATCGGACATGTGACCTAGCCCAATTATTTTATCGTGCTCGAAACTCGTAGGACACAAAATTTAATCACAATCGTTAGAGCCGTTTTTTAGATAAAATTAATTTGACCCGCGTTGACCCAAAAATGACCCACTAATCGAAGGTTCTCGAACATGTGACCCAGCCCAATAGTCTTCTCGTGCCCGAAAATGGTCGGATACAAAATTTCGTCAAAATCGTTTGAACCGTTTTTTAGATACAATTAGCTAGACCATGACCCAAAATGACCCAAAATGACCCACTAATCGAATTTTCTCGAACATGTGACCTAGCCCAATCGTTTCCTGGTGCCCCAAAACTGTAGGATACAAAATTTCGTCAAAATCGTTAGAGCCGTTTTTAAGATAAAATTTGCATATATATATATATATATATATATATATATATATATAACCACACACAAGATTTGCTCGTATTAGAATATATGATATACGATAATATTTTGATGGTGTAACGGCCCAGCTCAATTATTGTTTATCAAACATTTTTACGATTTCTATAAACATCTGGCAACAGTCAGGAATTTATTTTATTTTATCGTCTGGAAATTTGTTTTTAATGAGATAAAAATTACACGCTGTATAATGTTTCACTGTATGCAGACATTATACGCTGTATAATGTTTCAATCATATAGCTTTTTAATTTTGCATAAATACTGACTTTTAATTACTGAAACAAATCAGATAAAAATTACGTATCAAAATTTTAATTTCTCAAAAATTCCCGTTCTAAAATACATTTCAAAGGTTTTTTTTTAAATCAAATTATATAATTTCCTAGAGAAACTGTTTTTGTGGTTTTATTTTAAGGGTTCTGCATTAAAAAAATTGTTTATAAGAATTAAACCAGACCTTATTACAATATGCTTATACATATTCTTTTTCTCAAGTTTTATCATTTTTTGTTTTCTACCGAAAAAATCCTTAACAAGAAAGCTTTTATACATTTTGTACCTAAATTAGGAAAATCAAATGAACTAAAATTAAATTTCCTAACAAGTTTGCGTTTTTAATAGCCAATTATTTTAAGCGGGATTCTTATTTCTTTATTAATGTTATTCTATTCAACGTATTACTGTACAATTTATTTTATAAATCGCTAAATTTTAATTAGACATCTGTTAAGATGATTTTAACATTTAAATATTTAAAATAAAGCTGACTGCATTGAAAACCTTCATTAAAGTAAAGTAATACAGTTAATAAAAATGTCAATTAGAAAGAACGGCTTCTATTATCAAAGATTAAATGTTCCATACATTCCTTTAATTATGTATGCGCTTCTAAAACTTATTTAAGATTCTTAGTAGAAGCAGCTTTCTAAATTTGAACCATTATTATTTTAGTTAGCAAATTTGTACTGAATAAAATTACAAAGTAAATTTATAATGAAGTTAATAACTAATAATTATTTTGTAATGATAATTGATAGAAATATCAACTATTTCGTGTATTTCTTTTCTTTTTCTTTCTTTCTTTCTTTTTTTTTTTAAAGTGAACGATGATTTAGTAAATATTGTTTTTTTTCTCACTCTGTTTCTATATATTTATTTGTCTGTTTGTATATATATATATGATACTTTTGAAATAAACAAAATAGCTAATAAGTTTGTATACCAAAAATGACCGAATTTATAATATATATTTCTCTCTCTCTCTCTCTCTCTCTCTCTCTCTCTCTCTCTCTCTCTCTCTCTCTATATATATATATATATATATATATATATATATATAACACATGGCTGATAAGTTAACGATCTAATAAAGAAAACACAACTTTTTAAACTTTATAACTTTAACAATAATAATTTAATAATAATGTAAGAAATAAATAATAATAATAATTTAATAATAATGTAATAAATAATAATAATAATAATTTAATAATAATAATTTAATAATAATGTAATACATAATAATAATAATAATTTAATAATAATGTAATAAATAAATAATAATAATAATTTAATAATAATGTAATAAATAAATAATAATAATAATTTAATAATAAATAACATAATTTTATAACGAAAAAGCTCCAAACAGTGCTCAGAATCATTGACTCGTTGTTGTTTTTGGTCAAAAGTCAACACACGCGGCACCCACTTTGACAACAGCTTTTTCATAGACAAATGTTCATTCAAAATAAAACCTACACGTTACTTGGATATCTTCTGAGTCTGAGCTATCTCCTGCAACTTCACTTTACGGTTCCTCAAAACGATTTTGTGGATTTTTTTATGTTTTCCGGAGTAACCACCTCTTTTGCTTGGTGCATCACTGGTGTCCGTACGACCACGTTTAATTTCAGCAAACCAGTCAATAATGGTTGATTTACCTGGTGCAGTGTCCGGATAACGCTTATCAAGCCAAGCTTTTGTTTGAACGGTGTTTTTTCCCATCAAATAACAATTCTTGAAATTCTTGTTTATCTATTTTTTTGTTTATCAACAAAGTCGTTCAACTAAAATATTTTATAATATTTTATAACTAAAATATTTTCTATTTTACAATGGACGCGTTACAAGGTTTTTCGCGCTGATTTCAATCTCTTTTTACAGCTTTTTTTTCCATATGCGGTTAAAGAGTGCTGGCACCCGCATCCGCATTGCAGTATTTCCTTGTCCTTTTGTTTTTATACACCCATCAATAACACTTAACTTTTCGCTGGTTCCGTTGCTTTAAGCTCTATGCAGTTCAGCAATGACCTCAGGAATACTTGTGTTATTATGGAGATACGTTTAATTCTAGTTTTAGTTTTCAATTTAATTTAACTTGTCCTGGAATTGCTTATAAACATTCGATGTTCTGAAGTTAATAGCTCTTTAAACACTGGGGGCACATTTCTTATGGCAGACAGGTGGCTGCCATAAGTAGTTTTCCTCCTAAGTCGTTAAATCAGCTGGAACAAGAGTTGCTCCATGTATGTTCTTTGTTTCCCATTCCAGTGTCCGACAATTTAATTGACAGCATGAAAAGTCGATGCCACAAATGCATTACAAGTAGGTCGGAACATATGTTTTATTAAAATCCCTTTATTTAATTTTAATTTCACAAAAAACTGTCATGTATTTTATTTTATCAAGCAGTGGACTTTTTCAAAAAATGCAACTTTTTATTTGTAAATAATGCTTGATGTTATAATTAACTGTTTAAAGCACAATTCTTCTAAATTTCATGTTTTTATGTTCATTTGTTTTCAAATTAGATACAAAAGACTAGTTGTACCTTAACTTTTGGAGTTTACTGTATAAAAATGCCATTTCTTCCCAAATTCATTACGCCTACTATTTATTAAATAATCAGAAAACAAATTATATATTTTTTTATTTGTCAATAACTTTTACAAGAAGAATTTAGCATAAAAATAAGGGAAGAAACTACAGCCTGCACAACTGTAAGTTAATGAATTCTCAAATTTTGAAAGAGTAACGTTAATATTACATTAAAAGAAGAGAAGCTTAACAACCAAATAGCATTAAGTAACTAAGCATAACAACAGATTACGAAAAGCAGCGAAATCCTTTTAAAGACTTATAAATTAACATAAAAATTCTCTCCAGCTTTCTTAAATTCATTTGAAGAGTGGAAAAATCCCTTTTCATCTGATTTACACAGTTGCATAATGTGCACGATGAGAATTAATTACTATATCTAATAATAATGTATTTTCGAGTTTGTTTTAAAAATAGATTTATTTAACGAGTTTTTGACATGGTTAATTCCTTTGAAATTAAAAAATGCTATTAAATTGATATGTCGTGCATTAATAATAGTTTGTTTAAGAAATTATAACCTCGGTTTATTTATTTAAAGTAAGATTTTTTAGAAAATAAAATATGGATTTTAATTAAACAGTTAAGTAAAAGAAAAATATATTTCCGTAATGTACAAAATGAAAGAATAACAAATTTGTTTAATATTATAGAATGAACATTGAGAAAAAAAAAACAAAAAACAAAAAATAAATAAACACACTTAATTTAGAGCCATAAAAATAAGTTTTCGCAAAACTACTCTATAAATTTAAAACTTCCACCAGTTGTCATTAAAAAAATTTCTTTTCTTATTTTCTAGTTCAAAAGTTCACTCATTTTCATGATCGAAATTTATTTTTCTTCTTCGCCCTCTTTTTCCAAATATATATTTTTTCAGATACCTTCAATTGTAAGTTTGAAAAATTTTTGTACTGTATTACAATTTTAAAGCAAAGTAATATATAAAAAAAAGGCCTTTACTTTTTTTAACAATTTTTATTTTACGGAAATGTGTTATTCAGAGAAAAATATCTTGATATTTTGCTTTTTTTTTTCCCTTTCAGAAGAAAACAGTATAATATTTTTATATTTAAGAATATATATATTTTCTGTATTCAAAGGCGTATTTTCAGAAAAGAAATGCAATTTTGTTTACAAAATACATAAAAAATGAATAAAAATGTCAAAGAAAAAGCAAATATTTGGAGGTTATTTATATCAACAATTTGCAGTTCTTGCTGGGGCTTGATCTTAAAACCCTCTGACTGTCCAGCAGAATGGCAAAATTGTAATGTTTTGTTCTCTGTATCATATTTTAAATGCTAAAGTAAGCTGACTATCCCAACATAATATAAAAAACTGAAATATATATAATAATGTAATGCTTGAAAGTATTATTCATTACTCAATGTATTAAAACTGCATTATATCAGTAGAATTATATTAATTTAAATAATGCCTGTATTTCAGTGAAACCTGGAGCTTAGTGAACGTATTAACGCGGGAGTGTCAGTGAGAGGGTTAAACGGTTACGGTTCCAAAGTTTTCAGTAAGCATTTTTGCTCGTTATTCGTTTTCTCATATTCTAAAGCACAGGTCAAGCAAACATGACAACATATGATGACTACAGATTTTCGTCCAACTGATCAATTACATAAAAGCCGTTTCATATTCTTGTATGATATTTTGAGGAATATTCATATCGCGGTCAATTTCCGTTAATGTCTGATGCGTCTCGAGTTTAGCAATTAGCCGCACTTTTGATTTTAACTTAAATGGTGTCTTTGAGTCGTAAATAATCAATGGACAATAAATATTCTTCTTTGGGATCGAGCTACGGAAATTCGCCTGCTTGGCAATAACATTCAGAACCGCACCATTAAAAAGCCCTGTGTTTAGAAAATTTGCAATTATATTTTATCTTTATATCGAGTTTTACATCTTTTCAGGAACAGGTATAGGTTATACATCAATTATTTTCTCTATTTTAATGCAACTTCCCGCATATTTTTCATTTGATTTATAAAATGAAAACTGTTAATTTTAATTAATAATTATATATGGATTTTCTAATATGTAATTGTCGAATAGTAATTCGCAGAAAATAAATCTAAAGTATTTTACGCCTGTATTTACTATATTTATGCTGCATCAAGTGATGAAATATGTAAACTGACGAGCTAGCCGCTACTTTTACGCCACGTGAAACACTTCCGTCAACCAATCTACCCACTACACTTTTGCTTTAGCGATCATGGTGGCGTAGACCAATCGTAACGCAGAGGAGTTAATTGTAGGACGATCAGATCCTAGATCACTTACTTGTAGACCAATCAGATTACGTGCACAGTAGGAGTTATAAAGAAGGATTTCAAAGTAATTTTACCCAAAGTGACGTCAGCTGCTCTTTCCTTATACTGATCACTCTCAAAAACTACATTACCTTAAAAAAACACCACTCCCCCGAATTTCACTTCCTGATATGTACCAGCTGTGCAAGATTTGATCAGTCTCCTAATTTGCACATTCTATGTGTTAACATATGTACAAAATTCAATTTTGTGTTCAACCACTTAAAAGTAACACTTAAATTAATGAAAATTTTAAAAACATAATAAAAAATAGTTATATTTTAGGGCTTGAAATGCTAGAAAATTATTATTTTTTTTAAAGTAAAGTTGAAAATAAATTAATAATGAATTGTAGGTACAAACATGTCTTCATCAATTTCTTCATTTATACAAAATAATTTAAAAATTTTCGATTTAAATCATATAAACGTTCCTTTTACATATAAAGTTTATCATTGATGCAGTTACCTACTTCAACATTCGATCACAACATTTGCATGCTGCAATCTGTAATCATTTTTTTTTTTTTTTTTTACAAGGGGGAGGAAATAAGAATGTAAAACAAAGTGATACAAAATGGCATTTACGATAAAAATTAGCTTCATGTGATATATGCGCTAAAAACTAATATGTAACTGATCAGTTACACCATACATTGAAGGATTAACAAGCGTTATCAGAATTCGACATTAGTTCTATTCTAACTGATTAGAGTTAGCATAGCTTTTTCAAATTATTCTTTAATTTTGAGGAGCAGTGTAAATAAGTCCAAATTTAATTTATTTTACAAAATATTTTTTTTTTTACTGACTTCTTCTGAATCTAGAGCAATTAATTATTCTTAAATAAATGAAAAAAAAAATATTACATGCCAAAAATAATTAAAAGGATGAAAATAGTCTTAATAACAGATTTTTTTAATTAAAAAAAACACTGACAAAAATAGTAATAAGTATAGTTATTGTTCGTTCTCAAAATAAATAAACAAATAAATAAATAAAAATAACATAAAATAAAAATACCATTTCTATGATGACCATATTTTGACTTTATAAAAATATTGACTTAGAAAAATCCTTTTTAACTTCCAGAAATTCCATCTAAAAGGATCAGGTTCCATAAGCCGTGTTTTTGGCCCATGAAATAGACTGAAACTCGATTTTGTTATATTGACTTAATTATTTCACTTTTTAATATTAGAAAGTTTATCCTGTACGATTTCAACAATAGTTTTTGCATCGTTCGGATTTATATGACTTACACAAGCTCAAAGTTTGTATTATTCGTAATTTTTGATGAAAAATACGCAATTTCTTCTAATTTTACCTCAATTATTTATATGAGTGCAATCGTGCAACACTTTCTTCTTTACATATATTATAAAATACATCAAAATGCACAATATATGTAAAAATAAAAGTGTTGCAAAGCTGCGCTCATAGTAAAATATTAAAAAATATATTAAAAATTGAGGTAAAATTAGGATAAATTCCATATTTTTCCTCAAAAACTACGAATAATACGAACTTTGAGCTTATGTAAGTTATATAAAAACGAACAAAATGGAAAAAATATTGTTGAAATCGTACAGGATAAATCTTCTAATATTAAACAGTGAAATAATTAAGTCAGTATAACAAAATCGAATTTTAGTTTTATTTCATGGCCAAGAACACGGCTTATGGACCCTGTTCCTTTGTATCTAATAATGAACATTTATGAAAAATGGCCTTTTATTCATAAATAGTTCATTATGTACTTTTCATAAATACAGTTTGTGATTTATAAATTTTACATTAACCGTTCAAAAATATCTTTTTTTGTTACAATGCGTCCTCTTTAATATTTTGAATATGAATTACAATTTATCTTTTTAGGGGGGGGGGGGGGACTAAAATATTCTTTAAAAATAACAATAAAATGAAGAGTTCTTTTTAAGACATTGTAAGAGCTCTTGCGATTTGAAGATATTTATATTAAATATATTAAAGCAATTTCACCATTATTCATTTAGAAAATATTTAATACTATAGCTGTTACTTAGCTAACTGTAACCCAGTTTTATATTTAGATTCGACGTTTTGAAAGCTATAGGAATAAAATATTTTCGCATAAAAACAACTTTGATGCTGAACAATGATTTCATTCAAAACATTCTAAAATTTAGATAAACAATATTAATCAAAAAGACTGATTAAACAAATAATGATATCATATACAAACAAAAGCCCAAAATAAAGAAACAAAATTAATAGCGAAAAGGTAAAATTGTTGATATGCTAACTTTCAAAGTTTTATTCGACGGATATTATGTTCTTAATAATACTAATCGCAGTAATTACAACATAGCTAAAAATGCTCGATCAAAAATTACAAAGTGTCTCACTCGAATAGAAATTAGGTTTTTTCTTCATAATTTTAACAATAATGAAGTATTTCAAGGAAATTTATAATAAGATTGGCCTTTTTTTTGTATTGTGTGAAATGTAAGAATATCCCGAGAAATGATAGAAGTGGTTAATATCCTTTTGTAAATGGCGCTGAACTACAGTGTAAAAACTAATCGGATGTGACATTCCGGAAACTTTCTTCTATCTCACACAGGTTTTGCATACACTAAAAGGAATCAGCACCAATTTATATCAAGATCTAACTGAATCTAAAGTTTTATTAAATTCCGTGCATTAGTTCTTTAGATATGACTATTGTTAAAATCGTGTAAATCCTGCAAAATACAGCGCCACCTGTTGGGAGATTTAGACCAAAACCTAATCAACAACAACTTATGTCAACTATATGAAATTATATTATATGAATCTGAAGTTTGATGACAATCCGTGCATTAGTTCTTGAGATATAGCTATCATGATAATAATGAAAAAAGTAGCCTATCAGCGCCACCTGTTGGGTTATTTACACCAAAACCTAATCAGCATCTATTTATGTCAAGATCTAACAGAAACTGAAGTTTAATGAAATTCCGTGCATTAGTTCTTGAGATATTAGCTATCGTTAAAGTCATAAAAAAGTAATATAGTAGCGCCACCTGTTGATATATCTATCTGAAGTTTGATGAAAATAAGTGCATTAGTTCTTGAGATAGAGCTATTGCGGAAATCACGAAAAATGCAGCATAGGAGCGCCACCTGTTGGGCGATTTTCACCAAAAATAATAATGACTAATTTATATTAGGGACTAACTGAATATAAAGTTTCATTAAATTTCGTGCATTAGTTCTTGAGATAGAGCGACCACAAAATTTTTGTCACATACAGACGGAAAGACAGAGTCACAGATTCACTGACAGACATTTTCTAAAAACAGTCAAATCGTGTTCAGGACCTTCTAAAACGTATAAATCCGTCGAAAACCGGAAGTCGAAAATTTTCATGAATCCAATACTTTCTTCTTGTAAAGATAGACGAAAGTAAAAAAGACAAATGTTTCTTAATCTACGAAAATACAATATAAACACGAACAGAAATATACAATAACCTCTTCCGAGTTGTCCACGATTCCGAAAAGTGTGCCCTTATCTTTAGAAACTTCAGAAAGCAATATATTTTCGTAATTTAAAGAATCATTTATTTTTTGCTACCAATGATTTCCCGAAACGTTTCCGAGTAGTTTTTATAGTGTATTAATCAGTTTTCTCGCACCGAAATATCGGTTTGTAGGATGTCATCCATTCTCAATTAAACATTTTCAGCTGCTTAACTGAATTTATACATGCAAGTGTAACTGAATAATATTAATGTTAATGTTAAGGCTGTTAATTTATCATGTGGAGTCTGTGAAATATGTTTGTTGCACATGAAAATGTTTACTTGAGAACAGATAGTATCCGGAAAACCCATGTTCCGGGTTGAGAAAACTGATTAATATACTATAAAAACTTCTCGGAAACGTTTCGAGAAATCAGTGGCAGCAAAAGAAACTTTCTTTTTATAAACCCTTCTTTAAACCTCAAAAATATATTGGTTTCTGAGCTTTCTAAATATAAAGAACGCTTTTCGGAATTGTGAATAATTTGGTAGAGGTTATTGTATATTTTTGTTCGTGGTCATATTATATCTTCCTAGATTAATTAACATTGGTTTTTTTTTTATACATTTTAGTTACGTTCAGATTGAAGTGAGGCAGCTCTTTCTTTTTATTTTGTACTTGAATGAAAAAATGGACTACGACCCTCTTTTTCCTACACAAAACTTGTTTGTTTTGGAGAGCACTATCCTCGCTTAAAATTGTCGAATTTTTTTGAATCACCGTCTGTATACAAATTTTATCGGAAGATTTCTGCCCGCAAGAAAAAAGAAAATTTACGACTTGTCGCTGAATTTATTTGCATATAACTATTTATTAGCATAACTTTCAGGATTTCTGTACAAACGTTATTTATTTTAGTAAAATATTGCTTTAAGGGGACTCGTATCTTCTGAAACGTTTCCATCGCCGCTGAAAAGTGATGTGGTTTCGAGTTCTCATACATTTTTAAATACCTATTTAAATTACACAAACCTCAGCAATATATTTAAGCCATATTTTAGGCTTTATAAATTGTAAAAATAAACACTTATAATATAATATAATAAAAAAATCCCTGACGGCTCGGCCTACAGGCACAGGTAGGTTTCGAAGACGCGAACCTTGGGGCGCCTGTTTATTGGGAATTGCAGAAGAAATGACCTTTTGGCCATGATGCGGCAGTTGGAACCGCCCACTTCGAAATCTACTTGTGTCAAATAAGCGGAGCAGGCAGAATTTTTTTTTTTTCTTTTTTGCTGTAATGGTTGGTCCTACAAAAAACAACTTGTTACTATAAAAGTTGTAGATAATATTACGAGGATTTATAATAAATTTAAGCGGATTTGGTATCTTGTGAATTGACAAAGTTATGAATTTTTTTCTACTGAAACCTCTATTCCCCCCCTCCCCCCCTTGAGGCCATTTTTAATTATATCAAAAATCTGTCATACATAAATTTTCGGTCATTTTTCTAGAAGTAATAATAACTTTAAATGGATTCGATACGTATTATAATTAAGAAGTTATGGCGATTTTTCTGTTTTCACAAAAAGCCGCCCCCCCCTTGGTTCGATTTTGCCCATTAACGAACTTGACCGAGATTTTGTGCCCCTTTATTTTATGTATCAGTTTGGAAGAGATTTCTGCAGAATTATTGAAGTTATCGTGTCCATAAAAAAGTGATACAGATAGATGTATAAAGTTTTGAACTGGGGGTGGTTTTGGGGGTCTGGGAGTCAGGATCGGTGTAGATCTGCAAAAATTTTCCAGAAATTCCAACCTAGGGGAGAATGTAATAGGTAATATTTCTTATGAAATCTAACCTAATATATATATACGTAGTATAAATTAATATACTATTCTATAAGAATTGTCCTATATAGAAAGTCATTAAGTAAGTCATAAAAGATAATTAAATAATAACTTACAATGATATTGACTTCAAAACTATTTTTATCTCTCAATATATTCTCCACCAATATTTATGCACTTATATCACCGTTTTATCAGTGTCCAAACACCAGCTGCATAACATTCTTTGGGTTGCTGTTTCAGCCACATTAGGACTTCAAGTTGAACACAGGAGACAATTTAAAAGTTTGGTTGGCAACTTCTTCAACATCCACCATACAGCTTCGACTTAGCCCCAAGCGATTTTCATCTATTTAGTCCACTAAAAAATCATCTTGGAAGCAAGATGATGTTCACAGATGATGAAAAGGTTCAACTTGATGTCCTAATATAGCTGAGACAGCATCCCAAAGAATGTTATGCAACTGGTGTTGGGGCACTGATAAAACGGTAATAATTTCGACGAAATGTGTTGTTTCCATGGAAATAACGAATTCTTCGATATATCGACAGCGTTCAGAATTGGGCACGAATTTAATTATATGCAGCATTCGAGTGGGTAGACGATTTTATATTTATGAAGTTTGTATTGGTGAGTGGGACCTAGGTCATATATTCAACCTCCTCATTTCGCATTAATGCTGGGTATTTTCTACTTCTGTCTCAATTAGACGTCTATGCACGCAGCTCCATCTATTGCTGGTAATTCTAACTAAAATAAGGAATGACAGTAAAAAAAAAATCCTGATATCTTACATAACCCTCCTGCAAGAGTTTTTTAAATATCTGTTACAGTTTGCAAGTTATTAAATTTAAAATCAGTCTATTTTCGGAAACCCGGTAGCTACCAATTTGAACTTTTCTTAATATATATGCTTCTTGTAAAATTTAGTGTAAAAATGTATATTTATACTGCAATATTATTTTATCCAAAATATACGTATTCAGTTTACATTAAATTAAAATTATTATAACACTTACTTTTCGGAATTTTAAATAAATAATCTTTTGAAGCAAAAATAAGCTGTTTCTTCATAATTTGATTTTTTTATTTTTAAACAGCAATAACAGATTGTAATTTTCTGCCTTGAATGAATCATGTGTAAAAAAACAGTTAAGAATTTAAGATTAAGAAAGAAGAAATTTAAGAAAAATAAAAATTAAGAAATAAAATTAAAGAAATAAAAAAGTTAAGGAAGATAAATCTTTCACGTAACACCAGCCAATCAACATAGTTCAGCATCGATAAATAAAGGAAAATTTAGTTTTTCCCTTTTCCTTTCATCTGGAATTCTTTGAATATTAAAATTTACATGTAAAATACATTATAACCACTTGGTGTTTTTACAAGATAACGAAAACAATGAATTATCTTGTATTGTTTAACTAATCAATAAAGAGGTTTGAATGAAATGTACTTTTGCAAAGTAATTCAATGGGAATGTTATGTCGAAAAACAGTAAAAGCTCGTTTATTATACGTGAATTTGTTTAAATTGCGAAGACTTTTCACTGCTTTTTCTGGAATATTTTTTTATTATGTGAACAAAGTTTATGTAAAACTTAAAAAAAAAAAAAAATTATATATAGTCCAATAAAGGAAAATATTTACATACAATGAAGTGCACATGAAAATTTTTGTTTTCATGGAGTTTATGGAAGGATGGAATTGTCTGTGCGTGCGTGCGCACGCGTTGAGTAAGTACAAGTGTATGTGCGGGTGTGTATCTATCTAATATTATAAAGGACAAACGTGTCCGTGCGTAATAAAGCTGGCGTCATTTTGAGGTAGGCAACACAATGACGATTAAATTTCTGTCTTGCAATTTTCGATACTGCAATTTTCTAAACTTCTAAGCATCGTGCATTTTCAATTTTACTTACCCATCATACGTAGTATAGGGTAAGTCTTGTAATCGTTTTGAAAATCGAAAATTTTTTTTTGACGGATTTACACGTTTCAGACACTGGAGATTCCGAAAAACATATTTTTAGAAAAATTTTTTTGCCGTCCGTCTGTGTGTCTGTGTGTCTGTGTGTGTCTGTAAACGCTCTATCTCCCGAAAAAATTGAGATAGAGACTTGCAATTTGGTATGTACTTAGTATGTAATAATGGAAAGAAGCCTATTTCATTTCAATAACCTCGATTAACCGGAACAATTTTTTTCGGACTCTCGAAATATTCGTTCTGATGAAAGGTATATAAAAATTTTCGAAATTGTATATTTTAAGAAATGAATATAAAAGACAATAAAAAAACATAAATTTTGAATAAAGCATGAAGTCGATCGGATAATTAGTTGCCGAGATATTTGGAATCCTGTTTTCCACACTCTTCGATTTTTCATGACCCTGTATTTCATCCAAATTTCACTTCAAAGATATATTTTAATTAGAAATTTGACGCCTAATCAGATGCAGTAAACCGCTAGTTAATAGGATTATTATTTTTGGAGTTATAAGGAAAAACCTCTTTCAAGCAATTCAGTAATCGAGCCTTTAAAGTTTGTAACGTCATCAAGCCACGATTTTATTTGAATTGCAATGCATTTTATAAGTAGTATACACATTTTTATTTTAATATTTTACATTATGCATATCCATGATGGGTAAGTATTACGGTGGCCCCCAACGACTAGTTTACATCGTCATATAGGGAAAAAAAAATTAATTTCAAATGCAATTTGTTTAAAAAATGTATCGCAATTCACTCATTTATTGTGGTTTTTTAAATAATTTTCAAACATGGATTTCTTAAACCTATCTTCATCGCTTGCAGACTCCATTGCGAAGAATAATAACCGATTTACGCTGAAAATAATATAAATAGTACAGGATTTGTCTCTGGCTAATGTTCTATAACGAAATTAAAACTTCATAAATAAATAAATAATATAAAATAAAATAAAACACAAACTTAACATTATATGTAATCGGACAATTTCAATTTTTACACCGTCGAAAAAGAAAAAAAAAAGCCCTTTCAAATATAATTTGTTTGAAAATTGTATCTCAGTCTACTGATTGTCTATGGTTTTTAAAACATCAATTATTTTTAAATCTATCTTTATCGCGTACAACCCGATAATAAAAGATTAATCCGTTAGCACTTAAACTAATATAAATAGTTCAGCATTTGTTTCCGGCTAATGTTTCAGGACAAAAATGAAGCTGCACCACTAAATAAATAAAGTAATATAATACGTTAAATAAACATAAATTTAACAGACTTGTAATTAAACTAACGAACTGAAATTATCAGAATCAAAAAGGCTGCAGTAAATAACGAAATTTTTGGCGGTTTCTTTGGCTGTTAACTTCTGCCATGCGACTAATACGAAAGTATCGCTTTTAATGAATTTCAAATCTTTATTTGAATACATTATTGCTATTTTTGATATAAAAAAGCTTTTTGGTGTTGTTAATGTACAATCTAAAAACATATTAAACGTAAAAAACATTGGACGAGGAAACCAACCGCAAGAGATCCGATAATCTATACTAATATTATAAAGGAGTAAAGATTGTTTGTTTGTTTGTTTGTTTGTTTGTAGGGGGTAATCTCTGGAACTACTGAACCGATTTCAAAAGTGATGGTGGCAAATTGATGGTGACAACCCCTGCTCCAACATAGGCTATATTTTATGTCGGTGCCACTAACCCCAGGGAGTGCAGGAGCAAAAAACGTTCTAAAATTGCGATTTTTTAGCTATCAAACTGGCTATCAAGCTCTGAGAGCTTGCCAGCCGGTTCTGTATGTATGTATGTACGTACGTAATGCGATAACTCTTCATAGAAATATCCGTTTTCCTTCAAATTTTGTTTATAGGTTCACTGAGTTAAGGCGCTTCCCTGAATAGTTTTCGGGATTGATTAGTTAAGTATAAAGGGGGGGAACGGGGGGCTAATCCCTCCTTAATTTATATAAATGGGTTTTTCAAGCAGAATTATTCCGTTTTCCTTCAAATTTTGGTTAAAGGTTCACTGTGTTAAGACGCTTCCCTAATTAGTTTTCGGGATTGATTGGTTAAGTATAAACGGGGGAACGGGGGGATAATCCCCCCCTTAATTTATTTAAATGGGTTTTTCATGCAGAATTATCCCATTTCCTTCAAATTTTGTTTATAGGTTCACTGTGTTAAGGCGTTTCCCTGATTAGTTTTCGGGATTGATTGGTTAAGTATAAAGGAGGGAACGGGGGGTATATCCCCCCTTATTTTATATAAATGGGTTTTTCATGCAGAATTATTCCGTTTTCCTTCAAATTTTGTTTATAGGTTCACTGTGTTAAGGCGCTTCCCTGATTAGTTTTCGGGATTGATTGATTAAGTATAAAGGGGGGGAACGGGGGGCTAATACCCCCCTTAATTTATATAAATGGGTTTTTCATGCAGAATTATCCCATTTCCTTCAAATTTTATTTATAGGTTCACTGTGTTAAGGCGCATCCCTGATTAGTTTTCGGGATTGATTGGTTAAGTATAAAGGGGGGGAACGGAGGGCTAATACCCCCTTATTTTATATAAATGGGTTTTTCATGCAGAATTATTCCGTTTTCCTTCAAATTTTGTTTATAGGTTCACTGTGTTAAGGCGCTTCCCTGAATAGTTTTTCGGTATTGATTGGTTAAGTATAAAGGGGGGGGGGAACGGGGGGATAATCCCCCCTTAATTTATATAAATGGGTTTTTCATGCAGAATTATTCTATTTGCTTCAAAATTTGTTTATAGGTTCATTGGGTTAAGACGCTTCCCTGATTAGTTTTCGGGATTGATTGGTTAAGTATAAAGGGGGGGGGGGGAACGGAGGGGGCTAATCCCGCCTTAATTTATATAAATGGGTTTTTCATGCAGAATTATCCGATTTTCTTCAAATTTTGTATATATATTCATTGTAATTAGAGATTTACCTGATTAGTTTAAGGGGTTCATTAGTTAACTATGGGGGGGGGGTAACGGGGGGATGACCCCCCCTTAATATATTGTTTATTTCTTTATTTTTCGATGGGCTTATTTCAAATTCTTTGAATTAAGAGTATAATATACAATTAGTGTGAATAGCCTGTGAACTCAATGCCCTCAGTTTAACTGGGCAGTTTTATTTTTATTTTTTATACTGAAGGGGCAAGAAATTTGAAATTTAGCATTGTAGTTACTTATAAGATGTAAATGCTCTCTAAGAATAAATTTAAAAAAAAATCGAAATTTAAATGGGTGAAATGAGCGAAAAGCGTTCTGAAGTCATTCTAAATTACAATTTCTATGGAATCTCTGGAACCACGGAACCGATTTCAAAAGTGATGGTGGCAAATTGGTGGTGACAATCCCTGCTCCAACAGCCTCTTTAATAAAAAACTATGCGTTGCTGACGACTGGGTTTTTCGCTAATTGTTGCACCAGATTAATCTCGGAAAATGAAACATTTGAAGTTACTGACAAAAATGATAGCTCAAAAAGTATTTGTCAGAAAATTGTTAGACAAACTGCGTTTGAAAGGTAAAAAATTGTATTTTTCTTGATATAAATTTCAAATCTAATGATTATGCCGTTTTTCAAATATTGAATTTCAAAAGTTACCAAATTTTCCAATGGAGTACCATAGCGAAACCTTCATGCGTAAAAAGATAAAGATAAGGGCGACGTGTCCTGACGTGTATATTGGCTATAGCACGAGTCACAAATTATAGTAGCCTTATTATTCTGTTAAAATATAAAAGTTATTTATGAAATGTCAATATTTTGTTTGTTTAAAGGTTTGTTAAAAGAAATTGACCAGCGTAGCGGGCGTAGCTTGCTAGTGTTTTATAAGGTTTCAGAATTTAAAAATTTGAATTAGTTTCCGAGGCATTATTATTCTTATTATTATTTTGTATTTTAATGACGTTTATGTAATGGTGGCAACTAAATTACTTCCCTCTGTTTTTGGATAAAACAGAGGAAATATTAGGATCATTAGACATTTACGACGTCGTTTTCTCATTAACATTGAAGAGTGAAATTATTTTGAATTTAAATATAGTGAAAAAAAGTATGGAGTCAATTAATTTTTCCAGGAAAATTCGAAGAAATAAAAACATATATTAACATATTCAAGCTTCATGAACCAATTTATTCTACAGAAACAAAAATCATCTGTCTACATTTAAATTGACATTTAAAAATCATTACATAGTGGATTTTTTTCAGCTGTACCTTCAACCAAGGAGGAAGATTTAAACTCCTTCCATTTAGGTGGGCACTAACTGACACCTCTTTACAAGAACTGAATTTAAAGAAAAAGCATATACTATTTTCAATTAATAATTTTTGAAAGAGGGCGGTTAAAATATTTCACAAAGTAGTTTATCGGCTAAAAATGACACATTATTTTTTTCTTGTAAAGCATTTACTTTAATTAAAAAAGTAAAAATATTTTTTTATAAGTTTGTCACAGTGACGTCATTTTCATTTCATCAGCTCCGAAATTAGAAACCAATTCTTAATGTACTTTTAGACAAAATTTTGCACGTAAATCACGTAATCTTCAAAATGTAATTTTTACGATTTCAGTTTAACCTGCATTACAAATACGATTTCTTACTCAAAATTTAGTATTTAATAAAATTAATGTTATATATGTATGTGGGAATGAAAATTAATAATAAGAAGTAAAAGAAACAATTGTATGAACTCAATGAAATAATAATAACCACTAATTGCAATAAATGCAAGCAGGAATATGAGTTCGTGATATACAAAAATGGAAGCGCGTAAGAATGAACGAGAGTTCCATAAATTTTAACCAAAGTAGTTGGTTGATTTTTGTCGCAAGGCTTAGAGAAACTTGCGAAGTATGTATTTATTGAAAGACGGAAAGTTGTTATTGTTAATTAATAATAATCTAGTTATATGTTGAATCTTCAGTTGTATATATTGTTGTTTATTAAACCTTATTGTTTATATTTGTTTTTGAAAAATCTCTGTTGTGGTGAAATTACTACTCATCGTAATCCCACAACAATTTTGGGGGCTTGGTCGGGATTTGAATAAAAAAAAACTATTTTGGACCGGGATTTGAATAAAAAAAAGAACTATTTTGGACCGGGATTTGAATACAAAAAACTATTACCTAGATTTGAATGAGAAAAGTATTTTGATCTGAAGTGTATAGTATGAAAAAATGAGCTGTTTCTTTGAAGTATAATGGTAAGAGAAATGTAATGAGACCTACGAGATATTATAATATTTTGTTCCGTAATTTCAATTCATAAATAATTTCCGCAATATACACGAAGACAGCCTCTCTCAGAAAATATTGCGATAGCATGATGTTAAGCACACTCGTTTTGATTGCAAAATATAATTAAATAATATTTTTGTGATGAAAGTAAAGAAAATCAATTGATTGTAAATTTTTCATAAAAAATAAAACACTACCCATATATATATATATATATATATATACAAACCCATTTTTATTGTTAGCATTTTAGTTATATTAAATGACAGCTTTTTCCAGGAAAAAATAGGTAAATTACATTATATAATTTACATTACAGTTTACATAAATTATGAAGGTAAACAGATATAAAATAAACAGTAAACCCAATTTATAGTTATCCATCATACCGCTAAAGAATTATAAATAAAAATTCAAAAAATCGTTGTGCTTTTAAAAAATGTTATTATATTTTACAAGAAATCCATTTTTTAATGTAAAAGGCTTTTCATGTACATTTTTAGCAAAATAAAATAATTTTCTCAAATTAAAAACAATCCTTTTTGTAGTCTCGTTTATTTATTTATTTATTTATTTCAGCAAGCCTAATTATTCAAATTAGGATACTTTAAAAGATTTTCTTATAATTCCTTTGCCTTGTAAATCTAATTCTAAGCAAAATTTATTGTGATCAATGCTGGACATTTTTTTTAAAAAGGTAATTGATGTCATTAAAAAAAAAAAATAAATAAATAAAACACTGCAAAGAGAAAATGTAAAACATCTTTTATCTCATTACTTCAACTTTTATAATTTAAACTGTAGTTTTCTTAAATAAATACTTGAAAAGAGAAAAAAAAATAATGTTTAAATTTACATATAAGCCATGTTTCTTTTTTATCTCAAACCAGTGGAGAAAACAATTTAGAAATGAAATATAAAAACGTAATTATTTCTATTTTTATCTCATTCTTTATTGAGCTATAGGAATTCTTCTGCTGCATAATGAGTCTTTTTTCTTTCTTTTTCTTTTTTTTGAAATAGCCTTCCTCTTTTATTGCTTTCCGCAATCTCCGAAAAATATATTTTTTATTCATGTTTCCATTTAGTATATCATTTTCATTTGTCTCGTTACACAAATAATCTTATTTTATTTCTTCTTTGAAAGACGGAAGGCGTTTTTAAACAGCCGAATGAAGATATTATTTTAGAATATTTTGTAACACATTTAAATTTTAGATATTTAAACTAACATAACTGTCAATCTACAGGTTTTTGCACTCTTATAATTACACTCTTTTATTAGGTGCATTCGTAATTATATAAATACTTAGCATCTATATCCGTCTGGTCCGTCCGTCTGTCCGTCCGTTCGCATATAACAGCGCAAAAACTACCCAACCGAATGGTATGAAATTTAATATATAGAATCGTTGCAGAATTTTGTTGAGTCATTTCAAATTTTATGAAAATCGAAACAAAACTTTTTAAGATTTGATATTACTAAAAGTTTTCTTGTCATGTGACTGAGGAAAACAAATACAGGCTAACCACATCTTTTTTCATATCACAAGCGGCCATTTTTATTAAAAATTATTTTTTCGAATAACATTGCAAAAAAGTTACATTTTTAGAAAGATCGTTCAAAAAAATTATTTGCTTGAGAGATGAGTTACATTAAAAAATGTAGAGATTTTGAGATTACTTCAGTGGAAATTACGTTAACAGACGAATATCTCAATCCATTAAAGTAAATAAACAAAAGAGATTCATTCATCGTGAGTCATAGAAATATTAAACCATGGAGGTAATCATTCGCAAAGCAAGATCTCCATGGTGAATTTTATAGCACAGTCTGGTGTCGAAAAAAAAATTCGCATCTGTAAACATGGTATACGTAATAATAAAAAAAATCATGCTCATTTCGCTCATAGCAGACGATATAATTTATTTCACTCAAATAATAACGATGATTTTTTTACAATGTAAAACTAGTTATGGCACGAACGCACCTCATTTGTCACGTTTAACGTACAATTTTCAACTTGTTTAACTCAATCTGATTTTTGTATGGAAAGATTGAAAATTTTTTAAATCGATTTTTAACACACTTCCTGATAGGCTAGAATGATAAAATTTACGTTCACATGTGTGTTTCGATGACAATACAACATTTTAACATTTTTAGAACTTAATCATAATTTAAAACATTAATTTTAAGGTATTTTCCCGTTAGCCCGATACGAATAGAAACAACAATGGATTTAATGATGCGCCCATACACGCTTGCCAAAATATGCCAAATGGCTGTGAAACTGCAACAATGAAACATTTTACAGGCTAAAATGTAGAAAATTAAATTATAAATAAAAAATAAAAAGTGTAATATTTAAAAAAAAGTTTTTATCAATTAAAAATTTAATATAAATTAAATTACGATTATAAGTTGAGAAATCAATTTAGAAATCCTAAAAAGATTGTCTAAATAATGTTTCATTTTTTCTTTCTTGTTGTCATATCATTAAAAAAACAGAGAAAATATTATATATATTTTAAATAAATTTGCTTGCTTGCGCTTTTAACCAAGCGTAAAAAAAGCAGTGAATTTTTCATAATAGAGTTTGGTGTCTGCAGCAAATTAACGTATTGTAACGGAAATCTTTTAGGAAAAAAACATGAACTGCAGTCAAACAGCTAGGCATGATTTTGAAGATGAACATTGAATGCTTATAAAAAGATCTTACAAAAAAACTATTTTTATTGTTATTTAACTTAACTTGATTTTTCTATCTAAAGATGTAATTCTGTAATTTATTTTATCTTATTTCCTGATAGACTAGAATTATAAAAAATATGTACACAGGTGCGTTTCAGATGACAACAATTTAATATTTTTATAACTTAATTTTAAACTAATTCACTAATTTAAAAACATTTCCTCGTTAGCCTTCCACATGTGATAAATCGTCAAATAGTCTTCAGGGTTACAATTGTTTACACACGAGTTACAACAGCTGTTGATTTAATGATCTGCCAAACGACGCTCGCCAAAATTAGCCAAATGACTGTAAAACTGCAGAAATGAATCATTTTAAACCCTAAAAAGTAGAAAATATAAATATAAATAAAAAATAAAGTGTAATATTAAAAAAATAAGCCTTAATCAATTAATAGTGTAATATTAATTAAATTGCGATTGTGCGTTGAGAAATCAGTTTAGAAATCCTAAAAAGATAGTTTAAATCAGCGCTTTCCAACCTTTTTCTTTCACGAAGCTCTTGCTGAGGCTTTTCATTTTGGAGTACCCCCTTTCTCATAAACACGTCCCCTTTGAGTTTCAATCGCAGCGAATGTAGTTCTCTTAAAGAGTTCCAAATTTCAACCAGTTATCCCTTTTAAATACAAAACAAAATCACTCGGATAATAAGTAAACACTTCAAATTAAATGTTCATTAAAAAGAAGGAAGCTTTCTTATTAATATACCTTCCTGATATAACTCCGCCTATTCGAGAACGGAAATAACGAATCTGCTTTTCAACACTTTTTAAAATAAAACATTAAAAACCAACAGCTTTGGCGTAATTTAGGAGCTTTGCAATTATAATTAAAAACGAAACAATAAGAAGAAATTGGTGTAAAAAAATATTGTATAATAATCAATGGCAGTTTTCGCGAAGATGAGAGAAAATACATAAGTTCTCATGCAATATGATTAGCAGTGGGCGGAGCTAGCGACATTGGAGTATCAATGAATTATTAGGTCTAGTGGGCCTTTTCCATCATTTTAAGTGTAACATATTGGAGTCACACATGAGATTAACTTTGTAATCCAAAACTATCAACTTTCTTTATGTGTTTTCAGCTAAAGCATTTTTGGGATTTACCCCATTACCAATATTTTCACGTATCACCAAGGGTACGTATACCCCAGGTTGGGAACCTCTGGTTTAAATAATGCTTTTATTTTTTAACCCTCTCACTGACAAGTCAGTGTTAATACGTTCACTAAGCTCCAGGTTTCACTGCAATGCAAGTAATTTTAAAATTAATATAATTCTACAAATATAATGCAGTTTTAATACATTGAGTAGTGATTGATACTCTAAAGGTTTACATTCATATATATAACTAAGTTTTTTATGTAATTTTGGAATAATCACCCTTTTTTAGCATTTAAAATATGATACAGAGACAGAAAACAACATTACAATTTAGCCCTTTTGCTGGACTGCCAGAGGGTTTTAAATGCCTATTGCCAGATCTTAAAACAGGAATCAGAGCAAAATTTTTTTATATTTTTAATAAATTCACTTGCTTTTGCTTGCGCTTTTTACAAAGAGTAAAAATAGCAGAGAATTTTCAATAATGGATTCGGTGCCCACGTTAAATTAATGGATTCTAACGGTAATTTTTTAGGGAAAAACAGGAATAGCACTCATGAAATTAGGCGTGATCTTGAAGATAAACATTGGATGCGTACAAAAGTGTTTTTCTTAAATATATATATATATATATATATATATATATATATATATATATATTACGTTTACTGAACATAGAGCACACTTAAGTCCACGTTACACTATAAATTACGTTAGCGATAGCATTTTTCAAAACAATCGTAATTATTACACTATTCAGATATTAAACCAGGTCATCTGACTGTTACTCTGGAATGATCTGCATGATCGCAAAGATCAACTACACTTAATACTCCCGACAAACAAAGTTAAGACGATACTTATAAAATCAAATAAACATACGTTGAACCTGAAATTGTAATTCATAAGTGAAATAAAATAAGTACCACATGAAAAATCAATGATTATCTGTTCACCTACTTTATTTTGACCAATGCCTGACATTTTATTTTAATTAGTTATTTTCACAAAAAAATAAAAGATTGGAAATCTAAAAAAGTGAAACATTTTTATCTTACTACATCAACTCTATTAATTTAAATTGCAGTTTTCTCAAATAAATACTTGAAAATGCAAAAAATATTAATGTTTAAGTTTACATAAAAGCCATGTTACTTTTTTTTTTTAAATCTCAAACCAATGGAGGACACAATTTAGAAACGATGTATGAAAAGTAATTATTCCTATTTTTATCTCGTTCTTTATTGAGCTATAGAATTCTTTTGCTGCATAATGAGTCTTTTTTTTCTTTTTTTGAAAGAGACTTCCTTCTTTTATTGCTTTCCATACTCTCTGAAAAATATATTTTTAATTTAAATTGCCATGTATATTTTTTTTATCTGTTTCGTTGCTTAAATAATCTTATTTTATTTTTTCTTTCAAAGTAGAATAACGATTTAAAGCAGGCGAATAAAGATATTATTTTAAAATATGTAATAATTTAGCTTATTACCATGATTTATTTCATGCATATTTTTATAAGGATTTTAAATTAAAAAACACACGTATTTTGAAAGATCGAAAAAAAATAACATGATTTAAAGAAAAATATACAGCAAAATGGAAAAAAAAAAGAGTGTAACTTCATTTAACTGGTGATCCTACGTTTTTAACACTTACTAACATGTAGTTAAAAAGTGTTTATGAATTCAGTTTGTCTGCCTGTCGACCGTCTGTCTATCCGTACTCTAACTCCCTTAAATTACTCAGATTGCCATGAAATTTTTATATATTATTGAAGTTTACCATAGAATGTTCGGTTTTGAAAATGAATTGAGTAGCATTTGTAGTTTGTTTACAGGGACATTCAAAAGAATTCCGTTAAAATATGGTCTATGGGGAAAAATCGTTTTCGATGCCTTTTATGGATGTTACAGCATTTCAAACGTAATGAGATTGATCTACAACACTGAGATGGACAACAACAACATGTTTTATCAGGAGTATAGGATAAGTAGCATTTATACCTTGTTTATACAGGGGCGCACAAACGAGCTCCATTACATTATGATCTATGGGTAAAATCGTTTGCGGAGCATTTACAAATGATATGATACTTCAAAAGTATTGAAATCACCGAAGTACGCTAGAACATGTTTTCTATAGATTATTATACTTATTTATCTATATATAGATAGATCTATATATAGATAGATCGGCTAGATTTTCTATATATTGTAAGATCTATCTATATATAGATAAATATAGTATCTATATTATACTTATTATAGATTATTACAACATCTATAATAGTTTTTTCCCCTGATGACATTTTTCTGGCTCATCTACAGTTGTATAAAAAATTAACTTTGAAAATTCAAATTTATAGTTATTGAGAATATTTTTGAAATATTTAGACAAAATAAGCATTTCAAGCATCCAGCTGGCAAAGACATACATTATTTATAATAATGGACAATATTAATATATATTAAAATATATCCACAAAATTTATATACATTTCCCTAAATAGTTCTTTATCGTTATTTTATATTATATCTATGTAACTTGCATTTGATATTCTAACACGGATATATATATATATATATGTATATATATATATGTTTAACAGAAAAATCCCTAAATTAAAGCTTCATCCATTTTGAAATATGTAAAAGTATTTCAAAATCTACATTAATAACAAGTATCATTTCTCATCTCTGTTGTATAGATTATTCTGTGAGTAATAAATCATTTTCATCCGGATAATCATATTTTACTTTGTTTCTTAAATATAATCCATTCTACCTAACATTTCTATAATACTTTAATAAGCTAAAACATTAGTATTTGTTCAATAATGTCGATTCGAGTTTGATGTATTACACACACACATACTAAATTGGGTATTTTAAACAAGATTAAATATTTCACATTTAATTGCAAGAAAGATTTGGATTTATTATATAAACTTTCCTTGCATTGTTAAATTAGTTTCATAAAATTTTATAGAAGAATCATAGCTTATAAATATTTAATTTAATGTTTATTTACAGCTAGAGTGAAAATTTACTGCAAGAGCTCATCTACTTTTATTTGACATCTATGTATGTAAAAGGGAAAAGACATAATGAAAGCCAAAATTACCCTGGCGGTAATTTTTTGTAAAATTTTTTTCCAGAGGAATTTATATTTTCATACCTACAAAAATCTAGATATAAAGCGTAGTCTCATTTCAATCATTAGTTTTAACTAGACCATATAATAGATAAATCTATAAAAAATTTGGAATTTGATAAAGGAAAGGTATGGCATTTTATTCTGTAGAAATTACTTTTCAGATCGTTTGAAGATTCGAAAATTGGTATACTTTCCGAAAGCAGGTAGAGAGAGGCATTTAACCTCTTCGTACCAATTACATTATTGCCAATCTTTGGAAATATTTTTGAAAATTTATTGTTAATAAGATTGAAATTTCATTAATTTATCTTAACGAATGTCGCTTATTCTCAGCATGTTTTTTTGTAGAACGGAAATCTACCGTCCACGGAATCGACTATCCAACAATTGTCAAGAATAGATCTGAATATATAAGATGGTTTATACACAAGTGTATTTATTTCCAGTTGATTTCAAAAATACGTTCGAAACCGGTTTCGAAAGTAAAAGTATCTTCGTGAAAAAAATCCGCAAAGAAAATCGAAAAAAGTTATCAACGGCGGAAATAGAGATTGATCTCTGCTATAATGAAAAAAAAATCGTTTAAAAATATTGAAATGCAAACGAGATATTAGAAAAATAATGCCCTATAGGATTAACATTAGCGAGCGTGTGTTTTCGCATGAGAGAGAGGACCCTTAATGGACGATAATGATAATGTCATGGCTCATCGTGCTGTGCTCTGGGGAATAATTTCGTGATCGACGAAGGGTCATACGAACAGCTTGGCCAGCATATTCTCCGATCTTGACCATAATATAGGCTCTGTTTGAGGCATGCTAGACAGACGAGTTTCTGCCAGCCAGTTGCCTACACAAACAGTTAGACAGAAAGAGTGAGGACTGGAAAGAGTTCTTATAGAGAAGTGTGGGACAGAATACACTAGTACAGTAGAAGCACTTTATAACGAATTACGATATAACGAAAAGCACGATATAACGAAATGCTCATGACCAATTAGTTGGTCTGTGTGTTAAATTATACTGAATTCGAAACAATATAACGAAATATTTATAACGAAAAGCACGATATAACGAAATAATTTCGAGCATAAAAAATGAAAAAAAAAACGATATAGCGAATTTTTTAACCTTTTTTTTTACTTAAAAAATGGAGCGAGAAATAGAATTTTATTTCTTAAATACCAGATATTTTTCCCATTACGTAACATTCAATCTTTTTCTCTACGGCAAATCGCATATTTTCAATGTATATACAGTCAAAGCACCTTATAACGAAATCGAAAGTACACCAAAGATTTGCTCGTTATAAAGTGCTTTCGTTAAAACGTTATAACGAATTATTTCGTTAAAACGTTAAAACGAACTATTTCGTTAAAACGATATAACGAACTATTTCGTTAAAACGTTATAACAAACTATTTCGTTAAAACGTTATAACGGATTATTTTGCAATATAGTAAGAACTCCAGTTATCCGGACTATTGTGGTCTGAACGTAATCTGAGTTTGCAGAAGTAGAGAGGGGGGAATGTTTTTCGGGGGGAATTTTTGTATGATATATACATTGAAAATATGCGATTTGCCGTAGAGAAAAAGATTGAATGTTACGTAATGGGAAAAATATCTGGTATTTAAGAAATAAAATTCTATTTCTCGCTCCATTTTTTAAGTAAAAAAAAAGGTTAAAAAATTCGCTATATCGTTTTTTTTTCATTTTTTATGCTCGAAATTATTTCGTTATATCGTGCTTTTCGTTATAAATATTTCGTTATATTGTTTCGAATTCAGTATAATTTAACACACAGACCAACTAATTGGTCATGAGCATTTCGTTATATCGTGCTTTTCGTTATATCGTAATTCGTTATAAAGTGCTTCTACTGTATCATACAAAAATTCCCCCCTCTCTAGCGGCCTAACCGCTCAACCAATCGAAATGAAATTTCAGATATTGTTATTTGAAGGCACATGCTGGAGATCGTGATGATTTAACCCTTTATCTACTGACGGTATTTTTAAGTACCATCAGAGAAAACTTTGTATAAAATTTCTTTAATCTGTCTAATAATGATAATAAGGTTTTGTTTTTATACAAAATACTTTTCTGGATCACATTTAGAAAGCACAGCAAAACAGTGAAAGCTAAATATTTTATAAAGTGGTATTTTTCTCAACCTTTTACATAAGTCTTTTCTTTTTAAAAATTGTTATATGAAAATTTTGCAACTATAAAAGCCTTTCTATTTAATGATAGGATCCCAATACATTTATTTACATTGTTCCGATAAAGAATTGTGATATTTCCTATCAGAGTGAGATATATCTGTCTGATATATCTATCAGAGTGAGGTTGGGGGATCACGGTGGCCACTAAACGGCAAAGTTACTGGAGATCACTCTATCACCAATGTGCTGTGGCAGCTCTTGTCGAACACAATTGGCTACGTGTGAGGAGCATCATTTTGCATCCATACAATGTCATTAACGACATTTCACTGCTGTAATTCTGGAAATACGTAATTCTGAAACATCGTTGAATACCGAGCACTTGTGATGGAGCACGTTTTCATACCTGTGGAAGTGACCGAAGAAGTGCGGGCCGAGAACGAATGTGCTTGCGATGCCTCACCAAACAGTCACTTTAGCTTCGTGTAAAGGCGTTGGTTCTACATCGTGAGGATTTTCGTCGGCCTAGACAACGCAGTTCTTGGCTTGGAGTTTACGTTCTCAGTTAAGGAGAAATGTCCCTCATTCGTCCATAATATCCGCAGTGACCATCTGCTATCTTCATCATGCCTGATGAAGAAATAATTCGCAAAGCCGAAACGTCGCTCGTCTCCAGGTTGTAACAGCTAGACGCGCTGGAATCGATAAGGAAAAATCCATAGAACAGAGCACAGAATCTTGAGGACTGTGTTTTTCGTTACATTCAGATTGCGGGCAACACTTCTTACAGTATGCAATGGACCTGCAGTAATCGTTTTATGCACTTTCGCAAAAACTTCAACAGGAACAGACGGTCGTCCGTATCGAGGTCTATCACATGTGCATTCAGTTTCATTATTTTTTTTTACCAAATCACGTAAAGTTTTTACGGAACATGGGCCTCGTCTTAGCTTATGATTTCGCTATAAACTCATACTGCTTCGGTAGCATTTTCCCTGTTCAGATAAAAGAGCTTTATCAATTCACCTCGTTGTATCCCCGTAAGTGTCATCTTGTTGGCACGTTCGAACACCTGATTGAAGAAACAATCTTCCCACACTGATTATTAAAGGTTTTCCCCACACAATGCTTTGCACATGGTGTTCTGTGATTGGTGCTTCTACTGTCTGTCTCTGTGAATTATTCTAAGTGCGTCAATGCACTTCTCCTCTGCGTTGTCATTGGTCCTTTACAATTATCTTCTTTGCAAATGCTTTAAGTCGGAAATTGTCGTCATACGTGTATCGTTCCAATGCCAGTGATGTTTTTTTCAATGCGCTGATAAATCTGAGCAGGAAAAAGTGGGTGTTGCCATTTGAAAATTTCGACGTTTTATACTCTAACCGAAACCGTTATAGCTCCATTGATTTAAATCATCACGATCTTGAGCGCATACCTTCAAATAACAATATCTGAAATTCCCTTTCGATTGGTTGAGCAGTTAGACCGCTAGGGGTTGATATATCGGGGAAGTTTTTTTATGATCACCCTGTATTATATACATATACCTATATATATATGTATATATTCCGTCAAAATAATACAACAAAACTCTAATTACCTGAAATCCAGCTATCCAAATCCACAATCACAAAATAAAAATTTTGTTATATGAATTGCATACATATTTATTCGTAAATATATAATTTCCTTTTTAAGTCAACGCTTTTCTTCTTTTCACTGTTTGTGGTAAAAGGTAATTATTCTTATGAAGGCTTAATATAAATTCATAAGGCCTAGCTTTTTTTATTATTAAAAAGGCTATTTTAAGAAATATCTTTATGTAATAAAACGCCCTTTTTTATGATTGTCTCCATTATCCGGACTTCTGCAAACTCAGATTACGTTCAGACCACAATAGTCCGGATAACTGGAGTTCTTACTATATTGCAAAATAATCCGTTATAACGTTTTAACGAAATAGTTTGTTATAACGTTTTAACGAAATAGTTCGTTATATCGTTTTAACGAAATAGTTCGTTTTAACGTTTTAACGAAATAATTCGTTATAACGTTTTAACGAAAGCACTTTATAACGAGCAAATCTTTGGTGTACTTTCGATTTCGTTATAAGGTGCTTTGACTGTACCTCATTGATAATCTGATAAACCCTACGCATCACAGCAGGGTCTGATCAGTTCTATGAGGGACCCAGGGCACACAGGACATGTTGGGGCCCTTTTTTCAAGAAAATTGCATTATGAACATGAAAAATAGCTTTATGTGTAGTTTAAAATTTAAACCACTGCTTTATGAAAAAAGAATATAGCGACTGCGCCAAAAGTTCGTTAAAACTTTAAAAATTCATTAAATAGAAACAAATGATGCTAAAAAATTGCGGTTTGCAGGAATGGGATTAGAGGGAGATCGGATTTTTTTTAATAACAAAAAAAGTTTGGTTAAAAGATTACCGATAGATGGCGCTGCATGCACAATATGAAGCAGATCTATGCAAATCAGGCTGTCAATAAAACCCCTCAATGCACACGGATTCTTTATTTGGTGCCAGCAGTATGATATCGTTACTAGATCAAGCGCTGTTGGTTAAACTCTTTTGCACGAACGGGGAATTGGCAATTGGCGCATTGCGAAAATTCTGCACGGTAATATGACTGCAGACGAGAAAAGGGTCTGTTTTACGTGCTAGGATACTGAAGATTCTCAGACGCTTCGCTGAAATGGGTCTTTTTCTATAAGACTAATTTGCATACATCTGCTTCATATTACGCATGCCAGCGGCATCTATAGTAATTTTTTTTAACCACAACTTTTTTGTTATTTAAAAAGAATCCGATCTCCCTCTAATCCCATTATTGCGAACCGTAAAGTTTTAGTATCATTTGTTTCTTTTTAATGAATTTTTAAAGTTTTAACGCCTTGGGGACGAGCGACACGAATACGTGACACATAAGATGCTCAGAATCCTCGATTGTTCCCACCAGTTATTTTTTGTTGTAAGGTTTTCCTTATCTAATCATAGCATTTTTGCGATTTAATTAGGTGAAAATTTCTTTTTTGAAAAACCGGTGGTAATAGATTAAAAATTCTGTAAAGGACTCTCGTCGCGAAGGGGTTAATGAACTTTTGGCGCATCGGGTATTATAGAACATGGAAAAATTCATTAAACAAATATGATAAGGTAAAATCGTCTGCACTATATGTTATTTGGAGTGCGTAAAACTGTAAACCTAAGGGATTGAATAAATCGGAATTTTGAATTTTACATTACATTTTATTGTCGTTAGAGAAGAACCCTAATATAGTTTAGTTTACATGAATTTTGTAATGTAAAAAAATGTAAATGTAAATGTAAATGTAAATGTTTGTATGTAAATGTTGAAATGTAAAATTGAATTTTTTTTCAATTTTTCCATGAACTATAAATGGAAATTTGCATTATTTGCGTTATCAGAGAGTGGACAAAATGCATTTTGCCCCCCCCCCCCTGAAATGTGGCACCGGTGCACATGCCCCGTGTGCCCCTGTGATAATCAGGCTCGGATTACAGGTGTTCAACATTGCTGTCTAACACAGGAAACCATATATTTTTCTGTCAAGAAATTATACTTTTTTATTTTATTTTTTCCTTCAGATGCACAAATTGTTGTATATACCAAAATTTCTACAAAATAGATTTTTTCCTTTCATCTATGTGTGGCTTAATTTCTTATAACTTACCACTCTGTGGATAAATGTATCAGCCATAAAATATCTCAATTTATCTGCAATATCCATCCGAAACTTTAATCTTTAAAATTTTTGTAACAGTGTATTTATTTATATGTTTATGTAAACCCTGTTTCAACATATCGAATTTAGCAAAACACAATTATGTAACATACATTTCTCAAGATATTAAAAATCTGCTCAAAATCTTTAGGGAAAGAATAAACAAGCAATGAAGAATGTTTATTTATTCTAGGATTTAACAGAAAGGTACACAAAAATTAAAGCTTGCATTTATTCTAAAGTATGCAAATGTATTTCAGAAACTTGCATTAATAACAAATCTCTTTTTACTTATTCGTTATTCTATGAATAATAAATTATTTCCCTTCGAATGTTGTATTACACTCTGCTTGATAAATGCAATATGTTGCTTTAATAGCTTTTCATTTCTTTACGAAATAAAGCATTTCTGTTTGAAAAGAATTGTTTGAATTGCGTTATGTTTGCTGAAGTGTACACGTCAGAGGAAATTAAAGTGTTACTTTCTGAGAAAATTTTAAAGCAAGATTCATTCTTTAAAATAAATCGTTATTTCGTTTAATTTTTTTAATGGTATTAACGGATCCAACTCGGGATTCCTGAGTTACAGAACATGTGAAAACCGTTTTTTCTAACTCTAATAGATTTTTCACATTTAATATATTATTTTAGATTGCCCGTTAACAACATCACAAAGCATTTTTATAACAAAAACATCAATAACGTATTCAAATAAAGTTTTGAAATATATTAAAAGCGATACTTTCGTATTAGCCACATGTCAGAGGAAGAAGCCGAAGAAATCGTCGAAGATTTTGCTATTTACTGCAGCCCTTTTCTTTTTCATTCTGATAATTGCAGCGGTTTAAGCACGTAGTTCGATTTCATGTCTTTTTAAATTTTTGTTTTAATTATATTGTATTATTATTTTTTTTAATTTATTTATTGGAGAAGTTTTAATTTCGTTCTGGAACATTAGCCAAAAAACAAATGATGAACTATTTATATTGTTTTAAGTGCAAACGGATTAATTTTTATTTTTCATAATCGAGCTGTGCGGGAAAGAGATAAACTAAGTTACAGTTTGCAAACAAATTATATTTGAAAGTACATTTTTTTCCCTTGTAGGCGGTGTGAAAATTGAAATTGTTTGATTATATATATGTTAAATTTGTGTTTTATTTTATTTTTATTTTATATTATTTATTTATTGATTGATTAAGTTTTAGTTTCGTTATGGAAAATTAGCCGGAAACAAATGCCGAACTATTTATATTGTTTTAAGTGCAAATGGGTTAGTCTTCCATGATGGAGCCTGCACACAATGGAGATAGCTTTAAAAAATACATGTTTGAAAATTATTTTAAAAGACACAGTAAATGAGTAAATTGCGATACATTTTTCAAACAAATTGTACAATCAGTACATTTCCTCGCGATATGACGGTGTAAAAATTTAAAATGATCGATGTTTAGAAGTTTTAAAAATTGCTGTAACTAAATTTACAAACCCGAAATTTAATCGCTATGTGTTGCAGCCATCAAAATGACGTCAGCGTTACGCGCGGACAAGTTTGTCCTGTAAATATATAGTCAGTTACTATAGTTTCCAATCACCGGAGGGAGGTGCTGGGTTCGATCCCAATCGCGCCCGTCGGCCTAATCGTTCGGAGTTTTCGTGGTTTTCTTCGAGCCGTGGATTTATCCATGCGTAAATACGGGTTAGGTTCCCCTAGAAAGACCCCCACGAATGGCACTACCCCCCGGGCCTATATCCCAAGTGTAGATAATTGGCCGTCAATAATCAACCCAACCCAACCCAATCACCGGAAAATCTGTTGTATTAGATTAATAAAAAAAACCCCACCTTTTTCTTTTTTTAGTGCCAGAAAACGCTGAAAATTCTCAAAGTTAAAAAAAAAAATGCGTAAGTTTTGATCGTACAAAAAATGAAAATTTTACTTTTTTACTTGTTAGTTCATGGGAAAGGTTTTTCTAAATATAACTCATAGGGCGCAATGACCCTATAAAAATTTAAATTTAATAACTTTTACAAAAATAACTAGTTTGAGATAACTGGCTTTTGATATGGTGGAGAACAATATCTGAAACATTTTTGCAGTTGGAATTATTCTTCTAAAACTATCGGTTCATTTAAGAATTAATTATTAGACCACGATAAGCCCATGTCATTCGCCAGGACTACCTTATAGATGCAGAGGCGTAAGCTTCCGCGTAGCAGTTGGAGCAAATGGCTCCATGCGCGCGATTCACAGAGGCGCAAATTTAAAACGGATCAAATAAACACACAAAAATATTTCTATGAAATATTTTTTATTTGCCAATTTTTTTTTAATAAAATACACAGCACAACTTTTGAAAACGAAGTCTATTTATAAAGGAATCCTGCCTTTAACGAGAATTTTTGCTTGTCTGATGCATGCGATTACACTGGCTAATTAGAAAACCTGTCTGAAATGGAATTTTTCGCTGCCCTTTTGCGATTCTTCTTGCATTGTAGCAGGTTTTACTGTACTATAAATTTACATAAATAAAACTATAGTATTCCTTGAAACTCGACTTATTATCATAGTTTGACTTTGAATAATATACATTATAAATTTAATAGTATTTTAATATATGCACTTGAACTTGTAAAAAAATGTGAAAAGTGTTCGAAAGCACTCTAAAGACACTCAATATTCGTATTACAAGCTGTGTTTTACAGCATTAATTAAGGTGAAATAAGTTCAGTAAAACCTGCTAAAACTGAATCAAGCAGGGGACAAGGGGAAATTTTGCTTTAGACAGGTTTGTGTCTTAGCAGATATAATTGTATGGTATTCCTTCTATCAAGACGATGCAAATTTTCCGTTTAATCCAGGATGCCTTTATAAGTAGGTTCTTTTTTTTTTATAGTTTTACTGTATTATATATGTATAATTTTAAAAATCTCAAAACATATTTTGAGAAAATTTTTGCGAGAAATAAGGGTTGCACCAATTTTACTCGCTCCAGGCAGCTGAATATGTAGCTACGGCACTGTATAAATGTTATAAACAAGAACACACCTTTGAATATTAAGTTACCTTTTTGGAAAATTAAGTGTTAAATATTGTTGAAATTTAATATATGTGCAATGTGAATATTTGTGTATAATTATTAGGCTTATTCTACTGTACTGTATTATTAGGCTTTTTCCATTACAGGGCATCAAATCTCGCGTCGCCAAGTCACCATTGGTGCTCACAAATCTGAAGCTGTCAACTAAAAAGCAATATACTCAAATACTTTCGGATCTCGAAGCAACATTTTATTTACGCTCACAAATAATTGATAATCATCACTCCCCACATACTTCGACCTTTTCTACTTATCTGTAGAAAAGAGCCTTTTACACCAGTTTGGCGCAGTGTCTTTTTGTGGCAATAAGAAAGAAAAAAAAATGAATTTGGAAATTGAAAAACGATAGTGACTTTTAGCGTTTAGTCTATGGCCCTTTCGATCTATAATTATACCTCCAAAACACAATTTTTGTCACTTTTTTTTCTTTTCTTTTTTAGGGTTTCGTTCATCTCACGAAACCCTATTACTCCCGCTCCGTTATCTGTCTGTCACAAAGCCATTCTCAAGAACTATGCAACTTACAAAGTTGAATCTTTGTGTATATAGCTGAATACCAGCTATAAAGAGCTCAAAATATTAAAATTTGAAAAATTCGTATTATTTTAATAAATAGAGATAAAAAACCAAAATTCTAACAGCCTTTTCCTGTTAAATTTAAACATTTTTCGTTATAGCAGATGCCAACAATTAAAAATCCACGATGAAATTATTTCCGCAATAATTAATTTTCTATCAGACGATTTCCCCGTGAAAAATGAAAATGAAATAAAAAGTTTCACCAATTTTAAAAAAAGATAAATATGAAATAAAATTGATTGACGTCATAGTGGTAATAAAACGCAAAATGTCTAAGATTTCTCAATAATACAAGGAGTATGAGTATGTGTATGTACACAAAGCAGATTAATATCACGTCATTAGAGAATTAAAAAGAAAATCTGACGTCATATTGGAAGTTTAACGAATTTTTCAGATGTTTGAGAATAATACAAAGCGAGTATCAATATGAGTAATAGAGAATAGTAAATACAGTGGAACTTCCCTTTAACGAAGTCCCTATTTAACGAAGTTTTCTACTTAACGAAATTTTCTGCAGAACTTTGACTTTGAACACCATTAGCATGTAAATTAATCTCCACATTATGAAAAATATATTCTATATAACGAAGTTTATTCCACTTTTGTACGTGTACAGAATTCAAATTAAGCGATTGCTGTGCGAAGGATATGCAAATTTATTTCAGCGGATTCGATTGTATGAAAATGAACACATTTAAATAATTTCCATTCTGCTTGGTGCTAAATAAAACAATTTTTTTTTTCACTCTAAGAAAAACACTTGTTATCACTATTCTCCCACTCCGAGACTCCAGCGCTGACAGTTGGGGGAAGTCAAAATCCCCTTTTTACCTTCAATGATATAGAAGATGAGGTGTCGCAATGGCGTCAGATGCATTGAAACAAAAAATATCTATTAGAGTCAGACAGGTACCATTCTGACCTTCCATTGCTGATAGACAATTGCTTTGTACATCCAAAAGAACGTGATTCAAAATACAAATTGAAGAACATCAAAGTTATTTTTGTTCCTGCCAATACAGCTAAACTTCAATCATTAGTCTAAGGAATAATAAAAAATGTTGAAGTACATTATTGAAAAAGACAGAAAAAGCCGATGTAGTGAAAACATTAGTTTGAGATTCTGTGTATCAGAGCTGATGAAAGCTTGGGCCAAAGCTTGGGAATGTGACGTGATTTCATCGACCGTACACAACTGTTTTGTAAAAGACGGCTTCATAATTAAAACTGAATCAAATGCTTCTGAATCCAATACCTGTTTGTCATATCTCAAGAAAAAATTTCATGAATTTAAGTTAATTTCTATTTAACGAATTTTCTTCATAACGAAGTTTTTAAGTGTAACGATGAGACTTCGTTAAATGGAAGTTCCACTGTATATGAGTTTGAGAAACATATTGAATCGTGATAAAAGTCCGATTATGGAAATATTCGCATATTTTAACATTTTGAAGGTGTACAATATGTTTAATTTTGAAATTATTTTTTTAAATATCGCATTTAATCCGCATGACGGATATTATTATGACAGAATATAATAGAGGGCTTCGCCCGCTATCGGGCTGGTTTTGATATTCGAAAAAAAAAAAAAAAAAAAAAAAAAACGAAAAAATAGACCGGTAAATTCTTACTTTATAAAAAACATGACTTTTTGTTGCTAAATGAAATTTATTTGAATTTATTAAAGAAAGGATAAAGTGTTTTGAAAGGAATATTAAATGAAACTCTTTGAGCGATCTTCGATCACACTTACCCACATTTTTTTTAAAACTAAAATTATGACGTCTGTTGAAACTACCACTGTGCTGAATTAGATTATCATCGGTGAACAGTTTAGGAGTTTTAGTGTTACAAAAAAAAAAAAAAAAAAAAAAAAAAGACGTTCATTTTTATAAAATGTTGCGTTGCAGTAATAAAAAAAAAAAAAAAAAAAAAAGTTACTTGATTAAAGAAAAAGTACACACATATACATTATCTAAATTTAATAAGCAATTTATGACCAGGCTAACAGTAATAAGTGGAATAAAAGCAAATAACCAACTATATTTATTTATTTTGCAAGAATATTATATAAAAAGACATTTTCATATATTTATTTCTAATATATATTTTTTTATTTAACTAAAGTAATTGATTACAGATTCAATTAAATTATCTTGGATAAAATTGCATGCTTGGTAACCTTCATCCTTTATACGAGTGTGCCGATTATTATAATAGATTTTTTTAAAATTCCTTGTATAATAATTTTAGAAGGTGTTTGAAAAAATTCTCGTGAAGTGCGAAAATTTTCAAGAAATCCTATGAAAAATGTTTCTTTCAAAAATAATTCTTTTCAACTAATATATACTTGTTAGTTTAGTTCAAATTATTTATCTATTAGAAACGTATAAACATACGCGATATTTTAACCGAAAATTCCATCTTCTATGATTTTATGCTTTAAACAAACATGAAGTGTAGGAGTAAATCTGAAATAAAACTACTTTTCTTTTCAATTATTCTTTAAAAGAAAAAAAAAGATTTGAATCATACATACAATATTTGAAATGTAAGAACATTTGTTTTCGCATTCGGTAGATGGCGCTACCAAATACCAAAAAAATTATAGTAGTTATCTTACACCTCTAAAACTTTGTCAAAACTCACTATAATCTATCTATATAAGAGTAAAAATATCCACAAAGGGCTAAGAAGTAAAAGTAACACCTTCTTTCACATTATTATTATTTTTAAATTACCATTTCGCTTGCTTATTGCATCACAAATACCGTTGGCTACAAAATAAATGTCATAGCACTATTCAAAGCCACCTCCATCTTTGCTTCAACTGCACACGCGCGCGTCTACTAACTCGAGCTCAAAACCAGGGTTCAGTTAGTCAACTCGAGTTTCGTTTTTAGATCACATTTCTCCTGGTTGAGTTAGCGGAGAATTGGATTTCAGGGTCAACTGAGAGTTAAGGCCTAACTGGCGAATTGAAGCTGACGGAAACTTACTGGGTAAGAGAGCTGAAGAAATTTTGAGGAAAGAGCAACAAACTTTTCACTTAATCTATAAAATTTCTGGATGCATTCTAATTATAATAGAAATATTCGGAAACACAGTCATATTGTTAAAACCTGATGATTCAAAGTAAAAGTTATGGCGATTATCTCCTTAATAGCTAATGATAAAAACATACACTCAGTTACAAAAAGTATAAGAAATCAAGTATATGTTTTAAATGAGGGATTTGTTTTACAAGGTGCTGAATAAATATCAAAATACGAAATTTAATTTTTTATACGGTCGCTTTTTCCTATACATTATATATAGAAGTATGTTGCCCTGCCTCTAAGAAGCACATTGAAATGCCCCATTCTTTTACGACTAAAAAGTACTGATTTATGAAACTTTTGAATTTTACGAATTTTCAGTGTTTTCTGGCAAAAAAAGCAAGCGCGTCTTTCCGTGTACTAGAAAACATAAAACTCTATTAAATTCAATAAGTTTTAGTTGTAAAATTATGGGCCTTTTTTTAATAGACTTCTTAGAAACAGGATAATATTTCCTAACTATAAGTTATAGGAAATCAAGTTCGCATAAAAAAATAAATTTAGTATTTTAATATGCATACAGCCCCCTGTAAAATAAATGCTATCTCTAAAAGCTATACTTCGGTTTGTATACTTTTTGCAATTCGAAGTATGTTTCTGTCGCTAGAGGTTTAACCTTTTCAAAAGCAACTAATTTTGTTTCTGTAATGTTGAATTCAAATCAGAATTTTCGAAACATTTTATTTGAAAATAAGGAAATGCAATTTTACAACTATTTTCACCAAAGTTATAAAAGTAAAATTCTGTTCAAAATTTCTGGCACAAATCTGGATTATAATTAAGTGGTATAAAATATATTCCACCTCCCTTCAAAGGGTTAAGGGATAGTTGCAAGAACCTATATTTTAATTCAACCGGAATCAATACTTTGACTAAGAATAATGGATATATTTTTATTTTGTGCACTTGCAAACTTTTCTTAAAAAAAAAAAAAAACAACTCTAATTTATACACGAGAAACACACTTTCGTATAATATAAACCGAGTTATTATAATGCTTCAAGATAATAACTGCGAGAAATTCTGTTCAGGAATTAGCTCCGGTATTCGTAGTAATATTCGTTGAATTTAAATTACATTGAGATTGCATCTGCAAATTATTCACTGATTACGAGGGAGCGATGTTTGTGTTCAGCTTTGTGTATCCGTAAACAAGTCCCTTGATAAATGATGTTTCAATCTACATCTCCTAAATAATTTATGTTATTTGAATATTCAAAACTTCATAAATATTATCTCTATATTTGATTATTTAGTAGAAGACAACGAATGAATTAAGAGTTAATCAATTTTCAGAAAATATAGTATCGTTATAAAATATGTATATCAATATGTATATCAAAGTTTCAGAAGGTAAATGTTCTCCTTAAGGTAATTAAAATAGAAAATAGAATCATGGAAAACAATTATATATTTTGTCAAAATATTAAACATTCTTTGATTTTTACGTATATTCAAAGAGATAACATAGACACTGAAAAGTATTTAAAAAATTAAAGGAACATATGGATAAACACATTACTACAAAAAGGTACACGGAAAATTTTATATTTTAAAAGTAGCATTTCGAATTATTGTGAAGCTGGTGAATATCAATCAATTGAAAAAAAAGCGCCCCTACTTCAAAATAATCAAGCCTTTTTTAAATAAAAAAAAAAAGAAAAAAAAATCTAAATTTGTTAAAAATGTAATTCAAGGCGTATCTTTCGAAGTAGGAAATATTGGGCGAATAGTGGCTACATAAATGAAACATTTTGGGATCTTGGCTAAGAATTGAAATGAAATATTGTCTCAACATTGGAATGTTTACATTTTGACAATATTAGAAAGAAATATATCTCCAAACTAAAGCCATAAAATCAGTATCTTTGCAATATTGGTACTTCATTACAGCTATTTCCCAAGATAAAATCAATATTTCTGAAATACCGCCCTTTCATTGTGAATACTTCGAATGTAAAGCAAATGTTTTTAAAATATTGGCATTTCATTGGCAATATAGGTACAGTTCTTTAATCCGCACAAGTTGGGACCAAAGGTTGTGCAGGTTATAGAATATTACGGATTTTGGAGTATTATAGATTATGCGTCATTTTCTTATTTCTGGACAACATTTTAATTCCACATTCAGTATAATATGAAAGATAAATATGAAATGTAATAATTAGAATAAAAAATGACACAATTAAAAATGGAATAATAAAAAAAAAGGGAATATTCAGTGAGCTATGATGCAATATGAAAAATAGTACCTTAGAATATTCAATAATATTTATAAAATTTTTTGTTTTTCAAAAATAGAACCAAGTGTTGTCTGTTTTAAAACTTTAAATTTTCCTTAAAAAGTTTATCTTGCACTCTATGAACAGTCATTAACTCTTGTTGAGAAATAAAATTCTCGCTCTAAAAAGTTCAAATATTATCTACCCAAAGCTAGTCCCTAAATGTCCAGTTAGCCTAGGTGTGTTCTGTAATGCAGTTTAGTTTTTACCAGTATATAAAAAAAAAGTATATGTAATAGATAAAAAAAAATGCTTTATTATGAACTTTTTCTACATTTATTATTATTTTTTAAACATTTTTGGATCAAGAATCTGTAAATTTGTTTAACTGTTTACATTTGGTAAGCAATGCGGATTAAGGAAAATTGCGGATTATAGATCTTTGACTGTATTTCGAATGTAAAATCAATATATAACCAATATGGGCATTACACTAGACATATTTAAAACGAATGCAATTTTAGAATAATATTGGGCAATATTGGTTTTCTGCTACATTTATATCAATCGTTCTTAATCAGATATTTTACTTTGTTGGGTTCTACGATTCGATGCTTGTTTTTTTTTTTTTTTTTTTTTTTTTTTTTTTTTTTTAACGTTTTGTGAATCCCTGATGTGTGTAAAATATGTTCCTGAAACGATTTTGGATTATTCAAAACCAGACAATCCAAATCGGGTTAAAGTTGTCCGACATAGTAACCGGTGTACACAACGTTCATAAAGTAATTTTTAATTGAAAACTGAAACTGATTTTTTATTTTTAGTATAGTTTCTAAGATTGCCTGACAACTTCACAAAAAAACAGTTTTGGTACACTGCAGAAAAAAAAAATTGATTTTACAGTATAATACTGGCGTCCCACTTGCCAGTATTATACAGTAAAATTAACAGTAATAAACAGTAAAATAAGCAGTAATATGCTACCGCGCATCTACTTTCTTATTAGCCGCATATTGTCGGTCAATCGCGAAACTTTTCACTATTTGTTGCAACCTCTGTGACTTTGATTATTCCAGTGTTTAAGTGCGTAGTTCGATTACACATTTGTTAAATTCGTGTCCCATTTATTTATTTATTTATATATCTTCTTGCGAAGTTTTAATTTCATTGGCCCATTTTAGTTATGGAATATTACACGGAAACAAACAAATGTTGGATTATTTTCATTGTTTTAAGTATAAATTCGTTAATGTTCATAATTGAGTTGCACGCAGATCAAAAATATTCATGCTTAAAAATGATTTTAAAAACCATATAAATCAGTGAATTGAGATACAGTTTTCAAACAAATTGAATTTAAAAGTAAATTTTTTTTCTATTCGACGGTGTAACAATTGAAATTGTATGATGTTTAGAAGTTAAAAGGTTACTATAAAACGAAATATATTGCTCAGGTTGGTCAGGTTAAAAAAAAAAAAAAAAATTAATCAATATCGTGGCACTGGAGCTATAGCAACATGATGATGATAAAAATGAGGATTGCACACAGGTGCTCTCCAAATGAACCATGAACGAAAAGGTTCTTTTCTTGTTAACCTTATCAATTTTGCAAGGAAAATACGTAGAATCATTAAAAATATTGATATTTATAAAAATGTTAAACATAAAAAAATGGGTACGTTTTTTTCGCTAAAAGGTTGATTTTAGAAATAAAAATGTTTGATCAATCATAATAATATTGTGCACTTCTCTTGAGAAAAGATTGATAATATGTGATTAAAATTTGGAGGCTATCCGTTAAGCTGCAAGTTGCATTTTTGATATGTTTGCACCGTGTTGTCACAGTTCAAACACGCCGCCGGTTTGATTTTATATATACTAGGGCAGGGATGACAAATTTGTTTAGGTACACGTGCCAGTAATTCACAATCGATATCTATCAACATTGTAACTTGCCAAACGTTTACATCAAAATGTATTGCAGCCTAAGCTGCTTATACAAAACACCGTTTAATAAAAATCAGCCGGTTTAATGCAATAACAAAGAACTGAGATCAAAATGTGATTTTTTTTTCTATATTACAGTCAGCCGTTAATTTAATGAAATTTTTATTAGGAAATTTAATTCATTTAATTGGAACTGGGTGTAAACGAAAAAAAAAATATGAAAATTTATTTTGTAATTATTAACTTATCATTAATGCAGCGTCTAACGTATTAGTTTTGATATAATAAATAAAATTTTCATTTTGCTTTTTGCACGTTCAGTGGAAAATATTTTGTATCTGGATCATTTTTTGTTATTTTTAATAATATACATAGAAAATTCGGGCCCACTTCTCATATAACTGCAGTGATGCCTTTTGAAATTCTTTTGAAGAAATAAAGTTTTTAAAATTCATATAAAAAGACAATATGCAAATAATTGATACAATGAGTATAACTGATAATTGAAATTTATTTGAAGAAATAAAGTTTTTCAAATTCATGTAAAAAGACAATATGTAAATAATTCATATAAAAAGGCAACATGGCGACGCATAGCATCACAGAAAAAGAAAATTTCCTAGTAATGTTACTTCATGCAAAAATACTTCTTTTATTTCTGATAGTCTATACATGTTAAAGAAAATTTAATTTACAATATCAAAAAGAAAAAAAAAATATTTTATTTATATAGAGACTATCAAATTTAAATTTTTCGCGTAACTAGAGAAATTGTCATACGTGGCATAGGTTCGCCAACCCTGTACTAGGTGAAAACCATTTGTTAACTGAAAACTCTAATAGATTTTTTTTACATTTAATATATATTTTTTAGATCTCCCACTAACAACACCAAGAAGCTTTTTTATATGAAAAATATCAATAATATATTGAAATAAAGTTTTAAAATTTATTAAATGCGATACGTTCATATTAGTCGCATGCTAAGATTTTGCTTCTTACAGCAGCATTTTTAATTTTAATAATTTCAGTGGTTCAAGCGCATAGTTCAATTACATGTATGTTAAATTTGTGTTTTATTTATATTATATTATTTATTTATTGTTGAAGTTTTAATTTCGTTATGGAGTATTAGCCGGAAACAGACGTTGAACTATGTATATTGTTTTAAGTGTAAACGGGTTAATCTTTTGTAATCGGGCTGCACACGATAGAGATAGGCTTTTAAAAAAATTATGTTTGAAAGTTATTTTAAAAATCATAAAAAAACAATTATTTGAAACACAGTTTTCAAACAAATCGCATTTGAAAGATAATTATTTTTTCGTATTCGACTGTGTTAAAATTTAAATTGTCCGATATTTACACTCTAAAAACGACATTTTCAAAACTAAGCAAAAAATACTCAAATCTGAGTAAGTCGCATAATCAAAATGGCTCCGAATCAAAATTACTCAAATTTGAAACATGCACACACTCGAGAATAAAACATCATATGCTCATATATGAGTATGTGCATGTTTCAAAAATGAGTATGAACAGACTTCTATGTGCTAATTTTTGAGTATGTCCATGTTTCAAATATAAGTATGAACTGACTGTAATCATTTTTGAGTATGTCCATGTTTCAAAAATGAGTATGAACTGACCTCTATGTGCTCAGTTTTGAGTATGTCCATGTTTCAATATTCTGAGTATTTCTGGTATTTCAGAATTGAAAACATTGGGTCGTCACATTAGAAACAAAAAGTTTCATACCAAAATGTAAACATCGATTTACTCAGATTTGAAAGTATCATTTTTCTCAGTGTAGAAGTTAAAAAAAAATGCAGTAAAAGCGACAGGTCAGGTATTACTATTTATCCAAGTATTATCATACATGTGATAGTAAGTCATATAAATATTTGTATCTTATAGTTATAATTGTTAATACAATTTCATGTAACTATCATAATATTTAAGACATTAATAATTCGGTGTTATTTCAAAGAACTAAGTATTTTATACAGACACGAAAATTTGCCTTTCTTAAATCTCAACTTTTATTGAAAGTACCTTTATTTTGTTTCATAGAAAATCAATTATTATGAATTAACATTTTTCATTAAATATATTGGTGTAAAATGTAATATCAAAATTATATTTCCAATTAACATTATTTATTAAGCAAAATTTTTAAAATATAATTTTTGCTAGTCCATAAATTATTCCAAAATTCTGTTTTGCTAAAACAAACACCTATTATCTAAATTTCTGAAAAACGTTTTTTAAATTTTCCGTTTCACTTAATTGATTTCAGAAGCAAACGCATATTCAAATATTAAAATAGGAGTATTGCAAGTGTTTTACTATTCAGAATTATACATAACTGCATTTATTTAAATAAGTGTATTCCTCAATGCTTATAGATCCATGAATATGAGATTAAATTTGGCATCAAGAGCAGTGTTCGGTTACCATGGAAACATAACCTTGTATCCTGATAGGCGCTCTCCTGCAATGACGTTCGAGTACATTTTCATAGCGCTATGTTTACTGAATAAAATTATTTTTTAAGCTTTGCTTGCGAATCTGATGAAATCTTAATGTAACTAGATTTTATCTTAGTTTTGCATAAATACATTTATTTTCAATACATAATTTATTCATAGATATTTTATCCTGACAGGAACAATGAAAAGATTTTTTTTTTTTGTATTACAAATGAAATATGAGATATTTTAGTGGAAATTTTTTAAAACATGAATTATAACTCATTTTTATTTAAAAAGAAACTATTGCTAATAAACATAAAAATTATGACTTAATATTATGAAATAATTATTTTTTTTTTGAAGCTATGTGATTTATTTTCTTTTAAATTGAACAGCTAATACCAATTAAAATATAATTAGTTATTATTACACTGGAGTGAAAACTTAAAGGAAAAATAATAAAAACTGATACACAGTCGGTAAAACAAATTGACAAACACTGCAGGAGTATCAAAAATGTGACAAATCAATTGAAATAAATAAATAAATTTATTTCAACTTTTATCTATGCAATAATAATAACAATAATAATAACAATAATAACAATAATAATAAGATATTTATTTACAATCAATTATAATTTAATATGATACATTCTATAACATTATGATTTTTATCTCTTTCTGCCAGAGTTAGATATGTATTAGTTACAATATTATATAGTGTGATTAAACATAGTATTTGAGCAATTCGGAGATAAAAAAATAACCCTTACATAATAGTGTCAATTCAACATTTTTTGATATACAGTGACCTTTCACTTATACAACTCTTAGTTATACGGCTGCTTCGCTCACTTATACGACGCTTTAAACAGTTCAGGCGATTTTACATTTCTCACTCAAGAATTCATTTTTATAATAAAGTACAAATCATTAACGTTTCTTACGATTATCCTTTTGACTATTGTTAAAGTGTTTATCAATAATGAATAACATTTCTTATCTACCTTGGTGTGTTATATGGCGGGAAGATGGTTGTATCGAATTTTCTTGTGCCTGCCATTTAACAAAACCGATTAACAAAAACCAAATGACCACCTGCAGATTACGTCTCTGTATAGTACTGAGTGAGAAATCAGGGTTATTGAGAAATGCACTTTCCTGGATCAATGTCCATCACATCCAGATGTAAAAGGTCTACCATTTCTGAAACAAATTAAAGTTTGATTTTTGCCAGCAAATTCTACAAACAGATTAAAGCTATTAGATTTAGGGATTCTGAAGACTTTTCAAGTAAACTACAGAAGGAGTTTGATTTGTCGTTTTATTTTTGATCGGGAAAACAAAAAGGAAGCTAAAGCAATTTCCATTTTAGATGCTATGCATCTTACAGCATCTGCATGGAAAAATGTGTCATCGCGGACAGTTAAGAATTGTTTTAGGAAATGTGGTTTTTCACAAGACCAAACTGCTAGGTCAACAAATGAATCCGATTTTGAGAGCGTATGGGAATACTTTAATGATAAATTATTGAGTATATGAATAATGAAGACGAGAGCGAGGGAGGATGACAAAGATGAGAACAATGTTCCTGCTGCTGTAAATTTTTCAGAAGCAAGTGCAGCTTTAAATACATTAAAGAATTATGTCCACCAAAATTATTATTACCAAAATAGCTTAAAAGCTTTATTAGACTTAGAAGAAGACATTTTATCTTTTTGTCGACGACAGAGACAAACTAATATCACTTTATTTTTTGAGAAAATCTGAACTGTTAATCTTCAAAATAAACATAGTGGTGAGTGAACTATTTTATGAACTTTTTAAAATAATTTTTGTGTTTTATTTTTTAATATTATTTTATAAATTTTGTTAAAATCTGTTCTTAGTACTCAAAACTTATCGTTTTTAATATAGGTAGAATACTTAATGCATATAAAGTTTGAAACTTGTATAATAAGATGGTCCCTCACTTATACGACTCTCTCAGTTATACGACTTTTTTCTACGATCCCCTGAAAGTCGTATAAGTGAGAGGTCACTGTATATTATTTTTTATTTTATTAGTCAATCCTTTTATGTTCAATCTAGATATACCTGTGTGTATGCATAAATAAAACAGAAATAAAAATCATTCGTCGAGGATGGATTATGAAACACTTTCCAACATTTCTAGAATACTTTAACAAAACTTCGACGTTTGATAAAGTAAAGAAGATACCTAAGCAAACATTTTAGAAAACGCATAACACATTTCAAAGCCAGATTTCAGCAATTACCGACAATAGCCGTAAAGGTACTCCAATTCTTTTGTGCAGCAAATATTTGTATATGCTACATAGTATGCTAAAATTAGTTTCGTGGGAAAACACATAAAACAATTGAAAATTCACATTCAGCCATTTCTACCAATTTGCGGAAACATATTTGAATTCTTTTGTACAACCGTGTATATTACATACAGATTTTTATATCTACCACATATTGAGCTTAAATTTATTTCAGACAAAAACACACTTAAAACTAATGAAATCACACCTCCATAAATTATGATACATAGGCGGTCATGTATCCAATTGTTTGTGAGGCCCTGTATATGATTTTATTCATATTTTTACAAGCATCTTTTAGTATACTAAATGCAGTGAGCTTGAAAATGCATAACTCAAATTAAAAAACACCTTTAAGCAATTTACGCTCATCCCCAGTGACGCTTACTAATTCTTTTGTGTACCCTGTATATGATCTATAGAATTTATACACACCACGTAGTATCCTTATAGTAAACTTCAGTAATGTGTATCAATTTCATCATGTTTGAAATAGTGCAACATAATTGAAATACGCTGCAAAAAGCTTTTCCCCGTAGAACATTATATAAACGAACTCTTTTGTTTGACCCTGTAAATGAATGATAAATGCTTTTTTTTCTGCAGAAAGCATGTTTTAGTGCATCTCAGAAATTCATATCAATTTTATTATGTTTGAAACAGAGTAACATCATTAAAATATCCCATAAACGATTTTCCCCGTAGACCATAATATAACGGAATATTTTTGAGCTCCCCTGTAAACGTACTCTAAGTGCTATACATAATATATTCAATAGTAACCTTCTTCTAGTGCACCTGAATAATGTATATAAATTTCATTATGTTTAAAATAGTGTAACACTATTAAAATACAACGCGAATGATTTTTTCCCCATAGACCATAATGTAGCGGAATAATTTTGAGTGCTCCTGTAAATGAAATTAAATGCTACACACTTTATTTTTCAATACCGAACATGGTATGACAAATCTCAATAACGCATAACAATTACACGTCAATCCGAGTATATTTACGTGAGTTGGAGAACGGACAGACGGGCAGACAGACAGACAGACGGCCAGACAAACCGAGTTCATAAACACTTTTCAATTATGTTGGAAAGCGTTATAAAATGTGGTGGATCGACAATATTATGTTTTATTAAGTTTTATTAATAATTAATATTTATAATAACGACAATATTATATACTACGACATTATATTATATATACGACAGTATTAATATACATAATTAATAATAACGACATAATTAAGTTGTTTTTAAATATGCGAATTGCTCAAATACTATGGATAGGAAGGAATGTTGGCGATGAGAACAATATTTGGCGATTTCTCACCTGTGCCCGGCTAACATAAAAGTACCGAATGATATCACATCCCATTTTCTTGAGTAAAAACAACAGCAAAATAAAAAAAAAAGAAAGTTTTCCTTAAAGTATTGAAAGTTTTTCTTTTCAATAATTTTTGAATTAGAAAGTTACAAAAGCAAGAAAATTGAAGAAATGAAACATTTTTACTAAAGTTTATTAATCAATTTTTAGACATACATGAAGATTTGTTTGGTGTTTGGAGATGCGTAAGAAAAATAGTTATGTTTTTTCGTTTTTATAAACCATTTTTTTAATAGTACAGTTACCCCTCGATGTATTGCGTTACTTGGAAGATAAGAAAAAAGCGTGATATGCCGAGGAGTGGGGTCAAGAAGAGAGTTTATAAATAAAGAGCCCTAAATTAAGATACGAGGTTTCAATTTAATACTTGTTCAAAAAAGCTTGTTGTGCTTCTTGTGTTCACTCGTAAAAAAATAGCGCGGAATTTTTTATCCCTCGAAATGAGTTCTGTTTCGTCAGGATGGGCTTTGCAATTGTCCAGAAGGAGCAAAGTTTTTTTTCTAATACTTTGTTTCTATGGTGTAACTGAACTGTAGGAACAAACACATCATCGAACCACCGCTTAAACATTTTTTGCGTCATCCAGCAGTTTTGTGAGAAATCCCACAAAACTGGTAAAGTCTTCCGATTCACGTTTTTCAAAATTCTCGGTGTCTTACTTTTGCAAATTAAAAGCAACTTTAGTTTGTGAGTTCCAGTCTTATTTGCAGTAAATAAGAGAGTAAATCTGTCCTTTTCTTCTTTCTAACCTGAAGTTCCAGGTACACTTTTCACTTCTTGTGTTTTCTTTGGCAAACATTTCCAAAATAAAGCTGCTTCATCAGCATTCTAAATCTGTTCATCTACATAGCCTTCTTTTCTTTATTTATAATGTTTCTCAAATCAACCGAAATTTTCTCTACGGAATCATAATCAGCTGATTGTTATCCTCTTGAGTATTGAAAGTTGTCCTATTCCATGTCGTTTCTGCCATCTTCAAAACCCCCCATCACTTGCTATGAATTTATAGTTTGGATCATCTTTTGTCATTTTAGCAAAAAGTTTAGCTTTAGTTTTGATGATAGGTCCAGATAAAGGAGCTCTAATGACTTTTTGTTCCATAAACCACGAAATTATAGCTTTCACAATTTCTTCTTCATCACTGACTCTCGTTATTTTTCTCTTTAACTTAGGCGTTTCATTCACGGCTTGCAAAAAATTTCGTAGTTTTACTTCAACTTTTAACTATTCACGAACAGTTGCTGAAAACCAGAAATTTATCGAGGGACAACTAAAAAAGAGCGAAACAGCCGAATACGCCATATACCAAGGCGCAATATAACGAGGGGTTACTGTATTAACAGAAAGTAATTTACAGAGTGCGTTGTGTTCGGTTGGTATAATATGAAACAAATCATCGTCTTCTCTTTTCTGAGTTGAGATAAACTGCATAAAATTAATTTATATTTAATTTTCTACACTTCTGATTTTATTAAAAATATTTACACTGATTACGAAAAGGTATTGACTAAACAATATATTGTATATATTTTATCGTGGACATATCATTATGATTGTAAAATGAGTAACAACTAATAATTTTGTGTAATTTTGAATGAATATTCAACATATTGTGAACTTCTCCGTCATAAAACGTCTCTATGCGTTTCACTCTTGCGAAATTTATTTGTATGCCAGATGTAAAATAATCTTTACCAGACATTTTAAAAGAATATCGTTCTAAATATTTAAGCATGCTTCCAAATGCAATAAATGTAAAGAAATGCAAATATATCTTCGCCGTAAATCTTTTACTCTTGCACGTGAAATTTATTTTGGTTGGAGATTTAGAGGAGAAATGAGTATGTGCTTGTTCAAAAATGAATCCTTCTTTTAAATATCAGTTAGAAATAGAAGTTTATGCTTTTTTTATTCAAACAGAACATAAGGTACTTAAACGTTATTTTTTAAATGACTTTCAAAAAAAGTAGCGAATCGTTTGCATATTTTTGTTTTACGTATGTTCACACTTTTGAGTGGATGCTTCGATTTCGATAATTTTTGTTTTTTTACACTTTCCAATACAGCTGAAAAGAATTTATGAATTCAGTTTGTCTGTCTGCCTGTTTGTGTTCAAACTCGCGTAAATATACCCAAATTGCTATGTAATTGATATATGTTATTGAGGTTTACTATGACATGTTCTTTATTGAAAATGGAGTGTGTAGAATTTATATATGGTTTACAGGGACACACAAAATAATTACGTTACATCATGGTCTATGGGGGAAAAATCGTTTGCAGTGTATTTTAATAAAGGTACACTATTTCAAACATATTTAAATTTATATATATCACTGATGTGCACCACAAAAAGCTTACTGTAGAATAGTATGTGCATAACATTCATCGTTCATTTACAGGGATACACAAAAGTATTCGTTTACACAACTGTCTAAGAACAATATTGTATTTTAATAAAATTACACTATTTTAAACATACTCAAAATGATATAAATTATTGATGTGTAATACAATATTATTTCTGTAGAATAGGAACTACATTCATTCATGATTAATTTACAGGGACGTACAAAAGAAATACGTTACATTATGGTCCATGGTGAAAAATCATTTGAAGTGTATTTTTAAAATGTTGCACAATTTGAAACATAATGAAGTGGATGTACATTGGTGGGACGCACTACAAGATGCCTACTGTAGAATATGGACTGCATAGAATTTATTTGCTCATCTACTGGATCCCAAAAAAAGTATTCGGCTACAGTATTGGCTAATAGCGATAATAGCTGGAAGTATATTTTCAGATGCGGTATGCGTTTTAAAGCTGAACCATTACGTAGTGTGTAAATTATGCAGAAGGTCGTTTGCACTTTATGGAAACGATTTTCAAAGTTAATTTCTACACATAAATGACATATTCTTTGCAACAATTTGACTTTGTTGGATAGCCTTGACTTTTGGCTATAGCTCTGGATCGAAATTTCTATGATAATAGAATTTTCTTGTGACAGTCATCTCGGTTTTCCCGATACCTTTTGTAAAAACTTTCCAAAGTCTTTTCAATGTACCTGAATTCATTTAAATAATCCAAATACAGAAAAAGACCATTTATGAGGGTTTGTGTATGGGGTGGGGGGTGCGTTAGGTGATTTTACACGCATTTCATCAATTAATACACAATTTATTTCCATTTGGGATTCTTTCTTTGCTAAATATGCGTCAGTTGAGTTATGGAAGAATGGCTGGGAGACTTTGCTCATATGAAGCTCAATTAATGTCTTTTTCCTATAAAGTTAGAATTCCGTCTTCAAAAAATGTGTTCTAAAATATTTCACTGATAATAAAGTTAAATCACTTTAGCTTTACTGCATTTTTTAGCTTTAATTTAATTTCATAACAAAATCCAACAGCAATCATGAATTCTTTTGAAAATTTTTCTTTACATTCACAAACCTGTTTATGGGTGTAAATTGCTTAGAGGTGTTTTATATTTGTGTTATCAATTTTCTAGCTTAACTAAATTTAGTTAGTATGCTATATTAAGATGTGTATACAAGGATGTGTATAGGGATATGTTTATATACAAGGCTACAGGGCTTAATATATTGCCGTCTATGGATGACAATTGTTGGAAGTGACATTTTAGCTGTGTTAACGTTTCCCAAGTGAATCAAATATTAGCTTAATATGTGGTGCGTATAAAAATCTGTAGATCATATACAGAACTGCATAAAATGTTTCATGTTGCCATATATGGGCTATAAATGCTGGAATTTGTTTTAATGTATTTTGTGTTGTACAGCTGAATTAAATTTTACCAAACCGACTGGAGTGTAACAAATCTATAGATTATATACACGGCTGCTCAAAAGAATTCGAATAAAGAATCTTATTGACTTTGGGTGTTAGTTGCTGAAATTGGGTGTGAATTGTGTTATGTGTTTTCTATATTGTTTATTTCGATATCTTCTTTTATTTTATTAAGTGCTGAAGTTTTGTTACAGTATTCCGAATTGATGGAAAATGCTTCATAATTTATGCGTGTCCCACGATTTTTTTCTTGTTTGTTGGTGTAAAGGGGGAAACCAATCTGGGATTAGTCTTATTATAAAATTCATCAGGATCCAAAAAGTGTATGTTTTCCGGATTCTCCGTTTTCTTGTCGGTTTTTTAGACTTTCTAAGGTGTAACTTTCATAAAAATAGACCAATCGTCGCGAAATTTCAATATGTTGTTTAGCTACAGAGCAGCGTTTTTTAAATTGTGGTCCGCGGATCCCTTGGGATCCGCGAGCTTACAGTCCTGGGTCCTGAAGTCCAGTGTTGAATTCAGTCTCTTTTTTTTCGGCAAGAATTCCCCCTCCCCCCCGTCCAAGAGCCACACTCTGGATTCACCTCTGCGCAGGCCAAACATTTTTACCAAATATTTTTTTGGAACATTGGAACAACGTAGGCATTTTAATTAGGGCTACTATAATACAGGCGGAAATATCAAGCATTTTGATGCCCACATAGACCAATCAGCGATTGTTGCCCAAACGGTGCGACCAATCGTTCTTCTCCTACGGCAATTAAATGGCGGCGTGAGTCAGCCCGGATTGTAGGAGCCTTAATCTTAATGGACTGCCTAATATATATTAGTTGCGGATCAACTTAACATTCACCTCGGTTCTATTTAAATATGCATATTGTTTGGCGTTACTATAGTAGCATTCATGTGACCATACGTCAGCTTATCAAGAAAGATGAAAGCAAAGTTCGTTTTTAATAAAGGTTCTCTACTATTACTAAAAATTATAAAAATTCCCGTAAGCAATATTTTTCAATTATTTGGGATTTAAAAACGGAGAAATATTTATTTTAAATTTATGAAAAAAAAAAAAATCGACGACGCTACGAACTTGTGAATTCCATTATTTTAAAAAAAATACAGTTTTAAAATCTACAAAAACTACAGTATTTCCCAAAAGTAGAAAATAATTTTAGATTTAAAACAAACTTCACTAACTTTAGAAACTTTTTCTTTTTCTATATGTGTAAGAATTTTTATTTTCAAAAATGAGGATTTACGCGTGAGAAATGAAACTTAATTGTTTTTTAATAGGTAACGGAAATCGGTTCGTATTTTTCAAAGTAATTACTTCAGGGTTGTAATTTTAACCAGGACAGTGGTCAAAACTTGTTTTAACAGTTTAAAACTGGTCAAAATTGGTTTTAACCATTTAAAAGTGGTCGAAACTTTATTAAATTACTTTAGCTTAAATAAATTGCTCAAACTGTATATTTAATGTGAATAATGTAATAATGTAAAAAATAATAATTAACAGTATTAATATTTTAATAATTATTAAATATATCTGGATTTTTTTTTTTTTTTTTTTTTTTTTTTTTTTTTTTTTTTAATGTAATTTCATATAGAAACATACATTACGATATTTGGTGAACAGTAACGAAAACTGAAAAATATTGATTTTGAATTTGTAAATTTCATAATGCATCTGATTAATGGTTGTGGTTTCTTTCACTTTTTATATAAAAGTAGATATGTAATCAAATTATCAAAAATATTTCAATACTTATGATAAATGCTTATCTTTAAAAAAAAATGTGATGTTAAAATGAAAAATAATACTAAGTAAAATACTTATAAACACTTCTAAATGTTGTATTAAATATTATTAAATGTTATTTTTACAAACCTTTCCAAATGTTGCACCAAATTTATCGTTTAATAAAATTAATTTTAATTTCTTTTCTCTTTTTAAAATGAATTTTGATACTGATGGTCAAAACATATTCTGACCAGGACGGTTAAAACCAACACATCCCTGAATTAGTTGTTGTTTCGGTCTTGCAGTTGTCGCTATGAGTGGAACTGTTAATGGCTTGGTTAAAGCTAAAGCACTACATAGGCCTGATTACCAGTGGGACAAACTTCTACCAGTAAAAACGAATCGAAAATTTTGCCTTGATTTTGACAAAAAATCTGCATGGATGAGGTGTTTAAATAAGCTAAAAAAATCAACGTAAATTTAGTGGTGGATATTTGCCCCGCCGCTAATCAGGCAATTAGTACCACATGTAGTTTGGACACACTGTCGTATTCACGGTGACTCACTTGTTCCTAAAAAAATGCCTGAAGATTTGACGTCTACATTCAACGAAGTTGTTTTAGTAATAAATTATATTAAGGCTCGTCCATTGAATTCTAGACTTTTTCAAAATTTTCTGCGAAGACATTGGTAGTCAACACAAAACTTTGGATACAGAAATTAGGTGGCTGTCACGACGAAAAGTTTTAAATCGCATTTTTGCACTGCGTGATGAAGTAAGACTGTTTTTAATGGATTCCACATTCCATGAGAAAGACTGTTTTGGTGATTCTTTCTGGCTTGTCAAGGTTGTGTATTCGACAGGTATTTTTAATTTACTGAATGAGCTGAATTTAAGATCACAAGGGATATCAGAACACATTTTCAAAGTCCAGGACAAAGTAGAAGAAATAATAAGGAAAAATTATTTGTGGGCAAATCGACTTGAAAATAATATTTTTGAATCATTCACAACGTTATTCGATTTCTTACAAAGCTCTGTTGGTACAAATTTAATCTGATATTATTGAACATTTTGTTGTACACTTGATGAATTTAAAATAAACTTCCAGACTTCATTTTCCTCTCTCAAAGTCACGAAATGAGTGGACGAGGGATCCATTATCCATTTTATTTCAAAGAAATTAATGAAATCAAAACCTTGACATACTTAGAGCAGGAAAAGCATGCGGATTTATCATACGATGATTCATGGAAAATTGCTTTCCAAGTAAATAGCCTTCCTAATTTTTGGTTGTGCGTGTAGAATACATATGCGGAAGTAGCAGAAAAAGCTACCAGGCATTTACTTCTCTTTTGCACCATATATATGTGTGAAAAAACCACCTACAGCCTTGTGCACATGAAAAATAAATATAGAAATCGATTCAATGCGGAACTAGATTTACGGATACACGTTTCAAACATTAAACAAGGCAATGTACATCTAGTAGCAACAAAGCAGCAGCATCATTCTCATACAGAGAATAATATTTAGTACATTTTAACTGTCTTAAAATGTATGTAATTTTTCATATTAATGTATCCGATTTTTAGCAATAACTAAACATAAAATATGTTCAATGAACAATATAAAAGATACATACAATAAAATAATTTCTTATCTTATATTTAAAAAAAAAATGTTGGGGGTCCCCGAAACGCATGTCACAGGTTCGCGAGATCGCAAAGTTTAAGAAACGCTGATCTATAGAATTTATACGCAGTTTATTTCTATCGAGAAAACTAGAAAATATATGAAAATAATGCTTTACCCATAACTCCATCAATGTGAACATAACGTATTCCATAAATCACTTTGTATGGATACTTTGAAAGAAAATATGTGAAACAAGAGACATTCATGAACAAACAGATACTCATTTCTCTTTCAAATCTTCTTCCAAAATGATATTCACGTGCAATAAGAAGCAGATTTATAGCGAAGGTATTTTTATTTTTCGAAATGTATAGTTATAGCAAGACTGCTGAAAAATTTAGACTGATATTCTTTATAAAATGTCTTATAAAAATTATTATACATCTCGTATATTAGTAAATTTGGCAATAGTTAAAATAGATAAAATAATTGTGGGAAGGGAAGGTTTACAATGAGTATGATCTGATGAAAATTAAATTATAATTACAACAAATTATTAATTTATGTTCATTTCACATGTGTGATAGGCTATTATGTCAATCATACAAATTCTTCTAATGTCATTTTTTTTAAAAATAATATAAATATTTAAAATAAAATCCAAATTTTTATTATTTTAACTTCAATCATACTAAAAAGTTAAAAACATTTAATTTATTCCAGACATTTAAAAAGCTAAAAGAATAATACCACACAATAATTTTTTTTTTTGTGAACGTTTCAAGCTACAAACCAGTCCCTCATCAGTACAATGTCGATCTACAATTAAAGTTGTTATTCAACTTTCTCACGGTTAAAATATGCAGTTAAATCAATAAAACACTATGGAGTATACGTTAGAGAAGAACCGAATATTTTGGTGGTTCCTGTCCCCTCACGCTAAAACACCCGCTAACTATATGTTAATCCTATGGAACAGTAATTTTACAATATCTTGTTTGTATTTCAATATTTTTAAACATGTATGATTTTTTTTTTTTTTTTTTTTTTTTTGCATTGGATGGCTAAGATTAATCTCTACAACTGCGATTTTTTACTTTTTTGATTTTGGTTGCAGTTTATTTATTTATTTATTATTTTTTTTTATGGAGATATTTCTGCTTTCGGAACCGGTTTCGAAAGTGAAAGTGACCTCATAAAAATAATCTGGAAACACAATCGAAAAAGTAGAAAACGGCAGTTGTAGAGATCAACCACAGCTATCCAATGAAAAAAAATCGTTTAAAAATATTGAAATACAAACAAGATATTGTAAAATAAATATCCCATAGGATTAACATTAGCAAGCGGGTGTTTTCGCGTGAGGGGGCAGAACTCTTAAGGGGAGAATTTTGTAATTGCGTAAACCAGCCCTCAAGAAAAAGTCTACGTTTAACACTGTTGCAAAACAATCGTTGTTTAACACCAACACTGTATCAAAAACAACATTTTAAACAAATGATCGAAATAGAGTTGTAAATATTCCACAAAATCCCTATAAGTCCCTATTTGATTTTAATAGACGAAAACTTTGTAAAGTTTATTTAATGATTGTACAAATCTTCTAAAGTATTTAAAACAAGAACATAAAATCATGTGTCAAGCATAGATTACGAAACACTTTCCAACGCATTCAGAATACTGCAACAAATTTTCACCGTTTAACAAGGTGAAAGATGACGTCTAATTAAACAAGGTCGAGGTCAAACCAGGCGGGGAGGCCTACCTTTTGGTTTAAGCTCAACTAGCCCCGCCTATGTCTGATTAAGCAATTTGTAAAACGCATAAAACATTTGAAAGCCCAAATTCAGGAATTACCATAGATAGTTGGAAAAATATCCGAATTTTTTTGTGTAGCCCTGTATATGATCTATAGATTTGTATAAATACTACATAGTATGCTAAAATTTAGTTCAGTTGGGAAACGCATAGTACAGTTGTAAATTCCACAATTAATAAATTCAGCAATTTCCGTTAATAAACGGAAAAGTATGTACTCGAGATCTTTTGTATAGGATCTGTAGATCTGCACATCATCTGTAGAATTTATGCACACCAAGTAATAGGCAAAAAACTAGTTCAATTTAAAAACGCGTACCACAACTTATAACGCACTTCCAGCAATTATTGTTCTTAGACAGAACTGTAACTGAATTCTTTTGTGTGCTTTGTAAATGAACAATGAATGCTATGCGCACCATATTCTATAGAAAGCCTCTTGTAGTGCACCCCGGTGATAGATATCAATTTAAAATTGTTTGAAAAAATGTAACATCATTAAAATACGCCGCAAACTATTTTTCCCCGTAGACCGTAATGTAACGTAATTTTTTTTAGTGTCAACGTAAATGATGTATAAACGCTACAGACTTCTTTTTCAATACCGAACATGCCATAGTAAACTTCCTTAACATATATCAATTGCATGAAAATCTGAGAATAAATGCACGGGTTAGAGCACGGACAGATAGGCGACAGACAAACAAACCGAATTCATAAACACTTTTCAACTACGTTGGAAAATGTTAAAAAATATCAGGAAAAATGCTTTGGAAGAGGATATTTTCATTAATTCATAATCTCTATAATAATAATAATAAAACCGTATGTCATGTGACTGTCCTCAACAGTTCCGGGATGCCGCTTCACTTTTTCATATGCCAGGCAGCCATTTTTATTCAAAATTATTTTTTCTAATAAAACTGCATAAAAGTTACATTTTTAGAAAGATCGTTCAAAATAAATTAATATTTGAGAGATGACTTACGTTCAATTATGTATACATTCTGCAATAACTTCAGTTTCAATTAGGTTCGCTGTTCAAATTCTCTATCCATGAAAGTAAACAAAAAAAAAAAAAAAAAAAAAAGATTCATTCGCTGTGAACGTTTAAAATATTAAACCATGAATTTTTGGACCGCTGCCTGGTGTAAAAAAAAATAATCAGCACCAGCGAGACAGTCAAAGTTTACCATAATTCTGTTCCATACAACTCAACTTCCTTCGGATCTTTTCTTGATGTAAGTTGAACTCCGTGGTTGAACTCATGTAATAATATTTAATGGATCAAATTTCGAAACAAATTGTCAGCTTTTATTTTTCGTGTGTATTAATTAGAAACGATATTTTAATTTTGAAATCAAATGTTTTGATTTATGATAATATTTCTTATTTATCTATTTTCTATTTTAAAGAAAAATGTGAACGTCATGTATTTTAAATTGGAACAGCTGTCACGGACGCACCAGGGTTGGCGGAATTTTTGTTTTGCGCCATTTTGGCGAGAAAATCCCATTTTCAAGTACCTATTAGAGATTACTAAAACAGCATATACTTTTATTTTATTATGAAATAGTTTATTTTATATTAAAAACACACACACAATGATTAATTTATTATAAAGTGGGTTAAGCGGTTTTTGTCAAGAAAGATGAAATACATAACAACAAAAAATATGCGAAATGCTACCACGATCGCAAAAGTTTTTGATTTGTCTATTAGATTTTTCCGGTTTGGCGAAGGATTAAGGAAAAAAATAAATTATGAATAAAAGTAATTTGTTACAATGCTTAACATACATTTAAGGGCGACCAAACTGGTCGCCAGTGGCGGCTAGTATGAGATATAAGAGCTTAAACTGTAATTGAGTAAAAATATTAATTATTATTCATTTTATAGGTATGATGATGAATCTGTGATATATATAAATATATTTTAATGTCTATCGTGTTTTAAAAAAATAACAGAGATATTCATGATAAAGTCTGAAATGTAAAAAACTTTTATAGGAATTAGTTTTATACAATACTGAAGTTTACGTCAATACGGAAGTTTACAAGTCAGGAAAAATAGAGTTTAACAGCAGTTTATCTGCTGTATCTCAAACCAATCATAATGTATTCTTGAAATTAATTTGTACGGATATTTTGAAATAAAATATGTGAAACAAGAATTATTTATAAACAAATCATAGCATACAACATGAAGCATCTCCTCGTATTTCTGAAAAATTATTTTAATTTCTTTAACTTTATAATTTTTGAAAGTTTCTAATGAATATATATATGTGTAAGGATGTTTTTTTGTTTTTCCTTTTACTAACGACAGTAGAACTAGTCGTTGGGGGCCACCGTAATACTTACCCATCATGGATATGCATAATGTAAAATATTAAAATAAAAATGTGTAAACTACTTATAAAATGCATTGCAATTCAAATAAAATCGAGGCTTGATGACGTCACAAACTTTAAAGGCTCGATTACTGAATTGCTTGAAAGAAACATCCTTATAACTCCAAAAAAAAATAATCCTATTAACTGGCGGTTTATTGCATCTGATTAAGCGTCAAATTTCCAATTAAAATACATCTTTGAAGTGAAATTTGGATGAAATACAGGGTCATGAAAAATCGAAGAGTGTGGAAAATAGGATTCCAAATATCTCGGCAACTAATTATCCGATTGACTTCATGTTTTATGCAAAATTTATGTTTTTTTATTGTCTTTTATATTCATTTCTTAAAATAACCAATTTCGGAAATTTTTATATACCTTTTATCAGAACGAATATTTCGAGAGTCCGAAAAAAATAGTTCCGGTTAATCGAGGTTATTGAAATGAAATAGGCTTCTTCCCATTATTACATACTAAGCACATACCAAATTGCAAGTCTCTATCTCAATTTTTTCGGGAGATAGAGCGTTTACAGACACACAGACACACACACAGACACACAGACGGACGGCAAAATTTTTTTTCTAAAAATACGTTTTTCGGAATCTCCAGTGTCTGAAACGTGTAAATCCGTCAAAAATTTTTTTTTCGATTTTGAAAACGATTAGAAGACTTACCCTATACTACGTATGATGGGTAAGTAAAATGAAGATAATGTTGTCGATTAAATTTTACATAGAATTTCAAATGAAATTCCGAAGATTATCGAGAAAAAACAGAACATTGTACGAAAAAAAAAAAAGTTGCTTTACTTCGTCAAACCGAATATAAATGTACTATTGAAATTACTCTGTATAGATACTTTAAAAGAAAATATGTAAAACAAGAATCATTTATGAACAAATATACATTTATTAGTCTTCCAAATCTTCTACTAAAATAATATTCAGGCGCAGTAAGGAACAAATTTAAGGACATTAATATTTTTATTGCTTTAGTTTTATGGCTTTTGCAAGATTACTCGAAAATTTAGAGTAATATTTGCAAAATAAATTTTTGAAAAGTTCATTTTATGTGTGCTATATAAATTCCACAGTAATAAGATGCATAAATTTTTATAATGTTCCACAATGAATATAATATGCTGAAGATTAAATTTTAATCACTGAAAATTAGCGGTGATTGTTATCTTTACAATCACAATATTCTTACAAAATTGCAGAGTTTCGGTGTGAAGTAACGAGACATATTATTAAAAAAGTAGGTTCTGAGTCGATGAATGCAATTTATTAGACGAATATTTTAGAAACTGATGAAACAACAAATTAAATAAACAGACGAGGCCTTGGATCAAGTATATATTGAGTTACAAAAGATCATTACACAATGACAAAAACATAGTAACTGAACTGAAAATAAAATATCACTTATATTTACAAATTCTTCTAGGATTCTGCAGTCATTTTCCCGGACGTGCGAGAAAGCTTAAACAAAAGTGTAATCCAATAAAATTTAAGATGTAATGCTACGATTACAATTACGATACGATATACTAACAAAAACACAATGTGAATATTTCAATTCGTATCACAATTTTCAAGTAAATCGTACAAGGAATTCAAGAAAGCACAAATAACAATAGTCACATCTAGCTTTCCACTTGAAATCGTTCGCGTCTGAAAAACTCACTAAACTCTCAGAAGCGGTCTTATTTATGTAGTCTCTCTTGATGACGTCACTTGAACCTGAAACGAGGATAACGAAATAGGCAGTCTACCGCATTACCTTTCGGGTTAGACCGTCAGAGTCACGTGATTCTCTTTTCGTGCACCTGCATTCATGCATTCGAGCATCACGTGACTCAAGTGATCTGAAAAAAGTCTACCTCTTTTGTTTAGCCTCGAACTTGGACAAAAAAAGTTCTAAAATTGCGATTTCTGTGATACTGCGGGGGCTAAAAACTTGAAATTTCGCATGGTGATTACTTGAAAGATGACGATGCTCTGTAAGAACGGTTTCCACAAAATTCGAAATTTAAAAAAGGTGACATGAGCGGAAAAAATAGCGTTCTAAAGTAGGATTTATTTGGAATTGTTAAGGCTAGAAACTTAAAATGTATAATAAAATTACATATGTTTTTACCTAAAATAATCGAAAAACCTCATGTAATTTAAATACAACACAACTAGTGGCTATGCCGCTAGTACTGAATAAAAAAGCATTAGCTTTTATACATTTAAATTTATTTTTGAATTCCAAATTAATAAACAAAAATACAAAACGCATTTTAATTAGTTCTTTATCTTGATCTCTTTTAATTGGACTTTGTAACATTACATCTCATACTAAAATAATTTTGAGAATCAAGTTATCTTTAAGTTAAGACATGGTACTGAAAATTAATAATATACCTGTAAAGCACTGAAACGTTCAGCTTTAAATAATAAGATGTTAATACGAGGATTATTTCTAAAGCAAGGTCCGTTACAAAATATCTATTTAAATCTTGAGCGCTTGCAGCAAAGTGCACCCGCCCAGACTCCCGAATCCCTTGTGCTAGAGCAGACGCCTGTTCTGCAACTACGATGTCAGTGTGCTGCTTCAGAGTGAGCGGTAAACATATTCAAGCTGATTGATCTTTCTGCTGAGTCTGAAATGCTGTCAGTAATCCCATTTTAGACAGCAAGAAACATGACAGCAGCAACCATTCATCTTCAGCTTTAGGTGTGTGAGGTATATGGCCCCAATGCAATGAGTGCCCACACACTGCTGCTTAAACAAACACAATATATCATCGAATCTTTTGGTTTGGAGCAATTTGAGAGACCTCCATACAGTCCTGACCTTGCGCCAAGTGAGTATCCCCTCTCCCATACCCGAAATCGTTTATCGGTGGCCATCGATTCAACACTGACAAAGAAGTTGAAACGGTGGTAAAGGTGTGGCTTTCTCACTGGGGGCGGCATTCTAGGAAAGGTTACAAAAACTCGCGAGGTGTTATAGGACATGCTTCAACAGGCATGGAAACTACTCGTATGCAGAAAAGTAGAAAAAGGTATGAAGAATATTGTAAAAAAATAAATTTTTAAATCTGCTTAGTATTTTTTTTTAAATAACAAAGCGGACCTTATTTTAAAATTAACACTCGTATAACATTTCATTAATATAATCAGGTAAAATAGTATATTTTATTGCAGGAATTTTCTGTTCCATAGTTTTCCCACAAAATTTATGCATTTTTTAATTTAAGTTACTGTCTGATAACATCTGAAAATTTGAAAAATACATCAAAAGTTTAAGAAAGCCTCCTCCTGTAATTAGAGGATTAATTCATTCATGACCTAAAGTGGAATTTATACTGAGTAAATATGAACATGTTTAGTTTGCTCTAGAAAAGCTTACACGTTATGAAATTTGAAACGACAGCATTCAGAGTACATGAAAAGCTCAGGATATTGGCATTAATAATAGATTTGATATTGTAATATTCATAATATCATCGGAATATCATATAATAGTACTTTGTTCGTAAACGGCTGTCTGCATAGTCAACACATATGTATCTTCATCTGATTAACAATTCGATTTGATTGCAGTTTTCAATGCATAATTTTGAGTTTAATGGTAAATGGGGTTTAGATTAACACAATACATTTTGAAATGCGTATATCTTTAGATGTGTGAGTGGAAATCTATTAATGCTTTGATTAATTTTGTTGAAATACCCAAAATTATGAAGAACTAATATGATTTGTCTTTAAAGATTTTGATTTGAAAAAAAATGGTTTGAGGAATTATGCTGAAATAATAATATTGCTTTGATGGTTATATGACTTGCGTTATTATAATATAGATTGAAAGTTATGTTCTTAAAATAAATTTACTTTTCTTTTACAGATTTATTCATGTAAATTAGGGTAACATATTAAAAATTAATTTTACATTTAAAAAATATATTTATTTCAGGGATAGATTTATTTATTTCGAGATATTTATTTCAGATATCGAAAATGTCTTTTTACCTCTTGTTGCAAATTTAAAATTAAAAAAATTCCTTTCAATTAAAAAATATTTTTTCCCGTGAACATTAAAAAGAGAAAGGAAACTTTGGTGAAAATTACGTCATATTTAAAAAGATATATTTAAAACGTCTTATTTAAAACAATTTTCGCATAGCGTCGTTATAAAATTCCGGTAGGCAGTGACATTGTTTACTTAGCTATTTTATATAAGCTGATTTTCAAATCTTTAATTGTTCTTATTTATTCAATCACGAAAACACCTGTTAGCTGTCGCGACAGAAGTTGATTAAGGGGTCTCAGGAGTCTTACTTTTCCCCCGAAGTTGCAAGCTTGGATCATGTCCCATTTTATTTTATTTCTGATTTCATATAACACACAATAAAATGAAATTTTTACCACAAATAGGTAAATATATGCTTAATTTAACATAATTATTTCAATGTTGTACAATTCATATTTAATTATTTTAAAAAAGTTTAAATTTTAAAAATAAGTAAAAAAAAAACTTTTTCGCCTGGTATCCACTGCGCGCAAGGTTGTAGAAAAAATATTGCTTCAAAAATAACAAACAAAACTGATAATGATGTAAAATGGATGTATCTTGAACTTATACTTCAGTTTCAAGCAATTAAAATTTTATTTATTTTTTAATTGGCATTTTTTCAACAGAAAAATGAATTTTTTAAACATTTTACATTTTAAATTTAAATTAAACAGAAATTAAAATTTTAATTGCTTTAAATTGAAGTATAAGTTCAAGATACATCCATTTTACATCATTATCAGTTTTGTTTGTTATTTTTGAAGCAATATCTTTTCTATAACCTTGCGCGCAGTGGATAGCAGGCGAAAAAGTTTTTGTACTTTTAAAAAATTATCTAGACTTTCTTTAAATAATTAAATATGAACTGTACAACATTGAAATAATTATGTTAAATCAAGCATATATTGACCTATTAGTGGTAAAAATTTCATTTTATTGTGTGTTATATGAAATCAGAAATAAAATAAAATGTGACATGATGCAAACTCGTATCTTCGGAGGAAAAGTAAGACTCCTGAGACCCCTTAAGCCTGAATAAGAAACGAAAAATCCCTCAATCAAAGGGAAATGAATCGCAACCCGATTACAGAAGGTCACCACTGGTCGTTTAAATTCAATCTTTCGTAGTCTTTTTAAAACAGAGCAAATTAGCATGTTTTTAGAGTCAGCGGTGTCTGAAAGGGGGTTGACGAGCAGTTTGCACGTAGAGGATAGAGCCCCCTAGTTATAAAAAATATAACTGAAACAAAAAGCTACTAGTATGTTTATTTTTTTCCACTAAATTAATACGCAAAAATTAAGTTGAGCTGCTTAAAACCTGCACTTCAAAAATTAAAACTAATTTTATTGGTTCATAAGGAAATGACATCAAAGGTTTTTTTCAATTTTATTATTTGCAGGCGAACAAAGTGCATATTTGTTCAAAATGGTATTTAAAAAATGTAAAAATCACAATCAATTTACTTTTTTGAAGCGGTTTGTTTATGTTAGAAAGGAAATTTTGATTACGGATAGCTCCAAATATATACATTTTAGAAGGTAGATCATCTCATTTCTTTCTTTTTTTAAACGATTTTTCTAATAATGTAACTTTTATGCAGGTTTATTTGAAAAAATAATTTTGAGTAAAAATGGCCGCCTGGCATATTGAGCGGTTAGCCCCGTATCTGTTTTTGATGGTCATATGACTTGCGTTATTATAATATAGATTGAAAGTTATGTTCCTAAAATAAATTTCTTTTTCTTTTACAGATTTATTCATGTAAATTAGAGTAACATACTAAAAATTAATGAGAATTATGCGCATTATCACCATTAATTATGTAATACAGTAAAATCCCGTTACAACGAACTTCACGGGACCGCAAATTTTATTCGTTGTAACGGGAATTTCGTTGTAACGGAATTCAATAGAAAATTAAACATTTCAATTCAGATCCTCATATCATAGTTAATTATAAAAATATAGTAGTATAATACAAATTAGTAGATAATTAATTATTAAAAATAGTAATAAAAATTAGTAGTACCTTCTAATAACGTAAAGTTAGTATAATACAATGTATAATATTTTTTATAGAACTGAAAAATTGACTTACCACCATTTCAATGATCTTCAAATTGTACAAGAAAAAATTTAATGCAGAAAATCAGTGATTTTTTTTTGTACAAGGGAGTTTGAAGCTGCGGACAATACAAAATTATGTACATGATTAATATTAGAAAAAATGTTATCTGGTACACTGCTCTGTAAAGAAATAAAATTGCGCACTCTTTCTAAGCTTTCTAAGGCTTCAGCAGATGTAACTTTTGAAACCTCATTTTCTTCATCTTCAGAACTTTCTTCATCATTTTCTAAAATGCGATCATCAACAATAGACTGCACAATATCTGTCTCTGTTAATGAATAACAAGTTGCAGCATTGTCATCTGCAGTTAAAAAATCTTTAAAGCTTATGCTTTGAGACACACCAGATTTTTCTTTTACTAAGTTCCAAGTGGATTCGATCTCATATTCGACTGTCTGCTCCTCATCATGTACTACATCGCTAGATCCTTGAGCCGTCGATTCTTTATTTAAATCCTGGTCAATCTGCGCGTGTTTCCAACAGTGGGCTATTGTTTTCTGGCTTATATCATCCCACGATCCACAGATCATATCAATTGCCTCTTTCATGTTGCACTTTCTGTTTACGTTATTTTGCAGATCACAGAGAATGCGTTTTAATAACATAGTTTTGTATCGTGATTTTACGGCTCTGATAATGCCTTGGTCAAGAGGCTGAAGTATTGCAGTACAGTTAGGCGGGAAATACTCTACACGAATGTGATTCAATATAGGAGGATCATTGTGTGCTGTGCAGTTGTCTATGAGTAGAAGAATTTTACGTTTTTGTTTTTGCATATATTTTTCAAAATTTATCAGCCATTCATTAAAGAATCCTTGCGTCATCCATGATTTTTTGTTGGCTTTGTAGATGCATGGTAAGGACTTAAAATGTTTGAAACAACGGGGTTTTTCAGATTTGCCGATTATGAGTACTTTTCGTTTTTCTGTTCCTGATTTGTTGCAGCAAAATAGGGCTGTAATCCTTTGTTTGGAAAGCTTTCCTCCAATACACTTGTCTCCTTTTAACGCTAAAGTCTTCCTTGGTTCTAACTGAAAAAATATTCCGGCTTCATCGGCATTAAAAACATCGTTAGGACTATACGTCTTGATTATTTTTTGTATTTCACCTTTACGCCATTCGTTTACAAATTCAACTGGGACGTCTTTTGCTTCTCCTGAAATGCATTTTGCCACTATACCGTATCTTTCTCGGAATCGATTCAACCATCCGACACTGGCTTGAAAATTTTCAATGTTTAGCATTCTTGCAAATTCCAAACCTTTTTCTCTAATTAAAGGGCCACTTAGAGGGATGTTTCTAGAACGAACATCCATAAACCATTTGTAAACAGCACTATCCACATCTTGAAACTGGGCATTTCGAATTCGTTTTCTGCTTGGATCAAAGACTTTAACTTGAATTTTTTTCAAAATGCTTTCTTTATCTTTTAGAAAAGTGGATAAAGTAGACGGCGAAATTCCATATTTGCTAGCAACATCAGATTTTTTCATTCCTTTCTCAACTTCAGAAATTATGGCTTTTTTTTCTTCCAAACTAAACTGTTTTCGCTTAACAGCCGCCATTTTATGACCTACTGGTAAGATGAAAATTTTCAAACTGATTTCGAGCTTTGGAAATTCCTTTGCGAAAGTTATTCAGGTAGGGAGGAGAGGGAAGGGGGAATGTGCAATACTCATTTCACGTTTTGTTAAGTTTGCCTACATTGGTTACAGCTTACTTGGACTTCCAAGAAAAAGGGGTGGAGAAAAGGGGAGAGCGAACAAAGGAAACATTCCTTCTGCAGTGAAATGCCTATGCACACCGATTTTACAACAAAGCTCGGAGAAAAGCGATTGCTTTAGAGATAAGCTTGATTGTCCCTAAGACTAGGTATCGAAAACAAAAATTGTCAAGCGATAAAAATGTACAACTGAAAGTATTTGCCGTGTCATATTATTTCGTTCTAACGAGATTATAAAAAATTGAATATTTCGTTATACTGAGATTATGTTAACATTATTTGAATACATTTCAAAACGGGACTCGCTTGCATTTCGTTATAACGGGATTTTTCGTTGTAATGGAATTCGTTGTAACGGGATTTTACTGTAGATGTATTTTGATGTTTCATTCTACTCCTGTTTCTTGTTCTATTGCCATTTACTACCACACTAACATGAATCATTTACGATTCGTTCATTGTTTGATAAATAGTGGTACGTTGCGGAAACTCCTTTGCTTATACAGTGTGTGTCATAATACCCTCATAGGCTTGAAAAGACTATTCTTCAAAAACTATTACAAATACAGCAGAAAGTTTCATACCTCCATATAAAGAATCACTTCAGTTTTTTAATTATTGGATTCTTTATTGACGTGTATCAGGTAAACTTATTAAAATACTATACAATTAAACCTACCGCAATGTATATATTTTTTCTACTGGAAATTTCATTTCAAAGAAAATATTTATACCACCTGAGGAAAACTGTCCTAAAATTACTTACTCTGAGGAAAAAATGCTTCTATTCATACAAATGTTTTCTGATGACAAACTAAGTTTGCGAATTATACAAAATGCAATGATGTATTTTTTTTTAATACATAATACATTATATAAATCGTTATTATGACCTTGTGACTTTGTTACTTTTTAGTAACAAATAAAGTCACAAGGTCATAATAACGATTTATATAAAATACTGCACTATGTCATTTTATCTACAGTGCTGTCCTAAAACGACACACCCATATGTTGCTATTAATTTTACTTGTATACATAAAAAAAGAAATTTTTTGCACACCAAAAAACACCGGCACATTCACTATGTGCCCACTTTGAACACTTAATGTTTTTTATCCACTTCTTCGGTTTTGAGTGATTGAATAAATCGTTGTAATAAAGAAAGGTTTCATCATCATCATCAGTGGCAGAATGATCCGTGTCTTTGTCGTCATTATTATATGCAACAAAACGAATTTTCTTCTTAAACTGTAGAACTTCATTTCTTGAGTGGGAATTATGTTACTCAGTAGCTTTTGCCTTCGCTTCGGCAATATTATGACGGCTAGTCAGAACTTTTGCACATTCATGCTTCCTTCTTTTATAGGATTATCTAACCTGACGTGCACAAGGAAGTGGAGATACATCAATTTGTCTGATAAATGAAGATGGTGAACTTGAAGATGCTGCCTGTTGAAAAGATACACACGCCTTTGGAGCATCGAAGACAGGCGTTGTCGGCGCTGGAATTGGAGGAGGTGACACTGAAACTGTGAAAATTGATGGATTAGGCAGTGCCGAAACTAGCCTTTTTGGCGCCCGGGGCAAACATGGATTTTGGCGCCCCCCCCCCTTCCTCCGAAAAGAAAATTTCCAAAGCGAATTTTTTCTAAGTTTCTAAAATTTAAAGTATATAATCAGATAATCTGTAATATTGAACTAAGTAATCAGCTTTGTCAAAAACTAATTCATTAAAACCTTGAAAATGGAATCGAAAGGAACCGAAAAATATTCCGCTTTATACAGGTTTTCATCTTAGGAAGTATAATTATTCATATTCTCAGGGGCGGATTTAAGGGGTCGCGATGGTCTGAATCGCGTGGGGCCCCGCATCCAAAGGGCCCCCAAAATCTTCTTTTGAGTTCAACGAGAAAAATTATTTTTTGATCAAAGGATTTTCTTAGCACTTTTTTTTAAATTAGTATTACTACATAATTTTCATGTAATTTAAATAGAATATTTTTTATACCATTTGCAATTCCCAGAAATGTTTTAGTTATGTTTAAATGTTTTTCCTTGACTTCTTTTCTATTAGCAATTATCAGAACTGTGAACGGTTGTGGAGGGTTGGGGTGAGACTCAAACTTGGATCTGAGCTGAAAGGAACCCTGTTACTGGCTGTTAGACTTTTATAACGATTTAATTACACAGATTCAGAGTCTATTTAAATCAGATCTGATAAATCTAAATCTGGATCGAGACACTGGGGCCCCTGATTTAGGGGTCCCCCACACTTGGTATGCTGTTTACATAAAGCTGATATTTAGAATGCATTTGACTTTGTTACTGATTATAATCGATATTTTGCATTTTTAGAGTAGGATAAGATTAAAAACAAAAAGAAATTGAGCTTGACTATTACAGGGGCACACGACGTATTTGCCCCGGAAATTTACATCTGGATCTAAAAAAATAATTACAGCAAAAGAATGGGGCGGCAAAACACGTAAAAATGGGAAAAATACGATTTTTTCCCCTGCAAAGATAAAGGCAGAGACGACTTTATTAGCCATGAAACTCTGTGTGAGGTTCTTTTCTGCGTCTCTACAAATGCTATATTCTTAAAAAAGAAAAAAAGGGAGGAGAGATTACTATTTTATCTTGCATATGTTTCATCCCTTTAGATTTTAGTGTCGTTAGCAATAGCCAACCTCGCGCCCTTTAAAGCCGGATCTCTATGTAAAAAAGTAATTGTAACAAATGGTATGGCGGCATTTTTCATTTATCTGGAAATGGCCAACGGACAAAAAAATAATTTGGAAGCAAAAAGGCAGGGGCGGCTGCGGTTTTATTAGTCATAGCAACTTGGGTATGGTTTTCTCCCTCTGCCCCTTTACAAATGACATTTTTTTTTTCAAAAAAAGTTTTAACCAAGAGTTTTATTTTGCGTATTTTTCAAATTATCCTTTCAAATATTATTTGTTTTTAGTATCCCAGGCAGTAGCCCAACCTCGCCCCCTCTAATAATATTAGATTGGATCTGGATAAAAAAGTAATTTCAGCAAAAGTAACAGGCCGGCATGTTCTAGTTGCCGCCAAGGGCGGCAAAACGCTTAGAAAACTGTCGCAAAAAGACGAATAAAATACTTTTTGGAAGATAAAGCCAGGGGCGGCTCCGGCTTTACTAGCCATGGTGCCCTGTACCCGATTTTTTACTGTACCTCTACAAATGCTATACTTAAAAGAAAAATATTTTACTGAGAATTTTACTTTGGGCATTCATCCCCCAGTTTGTGTTTATTGTCCAGGGCAGTCACCCCTCTCCCATGACAAAATGGAAAGAGAAGAAAGCTCCACGCTGTGAGTAAAGGGAAAAAATAGAACAGCCTTCATGGAATATTTTTATCTAATAGAAAAATCAAAGTGAGGGAATCGTTTGACAATTATCCATGCTGGACAGTGCAGTACCGTATCCAGACGACGTTGAACAGTGTCATATACAGACATGAGTAGGGACTGACCTTGAAAAATGTTAGTGATTCTCCTAAACCACAGGAAGAGATTTAAATCATAGACTGCATAGACATGATACATTTGGAATGGGAGAAAGAAAATAGCCTAAGAGAACAGTTCGTTTTTTATTAATTTGCTATCTTGTATTGTAGACGAATCTTTTTATCTATTTGTCTATTTTAATGCATTTGGTACAGTTTTTTTTTCCGGCTGCAAGACTTTTTATACAAATTTCATATATATATATCCATTTCTATATCAGACAGCAAACAAAACCTGCATTTGGCGCCCCCTCCGCCTTCTGTTCTGCTGGCGCCCGGGCACGTGCTCCCTCTGCCCCCCCTTAGTTTCGGCCCTGGGATTAGGTCCAGATAGACTGTTATCTGTAGAAATTGTGTTGCTGTCGTTGCTTTCCTAATTTTCCAGTGAACTTTCTATCACAACTGAAGCACAGAAAACTTGTTCGGTAAAGATGTCTGGCTGCATGTCATTTTACCTAGAATCACCATATTGTATATACAGAGGCAATATTTAAGATTACATACATTTATAAATTTTCGCATATACAGAAAATAATCTAAAAAGGAATAAATACTCACCTTATACTTCAGATATGTAATCACTGAAATGAAACTAACGTGAATTAGCATCACAAATAGTCCCAAGAAATTTCTGATGATGGTCTATACAGTTTCTTTGCAAACAATGAAAAATACAAACTTGAAACCTTCACCATTAAATGCTTATCGTTGCCAATCGATTCCACAACAGAAATGCGTATCGTTAAGGGCTGGCCTCTAGCGACAATATTAAGAAACATAAGGCATGTCATTTTACCTAAGTATGTCATTTTGGGACAGTTTCCCCATACATAAAACCACCAATGTAGAAGCTACGTGTTATTTAATATTAAAATGATTCATCACAACAGTTATTACCAAAACTTCTTTTTAAGGAATTGTTAGTTTTAAAGAAAAATCAAAATTAGTATGAAACAGGTCAGATGTTGTGTTAAAATTGTTTAAATATAATGTCATAACATTATGCGCGAAAAGGAAAAGTTATTTGCTCGTAAAATGCAGAAACTACTGCACGTAAAATTGTAATTATTTCTTTTAATTTTAGTTATAATTTTATATGTAAAAATTTTATCACGAAATTTATGTATTGTATGTTCTTCCTGGTACTTTTATGTAAGCCGGGCGTAGGTGATAAATCGCCAAATACTGTTCCTATTGCCATTAATTTCATTTAAAATATAAACCTTTTACTCATTTCATTTAAAATATATACATTACATGCATTTAAAATAGATAATTTTAATTTTAAATACATTACATTGCATACATTTAAAATACATAACTTTAATTTTAAATACATACATTAGATATTTTAAAAATACATATCTTAAATTGTTAATGAGTACCCCCATTACATATAAAATACAAATAGTAGTAATAATTACAAACAATAGAATAAACCAAAACGTTTTATCTCATCATCTAAGCACTGTTTCTAATTTACACACGCGAAAAATTAAAACTACTCAAGGAAGGTCTCCATAAGCGCATATTCAGTAAATTTTGAAAAAAAAATACAGTATATTCTTCTCATGAGGATAGATACGCTTATAAAAAAATTACTGCGGAACCTCGATATAACGTCCGTAAAACATTATGAAAATTTCGGGTTTTTGGCGAATTATCGCTGGTTGGCGATATAATGATATAAAAAAATATGCTTTTATGATAAACACTCTTTTAGGAAAAACTTTTTTCTATTCGTCATACTGAACTAGTTTAAAAAAGTTTAACTTAGATAAATACACTTTTTTAACTACGGTTTTGCCATATATATTTATGTGTATATATAAAGAAAATTAATGATCTTTTTCTCCGCTTTAGAACAAAATTTAAGTTGATTAAAATGTTTCAAACTCAAAATTAATGTCCGATTCTGAGCATTGTCAATTTGACTTCGATATTGTTAGTGTCCATGAACAAGAGAAAAGTATTGTTGTCATGGAAACAACGACTTAATCAATATCGAAATGTATTATGAGAGGGTTCTTAATCGGCCAGTTACTGTTAAAATATGCTTAAAATTTATCCAGCCGGCGAAACCGTGCAAAATTAAATAACTTCAGCAATACGCAATTTATATACATATTATATAAGCTTATAGATAAAATAATAGACTATTTAGTCGTTTTTTTTATTCATAAAGTACTACGCATTTAAACTCTCATTTAAGGAATTTTCAAGTGCACTAAAATCGCTTGCATTTGGCGACGAAAAGTGTTGCTCGCCAAATCGCGTCTGTTTGCGCCAAACACTCGAAAGTATTTTATTTTTTTTATAGATTTTCTACTGGGATTCCGCAGCTACATTTGATTGATCCTTTATAATGTATATGAGTAGTTTTATTAGCATTTTTTTTTTCAAAATAATCTGAGTATGCGCTTAAAGGAAACCTTACAAGTTAGTAAAAACATGCTTGTTTTCATATGGAACATATTCTGTATGTACTGGGCAGTATATTAGTTCGGCCGAAAATTTTGAAACGCATTATAGTGATCTCTCAGAAAAGCTCTTTCACAAATTTATAATTTTCACAAGATTGACAGCGCGAATAATATTGCCTGCTTCAAATAATACGTCTACATATAATGTAAATGGATTTAAAATTTCGCGTTAAACTATGGGATTATTCTTAAAAGTTTTCAATTTGCTTCTTTATGCGTTATTTTAATTTTAAAGAAAGAATATCAAATTACTAAATAGTTTTGTTCGAAGATTTTAAATAGAAATAAATTTAATATACGATTAGTTAAAAATGTCTCAATGTATAAAAAATTTGATAAAGTAGTTTTAAATTTCCTTTTAAAATTATTTTCATAAATTCACGTTTTATATTTTAAAATATTAAGAATTTAGATATGTACTAATACAATATTTACAATATTTAAATTGAGTGTGTTTCTATGATATTTATGTGGTGAATCTATTGATGCTTTATTATATTTTCCTTTCAGATTCTGCTGCCATATACCGACTACATGATTCAATTGTGATTACAAATAGTGATATCTCACTGAAGCTATTTCACCAATTTATCGTTTGCACAAGATTGATAGCGCTGATCATATTGCCTGCTTCCAATAAACGTATTTTATGTAATCTATATATTTAAACCATAAGGATGCCTTTTTATAAATATTTAAAGTAGATACTACTTAATTTGGGCCAAACGTAGCATGATGCTGTTCAGCATAGGTTCGCTCCAGAGTACCGAAGTTTAAGCACCATCATGAGCGGCCAGTGTTTTGGAGGGTGTCTCCATTATACTGTCAGTGCTATTAATGGCCATGCAACATGTCGATGGCACAGGCCGGCACGTAAAATCTGTTGTGTGAAACGCTAGGAGGATCCAATAGATAGAGCAGTCATAAATGACGTCACTTGAATGTCCTTACGTCTCCTACGTCCGCCATATTGGGCTGCGTCTTGCATTGGAGACTGCTCATTGGATTGCTATCGCTCAAAATCGAATATGGTGGATGCAGGAGAGGGGGATTGAACCATAGACATCTTATATAATAGACCACGGATTGGTAACCTTTTCTTGAAGCAAACATCTCCTTCCCACCATCACGTAATGGTGGAGAGATAGCGCATCAAACCGTGTTTTTCCCCGCCAAACTGCCATTGAAATTCCCGCTCCCACCGACACCTGTATTATTTCATCTGCGTTGAATGGAAGCAGAAAGTTGCCAAAAAAGGGATTAACGCCAAAAAACGACACCTTTTTGGCGATGAAAGCGGGATGAAGTTTGTTTCAACTTTCTCCCAGAGGAACAATGGAATTCGTACTCTACTTAGAAATATTTCCTCTATGGATTGAACTCGTTTTTCGGCTTCACAACTTTTTGCAGAGAAGATTGATGTATACAGAGTGTCTCATTTATTTTGCAACCCGCGTAAACGGGAAGCAAATGAGCAACACGAGTGCACGCGGACACCGTTAGCACAGGTAGCGCTATGGAGGGGCGTGCGAGCAACACTATCAACACGCTAGGAAACCGCACGAGACACTTCAGTGCTAAGGAGAACAAAGTGAAAGGTAGTTTTGCGTCATGGTGCTATGTACAGAAAAACGCGCGTTTATTATTGAACATTATTTTCGAATGTCTTCGTACAAAACAGTCAAGGAATGATATGAAAACAAGTTTCCAGACTCGGTGGTGCCAAATAAAAGCACAGTTAAACGAATCGTGGACCATTTTCAAACAAAATGGACTGTGGAACTGAAAAGAAAGAACCGTCTGTCATTTGTCCTAACTGACCACAAAATGAAGGAAATCGAGACGAAAATCAAAGAGAAACTGGCCACGTCAGTAAGAAAATTAGCTTTACGAACAAACGTTCACCGAGCCACTACATACCGCGTCTTGACCATCGGCCAAAGGTACTCTGTCATTTCTGAAAGAATTTTTTGGAGATCGGCTAACTACAAAAGGACTATGGTCTCCACGCAGTCCAGACCTGGCACCGCCCGATTTCTTCTTGTGGGGCTATTTGAAAAATCGCGTGTTCCGTGAACCGGTAGCCTCGATTACTGAACTGGAAACTCGCATTAATGAAGAGATAAACGCTATCACACCAAACACATTGCATAATGCGACTCAAAACCTCCTCAAACGGGCCCGGATGTATATAGATGAAGACGGTGGTCACTTTCAACACCTTTTGTAGTCGTTTAAGCACTTCTGTAAAATAAAATTAGATGTTTGTACATTCTTCTTTTTTTGGGTTGCAAAATAAATGAGACACTCTGTATACTCCTCTCCTTTCATAGCTCCATGGTGGAATGCTCTTACGATGGTAGATCATAAGGGAGAGAAGGGTACAGAGTCGATAGTGCCCCGCTTCGGGTTAGGATCAAATTTGTGGGGGAAATGCTTAAAAAGTCCAATCTCTCTTGTAGCTCTGGCTCCCTATTTTCAGGAGAGTACCACGGTATATTTTCTTGACACAACAACAACAACTACTAAATTTATAAAAAAAAGCACTGTTTTGTTATAATATTTTTAAATATAATTGAATTTAATTTATAAATAGACGTCTAAATATATATATATGAAGAAAATGATAAACTAGTTTTCAACCGTTTTTAAAATATCCTTTATACAAGAAATCCGTTCGTTACATTGTAAATTATTTTAAAAGTTTCTCATTTTTACAAATTCACCATTTTAACCATTTAAATTACGTGTGTTTTCCTCAATACAATGCAATAAATGTAATGATGTTCTATTCTATTCCTATTTATAACGCTGTTGCTTTGTACCTGCTTGATTAATTTGTGATCCGTTCGCGATTTGACAAATAGTGATCCATTGCTGGAACTCTTAAACCAATTCAGCATTCACACAAAACTGATGGCTTGGCTGTTGCTTGCTTCCAATAAAAGTATTTTAGAGGAAAAATATTTAAAGTGGATACTAAATTTTGAAAACGATATAGTATGGTTTGAATGTTTTAAATTTCAGAGGAATTTAATTTATGATAAACTAGCTAACCCGCCCGGCTTTGCCCGGGCCCGAGATAATTACAATCTCAGAGAAAGGCGTTAACCCCCTCCCTCCCCATACCCGGAAATACAATGAATGATTTGTTCAAGAGAACCACCGTCACCTACATTAACGCGATCATTAAAAAAAGAATTACATTTTTCTGATAATTAGAACATAACGAAGAGGCTACGCTAAAATAGCCGGCAGATGACACCCCTTCCCTACCTCAATTTCAAATCTATATCTTAATTAGTTACCTACATTTTTGTTCATTAGTAAAAATTGGCAATTATTTCCTTTCATTTTCGCAAACTAAATGGAGGGATCGGCCAGAAAAACAGATCTCTTTGCAGTTCAGTTTTTAATGAAAGCAGATCCCTGTCTGAAACTTTCTCGGATTGTTTTCACTGGCGCCGGCAGATTTTTGGCAGTTTTTTGCATAAATTAAAAAAAAAATTACCAACCGAATTTTTCAAAAATCACATAGTCAGATTCAGAATATTTTTTTACATATGCTCAGAAATTTTCAAATTGATATCTCAATTAGTTTTCTTAAAATTCGCTAATTAGTAAAATAATTTCGAATTCGTTCCTTTCCGCTTGCAAATCCAATGCGCCAGTTCGTTTCTTTCGCCATTTTGATTTAAAATATGTCATTTTAGAAGCGATGGTTAATGAGAATCTAATTAATATCTATGCTAATTATCAAAATATTAAAATTCTGAGGGTCAGGTGCACCAAGAGAGGGTTTGGACTACCTAAATCTAAATTTACAGACTTCTAGGTGCGCTAAATTTTCCTAGCCATCGCCAACAGACACACACACAGACACACACACACAGAGCGAAACTTTATTTTATTAGTATAGATATGATAAAATATTTGATAAAACAAGTTTTTCTGACCTTATGCTATTTAACTTGAAATTTGTGGTACGAATTGAAATATTTACGTTGTGTTTCTCTAATATTCACCTAATAAATTACATTCATCGATACAGAACCTACTTTTTAACATTTTCCAACATAGTTGAAAAGTGTTTATGACTTTGGTTTGTATGTCGTCAGTCCGTGCTCTAACTCTCGTAAATACTCGGATTGCCCTGTAATTTTTGTATGTTACTAATGTTTACTATATCACAATCGCTATTGACAATGAAGTGTGTAGAATTTATATTTATTTTACAAATACAGTCAAAAGTATTCCGTTACATTACGGTCAATGCGGGAAAAAACCGTTTCAAGTTCATTTTAATACTGTTACACCATTTCAAACATAATGAAATTGATATGTATTTATTAAGTGGACTAAAACATGCATTCTGTAAATTATGGGATGCAAAGCATTTACTATTATTCATTTACTGGACCACACAAAATAATTCCGTTACTTAATGGTCTACAGGGAGAAACAGTTTTGTAGAGTATTATGTAACACTATTTTAATTATAATGAAATTGATATACATTATTGAGGTTTACTACAAGATACATGCTCTAGAATATGATGCACACAGCATTTCATCGTTCATTTAAAGGGAAATTAAAAAGATGTTGGGTACAGTACTGTATCCGAAGTACTGTCTATTAGTGATAACTGCTGGAAGTGCGTTTTCAGTTATGGTATGTGTTTTTAAGTTTAACTACACTTTCACATACTACTTGGTTTGTATAAATGCTGTAGATCATATACAGGGCTACACAAAATAATTCGTAAGCATTATTGAGTATGAGCGTGAATTGCGTAATTTTTCTTTTTTCAATTGACTGATGCATTTTTAAGATAAACTATATTTAGTGTACTAAGAGATGTTTGTATAATACAAATAAAATCCTATACAGGACCAGGCAAAAATTGAATACATGGCTGCCTATAGATGATAATTTTTGGAAGTGGGATTTCAGTAGTTTTAAGCGTGTTTTAACCTGAATTAAATTTTAGCTTAATATGTGGCGTGTATAAATATCTGTAGGTAATATACAGGGCTGTACAAAAGAGTGCAAGTATGTTTCCGTCAGTTGAAATATCCGTACACTCTAAAAAAAATCCATGAAAATACAAGAGATTTTCCGTAAAATTTTACGGAGAAGTTTCATTTTTCCAAAACAACAGTACAATTTCCGTAAATGACATTAGTTCCGTAAAGGAGATTTCAAATCTGTAGATATGCAGAAAGTTTTCCGTAAACTTGATGGATTTTTTTCAAAACAGTACATGCCCCATTTCCGTAAATAACGTTCAGAGGTTTGCATACAGATATCGTCTTGCTTGAAATGTAAATTAAGATTGTTGTATTTATTAGGGTCCAGGGTCTTCTAGGATCCAGGCTTGGACCGGTCCTACCCGTGGGCCTATTTTCTGTCATTAGACTCGGGCCAATCCTGGAGCTCATTCTAACCGGGCCCGTGTCTGGACGGTAATTTTTTGTGAAAATAATAATGATATTTTTTATTTTTTAGTGAAATCTTTAGAAATTTACTTTATTTATATAAATTACAGAAAAATATTTTTTTAAATCTACTTTTTTTTTCTTTATAGTGCTTCAAATTATGAATTTTTTCACTGACATTTTAAAATTTTATTTTAATTTTATTAACGTGAGGCAATATTAGGTTATTAAAGGTTTCGTAAAATAATAACTTTGCAAATTATTGGTATTGAACAAAACTGATTTGTCTTATAAATTTGTGAATAAAACTAAAATTTATTATTTTATAAATTATAATTTTAGAAAGTTTATATTTTTTTCTTTAAATTTATAAAAATAATTAATGATTTTTTCTTTACTTTTATAAAAATGAAGTTTATAATTTTATAAAGTTTATAATATATTTAGTTAGTTTATAATTTTATAAATTAAACTAAATTAATTTAGACTAAATTAATAAGTCCAAATTTAAACATACCTATCCCAAGGTCATTAATTTCCAAAATTTTCGCTAAAAATCTATTTATTTATTTATTTTATTTTTTTTTAAAAATATTTTTAAGGTTTCATAAAATAATATTTTTGCAAATTATCGGTACGTAGGTGTTAAACTAAGCTGATTTGTCTTATAAATTTGTGAATTAAACTACAATTTATTCTTTTATAAATTATAATTTTACGAAGTTCATATTTTTTTCTTTAAATTTATAAAAAATAATTAATAACTTTTTGTTTACTTTTATAAAAATGAAGTTTATAATTTATTTCGTTAGTTTATAATTTTATAAATTAAACTAAATTAATTTAAACTAAATTATCAAGTCCAAATTTAAACTTACCTATCCTAAAGTCATTAATTTTAAAATGTTCTCTAAAAATCTATTTTTTGTTTCGATTTTTTTCACAAAAGCTCTCAGCAAAGATTAAATATAATAATTTAATTTATTATAAAATTTTTTATTCACATAAGTTTTTAAAATAAGAGATAAAGAAAATTTACTTTAATAGCATGTAATAAATACGTCTACTTAAGATAATTGTTTTTACTGGAATTGATAAATAGATCAACAGACAAATAATTTAAAAAAGTATATGTACTATTGCAAAAAAAAAGCAATCATTAGTCTTAATACAATGTTTTACGCATATAATACACAAAAAGTTAAAATTTTTCTGTTATAAAGCATCAAATAATAAAGCAAGATATTAAAAATTATGAAAATAAAATATTGAAAAGATCCATCTAACTATGGAACTTTTAAGTTTTTGCATTACTAAAAGCATCTAAAATAAATAACCACATTTGAGAGAACGAAAGTGTCCAGTCATAGCGTAATGGTATAGTCCACCAGTTTACTACACAGAAGTTTCCGCGTTCGTATTCCCTCCGTGGCAAGTGTTGGTTATTTACTGAAAACTCGCACAGAAGTGAAAGAAAAAATAGAAAGTGTTATGAAATGTTCCTTGAGAATTTTTTTTTTTTTTTTGGTCCTATAAAATTTATTTTAATGATATAAAAATATCTAAAAAATACGGAAGATATCTGTTAAAAAACGGAAATTCGGATATTTCAGAAATCACGGATAATTTCCTGGAATTTACGGAAATATTTTTTCCGTTAAAATACGGAAATAGTACTGGCGTCTCGATTGCCAGTACAATTTCCTTTTTTTTCAGGATTTTTTTTTTACAGTGTATGTTTCCGTAGAAATTGCTGAAGGTGAAATATCAATTTATTACGCGTTTTCTTACTAAACTAAATTTTAACATACATGTATACAAATCTATTGAACAAATACAGGGCTGTACAAAAAATTGGATTTTTTTCCGTTTTTGGGCGATAATTGCAGAAATCTGATTTTCAATTGTGTTACATCCGTTTTCTAAAACGTTTACTTAGGTATTTTATTTCCCTTATTAAACAGGGAAGTTTTGTTAAAGTATTCTTGACGTGTTGGAAAAGGCTTCATAATCATCGCTTAATGCATGATTTTTCTTTCTTGTTTATTTATTTATTTTTTAATGCAGAAATTAACATTTTAAATTTTAGTATTTTTTTTTCTTTTTAACTTTTTATTTGTAGAAATATAATGTTTTAAATATTTAAATTCCGTGTATTTTACCCGATATTCATGGAGTGAATGTATTGATGTTTTATTCGGCTGCTCTTTCAATGCTGTTGTCATAAACTGTCTACATGAATCATTTGTATTCCGTTCTCTATTTGATAAATAGTTATCCATCGCTGAGGCTCTTTTACAAATTTATTATATACGCAAAATTGATTGCTTGGATTACATTATCTGATACCACTAAATGTATTATTTTTCCCAGAAATATTTAAGGATGAGACTATATTTAGTAAAATGCTATATTTTTAAATTGAAGATTCTTTTATTATTGCAAAGAAAAGGAATATATAAATAATATTCAAATTTTAACACGAAAGAAGAATCACACGTCAAGCATAGATTATAAACCACTTTCCTACACTTCCAGAATACTTTAACATAATTTCACCGTTTAATAAGGTGAAAGATGATGTCTAAGTAAACATTTTGGAAAACACATAACACATTTGAAAAAACAATTTCAGCAATTACTATCTATAGTCGGAAAAAATATCCGTATTCTTTTGTGCAGCTTTGTATATGATCCATAGATTTGTATGTTTGTATACTACATAGTATTAAAAAACTTAGTTCAGTTTGGAAAAGCATAACAAATTTGAAAATCCCCCTTCAGCAATTTCCATCAAATTTTCACTTCCGGTTTTCGACGGATTTATATGTTTTAGAAGGTCCTGAACACGATTTGACTGTTTTGAAAATGTTTGTCTGAGTTTGTCTGTCGGTCTCTGTATGTGTGTCTCTGTATGTGACACAAATTTTGTGGGCGCTCTATCTCAAGAACTAATGCACGGAATTTAATAAAACGTTAGATTCAGTTAGTCCTTGATACAAATTGGTGCTGATTAGGTTTTGGTGTAAATCGACCAACAGGTGGTGCTGCTATGCTGCATTTTTCACGATTTCCGCAACTGCAACACCTCTATCTCAAGAACTAATGCGCGGATATTCATCAATTTTCAGATTCAGTTAGATGTTGAGTTGACATAAGTTGTTGCTGATTGGGTTCTAGTGTAAATTTCCCAACAGATGACGCTGATATGTTGCATTTTTCAAGATTTACATGTTTTTAGCGACAGTCATATCTCAAGAATCAAACACGTAATTTCATCAAACTTCATATATTCTGTTACGCCTTGACAAAAGTTGGTGCTGATAAGGTTTTCGAGCAAATTAAATAACAGGTGGCGCTGCTATGCTGTATTTTTTAAATTCCGACATGCATAATTAAAAAAATTATGCATTTTGAAGTATTAACATGTATGAGATAGAAGAAAGTTTTGGGATTGGCACATCCTACTAGTTTATTTTTTAATTTTTTGTTTTAGGTATAGTTGAAAGATAAATAAGTAATAGTACAATAAGCAGTATAAAAAAAAAGAGTAGAATAAACAGTATAAAGAAGAAATGAAGACTCAAAAATATGTAATCTAGACTTTAAAATCGTTGCAAAACTAGTTTTGCAAGAGAATTTTGTCGTACAATATTAAGTTTTTTTTAATAATTTAAAAAACATTTTTTTATTTCTATAAAACATAAGTAGTTAAATGCAAAAGGAAGTAACAGTTTAAATTTTCGGTTTTCCTGGTAGGTGGCACCTACCGAGAGACAAAATTTATTCTCTTATCGTGGATTTTTTTTATATACTTTTATTGTTACTTATCTTAAAAATAAATAAATAAATAAAAGTAAAATATTTTTTCCAATACGGTTCACGATGTTAAAACAACAGCCAATAAATATTTTCATGTCATAATGTACAAGATTTTCGGCGAAAAAGTAAATAGAAACATGTAATAGCATAAATTATTTTAATCTACAAAACTGAAACGAATATCTAAAATAAAAAGTCTTCATTTTAGTATCGTACTTTAATTACATAGGATTTATATATCAATGCATAACTAGATTTATTCTGCATAGTATTTAATGAATAAGTTATGGGAAAAAACAAAAGAAAATTATCAGTTTCGGTATTTATTTTTAAAAACTTTGAAAATAACTCATTCTTTCAACAGATGGCGCTGACAGTCATTTGTGCTGCAGAAGGATCCTGTTGAACATTTTCTATTTGGAAGAGGAAAACGAAAGGATTAAATTAATCACTTCTATTCGTAATATCAAATGCTGATGAGTTATTTATAACGTTAATAGATGGCGCTTACTTTTTACCCTCCCTTTCAAGAATCTGGACTCTGAAGTTGAGGTCTGCACAGGTCCGGAGCGACAAAATGCAGACAATTTTTTTCAGGGCCGGTCGGAGCCGATAAAAAAAACAAACGGGCCGGGCTGATGAAAAAAAATTAAAATAAATAAATAAATAAACGGACCCGGTTGATGGAAAAAAAAATACGTGCCGGGGCTGGCCAATTAAAAAATTAAATGGGCAAGCAGGGCCGATAAAAATTTAAACTGGTCGAACGGTCCGATATAACAAATATGAAAGGATCAAGCTAAACTGATAAAATACGAACAACTTAAAACCAGAAAAAAGTAAGATTTAATTTTGTTTTGTTTTCGTACTTTGAAAATATTTTTAAAAATTCAAATTTTTAAATTTTTTTAATTAATAAGTTAATTTTTTAATTTAGTCAATATTTTTATAAATATTTTGGTTTTAGTACAAAGGTAACACTATTATGTATTTATTTTCACCAAAATTTCCTGTTTATATGTATATTTTCAGATTTTGTCATGCACGCAAGACGTGTTATGTTTTTTTCACTTATTATCATATATTTTTTAACTTATCATTTCAATATTTATTTATGAATTTACAAGTATATATATATTTTTAAATATAAATTTAAATATAAACTTTATATTTAAATGAAGTTTGATTTTTATTTTTAACTTATTACACAAGTTTTGAAGCTTGGAACATAGTGATATTTTTTGCTTTTTCGACGTGTTCAAAGGTATCCTACCCCCTTAATTTCTTCAGCAGGAAAGGGAGGGAACAGCCTTATATTTTATTCTACATACTTCAGCCGGGCCGAAACTGGACTTAATTTTCCCAGGACGCGTTGAGTTCAAGCAATTTGTTTTGCAAAAATAGTAATAGCGATAATGAACTTCTTTTAACGGAATCTCTGGGAATATATACTTTAATAAATTAAAGAGAAATCTTTTTAAAAATCTACTTTAAAAAATTATTATACATCTTTAAAAGTTATGATGTTTTTAACCATATTTTCCCTTTTACTCTAAGCTACATACATTAATTTTTTAATGTCTTTATTCGAATGTAATAGTCTACTTAGAGTATAAGTGATCATTAACGTTGCTGTTCTGTATTCTATGATTTGAGAACATATAAGTAATCTAAAATACACTGTAAAAATTTCCCATAAATATGTATGCAGTATTCATTAAAAGAGTCTTAATTAGAAAAATCAGAATTTCTTCTAGAAATTGAGCCCGGAAATTTCGGCCTGTGCGGACCTCTACTCTGGAGTTCGCAAAAATTGATCGTAAATGAATTTGTATTATACAAACTGCTCTCTTTTTTGTCTCAATTTTTATCAGAGAATTGAAAAAAATTTCATTATGTTTTTAACATTTATTATGAAAAACTGGGCTTTTCAATACAGGCACGTGCTATACTTGGGTAAGGTGCCAGCGAAAAGCAATCTTCTCACGAATATTTATTTCTACTAAAAAAATTATTCGTTTAAGAACTGTTGAGCAATTAATTTTCTAAAATATTTATTTTGTATATTTTAACGGTGCACTCTTCGGGTACTCTGCGTTACGGACCTAAGAGATTTATATTTATACTATAAATTATCGTGAAAATAGCTGTCCCGCCCTGGACATGCCAAGATATCTGGCAAAGCTTTTCTAATCTCCATAATTTTTATTTTTCCGACAACTATTTTTTCCCCTAAGAAAATATCATGCATGTGTAAAGTTAACAATGCATTTTAACAACCAAATGTACTGTAAAAGAGACAGATGTTTTTTAATCTTGGAAAATGTAATATAACCACGAACGAAAATATACAATACTATAACCTAGTCCGAGATACCCACGATACCGAAAAGTATTCTTTATACTTAGAAACCTCAGAAACCTATATATTTCCGAGAAAATTTATTTTAAAATTATCTGAATATCGTTTTTTAATGACGTTTTGTCTGCATAATTTTCTTATAAGGAAAAGATAAATCAACTTATTATGTAGATAAAATTTCTTTTCACTTCATCCGAAATAGAATAATGCTGCTATAATAATGACCTGCGAAGTAAACTCTACTTGTTAAATCAAAACATCAACGTGATGTAAATAATTTATTTTTCTAATAATTGATAAAATCGATTCCTTTACGTCTTATTAAGTATGTTTAACGCTGTATGATAATGCTACTAAAATTGAGAACAATGTAATAAATTGAGTTCCCAATATTAATTATTTTTTAGTTATACAAAGACAAAAAGAAATCACATTTCTATTTGGTATTTATCAATTTAATTAAGCTAGAAATTCAAAGCTTATAGCATTTGTTTAGCGTTTAAAGTATTTCTACAGTAATTGTGTTTTTCGTATTAATGACAACATATAAAGAAATCATTTAGCATATTCATCTATCATATATTCTTTATATAGAGAAAACTATTCACGACTAAGTCTAAAGCTTCCTTATATGTCTATCTATTTTGTTTAATCTTTGCTAACTTAACTGTTATTTCTTAATTCCAAGAACTAAATTAATTCTGAAGTATTTAATTAAACAATCGTGAGTTTATGATTGAATGTGAATCTATTTTTTATGATAAACTAATATTTTATTAATTTTAGAGTGTTATCTACACTATTGCTTTCCGGTTGTAATATACAATTCAATTCAATTCAATTCAACCAAGCAGGGAGGCCTACCATATGGCTTAAGCTCTACAAGCCCTGCTCGGCAAGTTTATTTTAAAAAAAATACAAATGAGGCCATTAGGCTGTTTCGGTAATTACCATAATTACATTACACTAGGTTCACATTTGGCTGAGTTTTTGTAAGTTCATAAGAGTTTATGATTTAGAGTTCTCATTGGATGGTGTTTTGTTACATTATTGTTTAAGTCCTATTTACACTTTTGATTGTCATGAACAAGAAAGTTCATCAGAGTTTATGATTTAAAGTGTTCACAATGAATGGTGGTAGTCAGATGATATATTAAGTTCTATTTACACTGTTGATTGTTATGATTAAGAGTTCACTATGGATGAGGGGTGTTTGATGAATACGTAATATTCTTTTTATACTTTTGAGGATGTTTTTCAAGAGCTTACAGTGGATGTGGGGGGTTTGGTGGAAACTTAGAGTTTTGGTTATGCTTTTGATAAATGGTTCGATTTTTTTTCTCTTTTTTTTTTGAATGTTTGGGAGGTTGTTGATTAGTCTTCTTCGTCCGTGGAGTAGTCCACTGGTGGGAGTTGGAACAGATGTTGATTGCGTTCCATGAGAGAAATGCAGTCTATTATTTTTTGCAAGGTTCTTGGTTGTTTTTGAATTACATAAAACCAGTTCGACAGAGGGAATGAGGCTAGTTTCCTTACGTGCAGTGTTGCTGTCAATGGACAATCCAAGATGAAATGGAGTGATGTGCAGCGTGCTCCACATGTGCAGCGGGAGGATGGGGATTTGCCAAACTTATGCAGGTAGTGAGGAAATGGGCCATGGTTAGATGCGAAGATGTACAGGTTTCTGTGGTGTTGTAGGAAATTTTCTGCTACTTTCGGACGGAGCGAGTAGGTATACCTTCCTGTGAGTTCCAGATCCAAGAGTTGTTGCCATTTTTTAAGTAGTTGAATTTTCTGTGAGCGTTTTAGGTGTGGTGGAGGAAGAGGTACGAATTTCTTTATTGTCGTTGTTGATGGTTTTGTGGCATGTTTTGCTAACTCGTCTGCTCTTTCATTTCCCCTTACACCAGAGTGGCTCTTGACCTAGTTGAAATATATTGATTTTTTAGTTTCTTGTAGTTGCGAGATGATTTGTGAGACTATTGTTGTTTTGGTGGAGATGTCTTCCAGCGCCATGAGACCCGAAAGACTGTCTGTATGTATAGAAAACGTTTGGGGCGAAGTGGATGAGGCCCATGTTACCGCGTCTTGGATTGCTAGGAGTTCTGCTTGAAATATTGTATTTTCTTGGTTTATTTGTGTTTGGTGAGTTTTTATTATGTTGTCATCTTTATACGCACAGAAAGCGTACGCTGTTCCCTCATCTGTTTTCGACCCGTTTGTGTAGATGTTGGTTTCTGGTGGTGTTTTTGCTTCTTCTAAAGATTTGTAATAAGTTATCGCGGTGTTTATGTAACTTTTTATCGATTTTGGTTGGTAAATGTCTGGACTGTTGTTTCCCACTAGTACTCCTAGGCGTAGGACCTTGCCTAGTGTTGCTTCATTTGCAGTTAAATTGACCCAATTAATTTTGAGAATTATTCAGGAGTATATAAAATACTATTTATTAAAGAAGACGGATAAAAAATTACTATATTGGTATAACAAGCAGGAAATTTAGCTATAGAAAAAAGAAGCATATAGCTGATATTAAGTATAATAGAAAAACCACAGCCCTGGCAACATTATATCAAGAAGAAAACCATCCAAATAAACTTCAATGAAAGTAAAATAATTTTTCCCTCCAGTCTATACTATCCGTCCATAATAAGAGAAACCATAGAGATACTAACACGCAAAAATACAATATGTAACGATGCAGCATCATTTAACTTACCAAAATTGTGGCTCGAGTCACTCCATGGTTACAAACATAGGAATAAATAATAAAGTAAAAATAAAAAATAACGTGCGTAATTTGAAAACGTACGTGAAGAATTAAATAATAGCGTTTCAAATAATAACTTCATAGATCGTGCAATTATAGAATATTCTTATTTGTTTTGATAATGGCTCAGATGGAGCCAAAACATATCAACAGTCTAATAAAAATTATTATACTGTTTATAATGTTTTTATTTTACGCCTTTTAGCAATTAAAAGGAGAACTTTAAAACAGTGTTTAATAATTATTCGAATTGATTTTTTATTGCATTCGTACACACATACACGTATAGACAGACATGTACATTTATTTTATAAAAAGAATAGCTAATAATTTTTAAACATTCGTTATATTTTAAAAATAATAAATGTAATTTTTTAAATAAAAGCAAAGATATTTTAATTAGTTTAACAGTGGGAGAAAGAATGGTAAAGCCACATACCTTATAATTTGCTCCTTTTTGTAGCCAAAATTAATGAAAAATATTTAATGCAACAGAATTTAATGTAACTTAGCGTACATATTCTGCACTTAACCTTTTACCGTAATCTAATTCTAAATGCATTATTAGTTCATCACACTTTTATTATTAAATGATTATTTGGCAATTCATTCGGTCTTACCCAACCGGTAGGATAAATCCGCGTTGATATGTTAGGAACCTACTTCCGTCACACGAAAACCCTCGTAAGATTATCCAGCTCTCAAAAATATATACTCTCAAAAATAAAATAAAATAAAACCTGTAAATTAAAGTTTTTCTCCCCTTTAGTTAAAACACAAAATTTTTGCTTTATTTTGTCCACTTTCGTAAAAATACAGAAAAGTCACCAATCTAACGGAAAAACTACCTAAAATCCCCTAATCTAAAGTTGCATTTTCGTTATATTACATGGGTGTTCCGACATCTGTAATGCGTTGTACTTTCTCGTATCAGAAACGAATTTTTTACGCATGTCCCTTTTCCTTTAAAACGCGAAGAAAATCACGAATAGAAGATCAAAATTTTTTGAAATTCTTCAGTCAAAAGAAGAAAATTTCTCCAAATAAGAGAAAAATCTCTACTAATCACAGAGGTCTTGCGGCAACTTGCTGCCTGTACTTTTTACGTTTTTTGAAAAAATTGTTTTGAGAGTAATGTTAAACCTATGACAGCGTTCTTTTGAAATATTTCGTTTGAATTTCGAAATTATTATTTCATTTTATTTTATTATTTGTTAACTGAAGACAACCCGCTTCCCGGGCTTTTTTTTTTTTTTTGTACATTTGTGCAGTTTTTATCTATATTTAATATAGAAGACGTGCATTAAAATATATTTCCTTTTTTGTTTCTTCTTTTAATTTTTAGAACACTTTGGTTGAAATATGAAAATACCCTAGGTCGACCACTTTCAACCATCATATTTCCCTCACTTCCACAGAACGGTCCTCAAACATTCCAGAACGCTCTCGATTCTTCCAGTCCATATGTAAACCTAATAAAATATATGTACATTTATATATATATATATATGTGTGTGTGCGTGTGTGTGTTTAACAAAAATATATGTATGTATAAAATATAAAGAACATTTTAGTTAATTGTAGAAAATTTTATTACATTCAAGAACATTCTAGTCCATTCTATAAGATTCCAAACATTTTTTAGAACACTTCACCCACAGAATGGTCCTCGAACATTCCAGAACGTTCTCGATCTTTCTGGTCTATATGTAAAACTAATAAAAGATATATATGTATAATATATATATAACAGAAATATATGTATGTATAAAATATAAAGAATATTTTAGTACATTCTAGACAATTCTAGTACATTCAAGAACATTCTAGTACATTCTAGAAGATTCCAAACATTTTTTAGAACACTTTGGTATAAATATGAAAATGCCTAGGTCAACCACTTTTAACCACCATATTTCCCACACCCCCACAGAATGGTCTTCGAACATTCCAGAAATTTCTCGATCCTTTCGGTCCATACATAAATCTAATAAAAAATATGTATATGTGTGTTTATACATATGTAAAAAAATATATACGTATATATAAACTATAAAGAACATTTTAGTACATTCTAGAGAATTCTCGTACATTCAAGAACATTCTATAAATTTCCAAATATTTTTTAGAACCCTTTGGTCGAAATATGAAAATGCCCTAGGTCGACCACTTTCAACTACCATATCTCTCACACCTCCACAGCTATCGACATGCAACCATTATAGTGCATGATGGGAGACTCGAGGCTATTACCACATACAAACACCAGTGGTCTGCGCTGGGTAGTTTTAGCTGCAAAGTGGAATATACGGACACACACGTTTCTCTCTGTCTCTCTCTCTCTATATATATAATACATAGATTTACGCATGAAAATTCTCAATATGAATTTCTGAACAAACGACTTCTTGTAAAAAATCCTGAAAGGTACATAGAGTTTTTATTAATATTGTGTAAAATATGTTGTCTATTATGCGTTAACTGCAAAAAAGCAATTATTCAATTTTACTTAAGTTTTTAGCAACGTTTGATGACCGTAAGGGAATTAACTTTTATCAACAGAATTTAAAAACTCCATTTTTATACGAAAATTACTAATAGAAAATATATTGATCACTAAAATATAAAAATTATTCTTAACTTTTTTTCAAAATTAAAAGAAAATATTCTCTAATCCAAAATCTTATTCCAATATTTATTACGGTTTTTTTCTTTTAAAAACGCAATTAATTAAAACATCAAAGGTTTCAAGATGAGTGATAATATAATGAATCCTGATTAATTCTAAATCATATAATTGATGTCAGATAATTAGAAATCATTAGAATGCATTATTACTAGCTAGAATGAATATTTATATCTGAATCGATGAGAGTATGATAATAAATGGTCCATAAGAAATTATCCTGTATATATAAAAAATAAACTAGATGTTGTGTATGGATGAAATCTAAAATTAATAATTCATTGACTGCTAATGATTTTCATGCATGAAACGTGATCATTCCCACATTCATAATGCTAATTTAATAAAAAGACAGTATGATAGAATTTAAATCTTTTTTGTTTTTGGTTTCGGTGAATGATTATGTTCATTACATAAATTTGCTTGTTAAATTATTTTTGCACAAAAGAACTATTTTTTCTTTCTTTCTTTCTTTTTTTTTTTTTTTTTTACCGGTTAGAATTTGTTCTAGATCACCAAATAATCATCTAATAAAATCTATATATAGTACTTCTTATATATTTCTTAAAGCCGTCACAAGTTTTATATTATTTACACATATCTTACAAAAGGAGTGGGAGGTCCAAGATCGAAAACAGAGAATGTGGTTATCGATAGACATTAGTCAATAGACAAACAGATGGCAGCCATAAAGTACAATATGCCAAGGGGGGGTCTTGGGAAAAACAAGGACAAAAGTTTGCGTCTTACTTCCGCTTACGTATATAATCGGATAAATTGCCCTTTTTAGGTGCGCTCGTAATTACATAAATACGTAGCACCTATTGTCGTCGTCTATTCCGTCCGTCTGTCTGTCTGTCCGTCCGTCCATCCGTCTGTCTGTCCGCCCGTCCGCATATTTCCGATGCCAGCGCTACGGTCATGTAGCAAATAAATGCTCTGAAAGTAATCCTATAAGATGTGCATACTGTGCATCTTCCCATGACTCCAGACAATGTCAACTTAAACACAATTCTGATTACCATAAATGTATAAATTGTGTAAGATACAACAGTTCCCATTCACATGAAAAAGACTTTACACCAATTTCAACTTGTCATGCAGCATCCAGCAATAATTGTGAAGTATTTCAATATGAAATCTTCAAAGTGAGGAGTAATTCTTCAAAAACAAGTTACTAAAATTTACTAAAGTCGGTTGTAACTTAAACCGACTATAAAATTTGTAAGAATAAGGAATTCAGAAAGATTTAGTAGGACTAAATTGAAATTTAAAATCCGTAACAGGTGTAAAAGTTCTTATACAATATGATAATTTTTTATTACATAAGTTTATTCTTCCGTATTTTTTTTTTGTATTGAAACTATTTTGTTTGCATTTAAATATTTCCTTTTGTTATTCTGTAATTATATACCTCTCCAGCTGGGTCCTTCAACAGCATAGGTAATTTTCTTTAATTCTTATATTAAGTTAGCATCTTCTCCAATTTGTTTTAATTCTATTCACGTATTAATATTGAATGTCTTTTAAGTATTAAGACTAGTCCCAACTGAATTGAAATTTCTTGTACATTTTAATTTGCTGATATTTTATGCTTGTTTACTCTAATTTTATTATTCATTCATTATCGTTCATTTAGTACTTACTTCTATGCAATATTATTATCTACTTCAATTCAATATTATTCAGTATTATGGTAGTATTATTGCTGTTTCACAGAGTATTATTTACTTTCTTTTATACTTTTTCTTATATATATATATTTTAAAGTATTAAGAATGTTGTGATCTCAACCAGTATTGTAAAAAGTAACTTTGTACTAATTTTATTTTAATCTCTAATGTAATATTCAACATCTGTACTCTAAAATAGGAATTTTCAATAAACATTTCCCCTCGTCGGCTGGATCTCCACGAGAGGGTATGATTTCGATTTCGCCCGTCCGCATATAACAACGCAAAACTACCCAACCGAATGGTTTGAAATTTAAGATATATTATCTTTGCAGAATTTTGTCGGGACATTTCAAATTTTATGAAAATCGCATCAAAACTTTAGAAGATATTAATAAAAACATTCATGAAGAAATTTGAATTTTTTTTTAAAAAATCGGTGCTTTTTTGTTATAGGAGCTTCCGAGGTTTAAACGTCAAGCGACCGAGATACTTATTTTATCACAGAAATTAATCTGCAGACGATATAATTCATTTCACAGAATTAAAAATCATCAAGATCTGAATATTTATATAACTAGCTATAGTACGAACGCACCTCATTTGTCACGTTTGACGTACAATTTCCAACTTTCTAAATGGCCGTGTTACTCGATTGGCAGCGCGCCGGACTTCTGGACTTAAAACTGTTTGGAATGAGTTCGATGCCCGACAAAACTATTGTTTTCATACGAAGTAACTATCAGGTACATTCGGACTACAATTACAAATGTATACATAATTATTTAAATTTCAGACAAATATAAATAAAAACATGTTTTTGCGCATATATTAATATATTTATTTATTAATTTACCGAGAGAGAGTTTTAATTATTAAATGTTGCTTTTTTTTATGGATTCCATGAAAAGTAAAAATGAAATAAAATGTACGCAGTTTGTATTTGCTCAGTCGAAAAAGTTTTCCCTTAATTGTTTTTTGCACGAATAAACACCTATATTTCTCAGCGAAATGAATTAAAATAGTACATAAAATTAAAGCATGCTATTTTAATTAATTTTTTCTATTACCTTGGTAATTGGAATTTTTATGATTTTTAATTTTTTTTTTTGAATGTATGATTTTTTTTTTAAATCTTGGAATCTTATGTTTACAATTAGAATAGATAGTTTTAATTTTTTAAACGATTCAGAATAAAATAAATTAAAAGAGCATACTTTAATGCTATCACCGTATTTTAATCCATTTCGCTGAAGAAAAAAATAGGAATTTATTCAAATATAAAAATGTAAACCATTGTAAATAAACGGAAAATTTTACCGACTGGGCAATTATAAACACTGGATACATTTCTTTTCTTTTCTTTTCTTTCTTTCTTTCTTTTCTTTTCTTTTCTTTTCTTTCTTCATTTCTTTTCTTTTCTTTCTTTCTTTTCTTTTCTGTTTTTCTTTCCTTTTCATTAAATACATAAAAATGCAAAGTTTCTTAATTAAAAATCTTTCTATGTAAATAAATAAATAAATTTACATATATACACTCAAAAACATGTTTTTATTTATATTTGTTTCAATTTTAAATAATTACAATAAATCACACACACACACACACACACACACACACACACATATATATATATATATATATATATATTTATTGTAGTTCAAATGTAATTGATGGTTATTTTGTCCGGAAGCAATAGTTTTGTCGGAAATCGAACTCACGTCGAAAAAAAAATGTCTTAGGTTTCTAAAGTATGGCACAGACGGTCAGAAAAGATTGAAATTCATCCCGTTATATATAAGACTGAATGATGCGCAAACTTTGAGGGTTTGTTTTTAAAAGACTCTATTGCCATTCCACTTTATGACTTTTATATGTTTATATCTATTGACTGTACTCTATCGATACACAGGGGTTCGCCGCATTCTGTGTTTCTGATTTCTAAGCCTAAACTTGTGAGTCAAATAATTCAACAATAAGTAATAACCATAAGTAACTTCAAACCACTTTTTATTGCAAATGGAGGAAATAAAAAGAATATTCCTTAATGCATAGGCAGGGGGTTTGCATCATCGTCTCGGAAGAATGCTGGAAAAAATATATGCGGTACAAAACACTGTCTGTAAATGTAATAAAATAGTAAAAAATATCTTTAAATTTCAGGAAAACATGGCTTTATTTCTGATAGCAACTAATTTACAGCTATTTTTGTAAGTGAAGTGTAAGGTCTATACGTCTTTAAAGTAGATGTGACTCTGTCAAGGGGGTTTTAAAAATTCTCTATTAATTATTTAAATTTCAGACAAATATAAATAAAAACATGTTTTTGCGCATATACTTTCAACTAATGTGCACTCCACTTTCAACTAATAAATTAACTTTTATAAAAAAATTTGTTATTTTTGGATTTTTAAAATTTTAAAAACATAAATTTTTATGCAAATTTTCAAATTATCCATAAAACACCCGAAATAATCTGAACAAATTGCTGACAGCTGGTGTGAATTAGCGTCTTTTGGTTATGTCTAACTCCCCCACGGGCGATATTTTTGCATTTTATATGCAACCTTATTTCTAAAATATATTAGCATTTATGCAATTTGTGTACTATGCATGCAAATACTTCAAGTAGAAAAAATGCTATTATTATATACATTTCTTTTGTCATATAATTAAGAACACAGAACATATTTTTTATTAAATAATGCAGCATGCAAGAGAATGTTAAAACTCGGTACTTACATAATTTCCCGGGTCAGGTCATATTCACTGCGGCAACAAAGGCGCCGAAAATATTAATTGCAGTAACATTTTTTTTTTAGCACTTTCCAACCTAGTTGAAAAGTGCTTATGACTTCGGTTTGTCTGCCGTCTGGCCGTATGCCGTCTGCCGTCTGTCCGTGCTCTAACTCCCGTAAATATGCTCGGATTGCTCTGCAATTTTTATATGTTATTGTCGTTATCTATAGCATGTTCCCTATTTCAACGGAAGTGTGTACCACTGATAGTTTTTTTACAGGGACACTCAAAAGAATTCCGTTACATTGCGGTCTATGGGGAAAAATCATTTGCGGTTTATTTAAATAATGTTTCACTATTTTAAACGCATTGAAATTTATATATATCACTAAGGTGCATTAGAAGAAGCTTAATATGGAATAGGGTGTGCATAGCACTTATAGTTACTTTACAGGGACAGTCAAAAGAATTCCGTTACATTACGTCTATGGAGAAAAATCGTCTGCGGTTTATTTAAATAATGTTTCATTATTTTAAACGCATTGAAATTTATATATATTACTAAGGTGCATTACAAGAGGTTTACTACAGAATAGTGTGTGTATAGCAGTCATCGTTCATTTACAGGGACACACAAAAGAATTCTCTACCGTCTGTTAACAATAATTCCTGGAAGTGCGTTTTAAGTTACTGAACGCGATTTTAATTTTAACTCGCTTTTTGTCTATTACGTGGTGTGTATAAATTCTGTAGATCCTATACAGGGCAGCACAAAAGTTCGCGAACACATTTCCGTTTACTGACAGAAACTCCAGAAGGATAATTTTAAACTCTGCTACGCGTTTCCTAACTAAACTAAAGTTTAGCATCCTATGTAGTATATATACAAACCTATACAGGGCTGAATAAAAGTATTCGGATATTTTTCCGAATATTGTATCTGTTGGAAATTCCTGAAATTATGTTTTTAAATATGTTATGCGTTTTCCAAATTGCTCACTTAGATGTTATCTTTTAGCTTATTAAACGGTATGTTTCGTAAAATTATTTTGGAAGCGTTGTAAAGTGCTACATAATCTATGCTTGAAGCATGATTTTTCGTTCTTGTTTTTTTTTTTTTTTTTTTTTTGCTTTCTTCATTTCATTTTAACTGCATAGTTAATATTATATAGTTGCTATATTAAAGGCAGTAGCGGAAGTATTATACGTATAACTATATAATATGCTATAGCATATACATAGATATAACATATTATATTCGTTGATACGATTTTTTTCCCTTACATAATATTTGCATTACAGTCGTTCTGGTGGACATAACAAACCACTGGATATAAAACGGTCATCGTTAATATCGTTTATTGCTAAAAGCCATCAATTTGGTGTTACGTATTTAATAAACGTATGTTAAATTACTATTTTGTATTATTTTAGCTTGCTTTTATATTATTTATCATTGTTAACAATGTTATGGTTTATTAAATGTCCATTAAATTGCCATTTTGTACATGATCGACAATAGACAACGATAAACAAAATTACATGATCGACAATAGCATGTTTGAACAAAATGTAACAAAATTTTGGTGATTTATCCACTTGGCACTGGATAATACGCAGGTACCTAAAACTCAAATCTTATCCTCAAAAAACTTACGTTATTGCTGTTGTTGTATCTGTGAGATTGCATGACGTAATTTACATATTTATACGCATTAATCAGCGATATTTCGGGGAAAGGTAAGTAATTGACTATAAATGTAAGTTCTTTTGCCTTTAATCACAAAAACAAACAAACAAACACCCCTCCCCCAAATTGTTGACTCGAAAGACGTCTTTGCAACCAGAGAAAAAGTCACTGAACCTTACACATACAAAGGATAGTAACCGAGTGTTAAAAGACGAAAAATAGACATCGTCAATGTGTTAAAAATAATAAAACTTATTACTGCTTCTACATTTGAAATCTACAAGGTACCAATTTATGCAAATACGTACCAATATTTTCGTTATTTTCATGATGAATTCAGATGGTTACCCGGTTACGACTTCCGCCCCGGATATTTTCGAATATTCTTATTATCCATAGTTTAAAATTGTAAATTTCTCCATGAAGCTCCATAATGTCTCTGTTTCCTCCTTCCTCGGAGCAACAAAATGCCTTTTATGGGAAAAAAATATCCCACTTTAATACTGCATGAATTTCACTCGGATAATAATTTTCAACAAACATAAAAAATATCTCCAACAAGATAAATATTTCCCAAGTGTACGAAAGCATAGCAAAAAGAGAACTCAATTTTTGCAGAGATAATGGAACAACAAACTTTTATCTACGTTCATTAGTTACTTCTTATTAATGTTATTTAGTACCTAACACCATTAATCTTCGAAGATCATTATGCAAGCGGTATTTACGCATTCTTCGGAATCATTCTTCATATTAAATGACTATATGTAAATAGTTTTAAAATTAATTAATGAAATATTTTCCAGAAATAATGTTTGATATTTATATATAATGCAACATAACTTTTTCATAAACTTGTTTTCATTAAGTTACAAAATAATCGCTATACACCTTTGCTGTGAAATAAAGCAATAAGTGGTTTTAAATAAACTATTTTTCTTGTGTCGTTTTCTTTTTCTCTTTAGAAATTAATATTTTAAAGAATTTACTGCATTAAATGTACGAAAACGCAGCTTTTGATCGTGTAATACACCATTGTTAGTACGGTTACTTACTTTTGAATACCATATATTAAGCATTCACCGAAAACAAAAAAACATTTTTAAAGTTTATGTAAGTTATCAACAATCTTTATGGGTTTACACATTCCCGATGGTCGTCACAGAATAAATATTTATCAACATAAATTTCAAAGCCAATTTTCAACACAAACTGCTCATTAATTTATTACTTAAAAAAAAAAAAAAAAAAAAAAAAAAAAACAGCAATTTAAAAAAATGTTAAAATGTTATTCCTATTCAATGGTTGGAGTATCATAGTTGAGATTTTTTCCAACAGAGCGAAAATATGCCGGGACCAGGACTCGAACCTGGGTACTTTGGTTTGCCATATCAACGCTCTCCCTACTGAGCTATCCCGACGATATCCTGGTCTGGCATATTTCACTCTTATTTGTTGGACAAGACTGCGAACTGCAGCGCTAATTTCATTCATCCGAACTATAACTATAGCATTTACATGATGAATCTTGAACAAATAAGTGTGAAATATGCCAGACCAGGATATCGTCGGGATAGCTCAGTAGGGAGAGCGTTGATACGGCAAACCAAAGTACCCAGGTTCGAGTCCTGGTCCCGGCATATTTTCGCTCTGTTGGAAAAAATCTCAACTATGATACTCCAACCATTGAATATAATTTACCTAGTTGAATATACTTTCCTCTGTTCATTATGTTATTTATATATGTTATTGCCTTAAACAATATGCTTTATTAAAACAACATAAGATTCCGTCAGGAGTTCTAGTTATCTTGTATCAATTAAATATTTATATATGGATTGATGAGAAGGATAATAAATATAAATGGACGGTAAGAAATTAACATGTCATGTATAAAAAACACATTATTCATGATTCGGTGTTACATATTAATGAAGTCTAAAGGTAACAATTCAATGATTGCTAATGATATTTTCGTTAAAGAATCATAAACATTCTCACATTCATGGTGCTAATTTAATAAAAATCAGTATTATAGAATTTAGACCAATATTATACGATATTTTTTTGTATTCAATAAAAAATTATATTTATTATATCAATTTACCTGTTAATTATTTTTTGAAAAATAGTGGTATTTTTTTTCCCGACCAGAGGATTTACGTTAAAAAATCATAAAAATTCTCATAGTAACGATGCAAACTTAATAAAGACAAGAACGAAAAATTATGCGTCAAGCATAGATTATGTAACACTTTCCAACACTTCCAAAATAATTTTACAAATCTTTACTGTTTAATATAAGATGAAAGATGATATCTAAATAAACAATTTGGAAAACGCATAACATATTTAAGAACCCAATTTCAGGAATTATCAACAATATTCGGAAAAATATCCGAATTATTTTGCGCAGTCCTGTATATGATCTATAGATTTGTATATATACCACATAGAATGCTAAATTTTAGTTCAGTTAGGAAACGCGTAGCACAGTTTAAAATTCCCCTTATCGATTTTCCGTCAATAAACAGAAATGTAGTCGATGAGTTTTGTGCTATGCTGCCCTGTATATTATCTATAGAATTTATACATACCAAGTAATAGGGAAAAAATGAGACAATTTTAAAAACGCATACAACAACTGAAAACCTACTTCCAGCAATTATTGTTAACAGACAGTACCAAATCCTTTCGTGTGTCCCTGTAAATGAACGATGAATGATATACGCACATAGTGATATGCTACAGTAAGCCTCTTGTAATGAACCTTAGTAATATATATCAATTTCAATATGTTTGAAATAGTGAAACGTTATTAAAATAAACTATAAATGATTTTTCTCCATAGACCCTAATGTAACGGAATTCTTTTGAGTGTCCCTGTAAAGGAACTATAAGTGCTATGCACACCATATTCTATAGTAAGCTTCTTGTAGTGCACCTCATATATATCAATTTCAATATGTTTGAAATTGTGTAATGGCATTAAAATAAATTGCGAATGATTTCCCCCCCGTAGAACGTAATGTAATAGAATTCTTTTGAGTGTCTATAAAAAAACCATAAGTGCTCTACACACTTCATTTTCAATACCTTCAATTTCATGCCATAGTAAACCTGAATAACGTATAATAATTTCCAATTAAATTTTCAGCAGGGCTGAAACTACGCCATAAATATGCTGATTTATGGCGTAGTTTCAGCCCTGATGAAAATTTAATTGGAAATTTAGATATATTATCCGATGCTGGGAACTTATTCGTCTCATGTACGCCGCTGAATAGTGTGCTCATATATGGCATTCCATCTTGCGCTGCGAAGTTGCAGCCTTTCCAACGTATATATAAGTGAAAAATGTCGTCCAGATAGCTTAAATGGTAAAGCACTTGGTGCGCTATACGAAGGTATCTGGGTTCGATCCCCAGTCTGGACACATTCTTCACTCTGTTGGTTATACACTGTTTATCAAAGTGAAAAGAAATTCACATCTTTGTAGTGCTATATATTAATTGCATGACAATCCGAATCTATTTACGCGAGTTAGAGCACGGAGAGACAGACAGACAAACCGAATCCATAAGCTCATTTCAACTATGTCGAAAAGTGTGAAAAACAGTATTATGCGACAGTATTTTCCGACAGAATGATTTTCGTTAAAGAATCATAAACATTCTCACATTCATGATACAAAATTAATAATAATAATAAAAAAAACTATTATAGAATTTAGACCAATTTTATATTTTTTGTATTCAATAATATATTCATTATATTAATTTACTTATAAAATTATTTTTTGATAAAATAATTGTAATTTTTTATTCAGCCAGAATTAACGTAGATCATCAAATAGTCATTGAATAACATATAAGTAGGTAGAAAAGGCTGTATAATGTACTTCAGTAAAGCCTAAAATATCCATAATGTTTTTCAAAATTAAAGGAATGTATTCCTTAATCCAAAATGTTATTCTTATATTTACATACGTTATTGCCTTAAAAAATGTGCTTTATTAAAACAGCATTGATTTCGTTAGGAATGATATTAATGCATTCTAGTTATCTTGCATCAATTAATATCTAATATGGATTGCTGCGAATGATAATAAATGATCGGCAAGAAATTAACATGCATAAAAAAACATACTACTCATTAGTCGGTGTTACATTATTAATGAAGGCTAACGGTAACAATTCAATGATTGCTAATGATTTTCGTTAATGAATCATGAACATTCTCTTATTCATAAGGCAAATTTAATAAAAAGACATTATGATAGAATTATGACCAATTTACTTATTTTGTTTTTGGATTCAATGAATAATTATATTCATTATATTAATTTACTTATTAAATGATTTTTTAAAATAAAAATTTGCATTTTTTTTCTCCGAAAACAATTTACGTAGATCACCAAATATTCGTGTAATAAAATATAGGCTCCTTATCTAATTTTCATAAAGCCTTCACATGTCTTACGTTATTTACACATATTTTGGAAGGGGAGGCTCAGAGGTCGGAAAGAGAACATGGCGATCCTTTGTATATCAATAGCCTATAAGCCAATAGATATTCACATGGAAGCTATAAAGTGCAATGGCTACTGAAATAGCGCCAGAAATTATTAATAAATAATTTAAACCATTTTTTTTATTATTAATAGATGGAAAGGGAAGAAAAGGCATACAGAGTCCCCAATGTCTCCACAAGATACTAATAAAAATGCCTCTGGCTAAAAATAATGTCTGTAAGTTAAATAAAAAAAATCTTTAAATAATAAAATATATATATATATATATACATGACTTTAGTCTTGACAATAATTAATTGAAAGCTATTTAGTTAAGTGGAGTCTAACGTGCTAACAACTTTAAGATAGTAGATGTGTGTCTGTCAAGGAGGTATTTCTAAATTTCTTCTGTGTTAATATTTTACTCTACATTTTAAAGGGATAAATTAGTTTTTTTTAATATAAAAAAATACAGTTACGTGTATTGTTTTTGTTTTCTAAATTTTCAAAAACATCATGGTCTTTTTTAAGCATTTTCTCAATATTCTTCATAAAAAAACACATAAAGGCATCTCGAAATAGATAATACTTACAATTACTCATTTATTTATTTATTTTTAATTTTCAAATCATAATTGAATGAAAATATATGACAAAATTTTTAATATTCCAGTGATGAATTCAGCTGGTGACAAGGGAGTCCCTTTCAGAAGATTTCTAATTTTCTTATTATTAATGGTTGAGAGATGCACATTATCTATATAATATCCCCCCCCCCCCCTCTCTCTAACTTTCTCCGCACGTAAAAAGCGTTCTCAAATATCTTCAACAAGATAAATATTTCATGAGTATATGAACGGATAGTAAATAGAGAACTTACTTAATTTTTGTGGAGATAATGTAATAATAAACTTTTATTTACGTTCATGAGTTAATCTTACTAATGTTATTTTCTACCTAATACCATTAATCTTCTAAGATCACTATGCAAGCGGTATTTACGGATTCTTCATAATCATTATTCATATTAAATGACTATATGTAAATAGTTTTAAAAGTAATTAATGAAACAGCATTTTATATTTAAATCTAATTAAATTTAATTCTTTTGTAATGTAGTTTTCATTAACTTTTAAAATAATCGCATTATATCTTTGAAGTGAAATAAAGCAATAAGTTTGTTTAAATAAATTATTTTGGCTGTGCCTTTATATTTTTCTTTTTTAGAAATAAATATTTTAACGAATTTACTGTATTAAATGTACGAAAGCGCAGATATGTTTTACTTTTCACAGATACAGTAGCAATTTATTTTCTACCTTTGAAAAGTTTAAAGATATAACTTTTGATATTTAATTTAAACTTCTTTTTATTTGGATGTACACAGAAAACAGATAACGAAAATGTAACAATACATCTAATTTTAACGCAAATAATTGCAATAATATATTGAAATTGTATATTACGATGCACGATAATAGTTATATTACTGTCTCTCGCTTATTTTTTCTCTTTTTCCTCATTTTTTAAAATTTGAATAGGTGTATGTTGCGTAACTTATCTGATCATGAAAACATTTTAAATGTTTTCTATTTACTTACTTGCTATTTATCTGAATTTTTGTTTTCTGACATTTTTTTAAGCGAGTAAAAACAAACTTCAAATGTAACATTTGTGTAACAGGAAAATAATCAATCTATTCCTTTTTTTTCCTTTGGATTGCGAATGAATTTATATTAGTATTGCAATAATAATAATAAAAAAATCCAATATTGATTGATATTCCTTGATGTAAGAGTGATCCTACGCCATCAATCACATTACATGATATGTTTTTACTCGTGAAAGATTTGAGTTAGCGATTGCTTTACATGCAGCACAAAATTAAATTAAAAACATACACACAAATTAAAAGAACACAGTAATTTGTTGAGTGTGTTGCGTCTTTGAGGTTTCTTGCGTAGCGTGGCGTCAGATGATTCATGAGGAGGTAGGATGAAGCTTACAAATATGTACGTACAACATAATATTTAATGCAGTACATAATATTTAATATTTAATTATGTAATTCAGAAATATCTATAAATAATATTTCTGACAATTACATACATCACAAACAATTTGGACAGCTACGACAAAACTTAGCATCTTAAAAAAAAAAAAAATCCAGGTAGTTTCGAAAAAACCCGGAGTGAGAGAACTTGGATTCAAATTCATTTAGAAAGAATCTCTTTTGATCTGATTGTTGTTCAGTTTAAACTGTGTAGCAGGTTATTGAATGAAAAAGCAGTCATTTATATTTAAATTTTTCAATTAAAAAATATTTTGTACTTTAAATGTTGTTGTATAAAACATAAAATTTTCTTAATACTTAATACTAAGTCATTAGTGTTTTAACGAATATAAAAAGCAAATTGTTTTTGTTTTCAATTAGTTCATCTTCAATTTTGTTATGTGAGTGTAAAAAGAAAGAAAGAAAAAAGCATTTAGAGTAATGTTTTAATAAATTTTCATGTTAGGTAAAATATATTTTAGTTTCTAATTTATGCTAAGCTTGAAAATATTTATAATCAGCAGTAATTTGACTATTTTGAAAATATCGGCTGTATGAAATAAATATCGGATATATATAAAAATTTGAAACTGCCGAAAAATAGATTTTTTTTTTGTTCATTTTCAAGCAATTTAGGCTATTTTTATTGAGACAGATTGAATTTTTCTTTTTGAAAATGCCGCCATTTGTTTTAAATATTTAAATTTTGAAAAAAAAAAATCCTATGCTACGCTATTAGAAAATACGTTAAAGAGAAATTGCATTAAGATTTTTTTCTTATTTTGATGGCTCAGGAATATTCGGTGCAGTTGACACTGCAATTTCAGGCCACACTCATTTACAAAGAGGCGAGGGACGAAGTATGGAAATTTTTTTATGAAAAAGATACAAAACTCTCTCCAAACATTAATTTAATAAAGAGAACCCCCCCCCCCCCCTCCTCGCCGTAGTTTACGTATTAGTCCACCCAGCAAAATTTCTAAAGTATGAACGCTTTTCGACGTTTAAATTGGTGTCCCCACTTAAATTAAAACCCCCAAAACATCTCTAGCGCTTCGTATATTAATGATGGCTATATAGTCAACAAAGAATGAGCAGTGTTGCACTGTAAAAAAAAGACAAATGTTTCTTAATCTAAGTAAATATGATATTCCGATAGGTGTTCTTTCTCTTTAGAAACCTCAGAAATCAATCTATTTTCGAGATTTAAAGAAGCATTTATAAAAACAAAGTTTATTTTGCCGCCAGTGATTTTCGGAAATGCTTCTGAATAGTTTTTATAGTGATTAATCAATTTTCTCGAATTTTAGGATGCTATCAATTCTCAATTAAACATGTTCAGCTTTGTAATTGAATTCATACATGCAAGTGTAATAAAGTAATAGTAAAATTAATGTTAATTCTGTTAATTAAAAATGTTTGTCTGTAAAACATGTTTGTTGAAGAATGAAAATGTTTACTTGAGAATGGATAGCATTCAGAAAAACCTATATTCCGGGATAAGAAAACTGGTTAATACACTCTAAAATCTACTCAGAAACGTTTCCGGAAATCCGTGGCAGCAAAAGAAACTTTGTTTTTTAAAATGCTTTTTTAAATATAAAAAAATATATTGATCTTTGAGGTTTCTAAAGATAAAGAACTCTTTTCGGAATCATGGGTAGCTCGGAAGAAGCTATTGTATACTTTTGTTCGTGGTTATACTATATTTTCCTAGATTAAGAAACATTTTTTTTTTTTTTTTTTTTTTTTTTTTTTGCAGTATGGATATATTTTCCTGAGCAACATTCCTTTCTTTAGTAGATAGTTTTCTGATATAAAATGGCAAAAATCATGTCAAATAAATTTAAAAATGTAAATGGATTTCTACTTTCAAATGGATTTTCATTTCCCCTTTAATAAAAACTTCTAATTTTATAATTTTTTCTAAAATTTAGCCCTTTTTTCCCCCCGAAAAACAAACAAAGAAACAAACAAAGAAACAAACAAATAAACAACAACAAAACAGCCATTAATTTTGTTACTATATAGAATTAACTACCAAATCATGAAATTTTTTTTTTTTTGGTATAGATCGCGCATGCGCAGTTATAAATTATTTCATACAAATGCCCATATCACATCAAATATTCAATATATTATTTTTTTAAATTGCAGTATACTGTTCTTGAAGTATACTGTTGCAGTATACTATTTTTGAAGTCAAACATGTGTTTTACATCCTCGAAAAACAAGGACAATTTGTCAAGAATTTCAATAGATATTCGACAAACCTTGTAACAAGCGAAAGCGTAGGGTCACTGTCCCTTAATTTATGGTCAGCACTGTATATCATGATATACCAAAGACAGGTTTTACACACATTACAATTTTGATAATAACATAAGAATGTAACTTTAACTAAATTATACAGTTGGAAAAAGATATTATATACATGTTTGAGGCTCTTTAATATATCATTTGCTTTGTGAATAATTTACAGTGCTTATGTAAACAGTTCTAAATAGCCGAGACGTTTATAAATGTAATTATTATATAATCACATAATAAGATCACTAATTACAATTAAAATATAGATAAAAGGCTTAAGTGATACAAAGAGAAACACAAAATACTTTTTTATATTTCTTGAAAATGGTGCCGTATGAAACATATGTTGATCATTAAAAGGTTTTTATAAGCCTTTTGTGTTTCCCTTTGTATCACTTAAGCATTTTATCTGTATTTTAATTGTAATTATTATGTTTCAAACATTAACAAAATTTTAATTCTGAACAAAACTCCCCATAATGGTGATCACATTTTAAATAATTCACGTAAATATAATATAATCACGCAATAAATCTTGGAGTAAAATCTCCAAGTTGACAAATATAGTTGCTGGGGATAATTTTAATTTCACCAGAATGAAAACAGGAAACAAATATTCGTTAACGCGAACAATATTTTCTGTTATATTCTATTTAGTAAAATTTTACATAAACTTTTATTGTTTCAGTCCTTGCGAATTCAACAAAAGTCATTTCTGTATAAAAGTAAAGAATATAGCTAATACATACATATATATATATATATATATATATATATATATATATATATATATATATATATATATATATATATATATATATATATATATATATATGCTAAAAAATATTCTAAGAGCATGCTTCTACGTCTGTTTTCAGTAAGAAAATATTTGTAAGAAGAATATCGATTCTACGGAAATCAATATGAAGAACTTCCGCATCTTTTTCGTTTTAAAATTCCATTTTCAAAATATTGTAGTATCCAATTCCTTAAAATATAAATTGCTCCTAGATTTAACTTCTTACACTTTTCTATTTTTAAATAATGCATTTTTAAAAATAAAATTTCAATAAAAGAGGCACAGAAAACTTTTATTAAAGATTAATATTTACATTTCTACGTGAATATTTTAAAATGTATTTGATCACCGTTACAGAGATTTTTGTACAGAATTAAAATTTTGTTAACGTAAGGAACATCGATTCGACAGAAATCGATAGGAAGAACTTCCGTATCTCGTTCTAGAATTCCATTTTCAAAATATTGTAGTATCCGATTGTTTAAAATAAAAATTGCTCTCCGATTCAACTTCTTACATTTTTCTATTTTAAATTAGGCTGTTTTTAATATCAAATTTGAATAAAAGATGCACAGAAAACTTTTAATAAAATATTAATATTTGTATTTCTACGTGAATTCTTTAAAATGTGATCACCGTTATGGAGATTTTTGTTCAGAACTAAAATTTTGTTAATGTTAGAAACATAATAATTACATTTATAAACTTTTCGGCTATTTAGAACTGTTTACAAAGTAAACACTTTCAATTATTCACAAAGCAAAGAATATATTGAAGAGCCTCAAACATGTATATAATATCCTTTTCCAACTGTATAATTTAAGTAAATTCACATTATTGTGTTATTTTCAAAATTATAATGTGTAAAACCAGGCTTTGGCAATATATATCAATATATATATATATATCGTGATATATATTCGATATTTATTTTCGAAATATCATGTTGTTTGATATTTTCAATATTTTCATATATATTTGATTATTATTATATTATTATTATATATTATATTCAAAATTATTCATCATATTCATCATTATATTCATCATATTATTTTCAAAATATCATTGTGTATGATATTTTTAGATAAAAGGGTTTTGTAGATAAAATTATTTTACCTCTGACAGTGACCTTTTTTATCTCCCCCCCCCCCCCTCCCGCCAAAAAAAAAAATCCAGGCTTGATGTTTGAAACTGAATTTTGAAATGCAGAAGAAATAATCATGTGCGGCAATATTAATTTAGAACAGCCGTTGGAAGATGAACTGTCTAATGTATTTACAAATTCATTTAGAAAGAATCTCTTTTGATCTGATTGTTGTTCAGTTTAAACTGTGTAGCAGGTTATTGAATGAAAAAGCAGTCATTTATATTTAAATTTTTCAATTAAAAAATATTTTGTACTTTAAATGTTGTTGTATAAAACATAAAATTTTCTTAATACTTAATACTAAGTCATTAGTGTTTTAACGAATATAAAAAGCAAATTGTTTTTGTTTTCAATTAGTTCATCTTCAATTTTGTTATGTAAGTGTAAAAAGAAAGAAAAAAAAAAAGCATTTAGAGTAATGTTTTAATAAGTTTTCATGTTAGGTAAAATATATTTTAGCTTCGAATTTATGCTAAGCTTGAAAATATTTATAATCAGCAGTAATTTGACTATTTTGAAAATATCGGCTAAATGAAATAAATATCGGATATATATCAAAATATCATAATCTTTACGAACCCCGTGTAAAACATTTCTTATTTGTAAAAAAAAAGAAATTCTAAAATTATTTTTATAACTGTCAGTTATTAAAAACACATATACAGTGGACACTGGTTAATGTGCTTCTGCTTATAACTCTGAATAATCTCGTCTTCACCATCATTTCCTATTTGAAATTGAATGGGTGTCTGAAAGAAGGGCCTAAGCTGCAAATTTAAAATGTTACGGAAATGAGAAAAAAAACATTATATTGATTAGCTATGTCCTGAGAAGTGATGGGCATAACGATTATTGTGATTATTCGAATGAATCATTCGGGCATGCGCAGAAGCATATCTGTCAAACTTCAAATTTTTTTTATTCAATTACTACCAGAAATTTTGAAAAAAAAAAAAAAAGTTTCTGCAGAAACTTTTTTTTTTTTTCAAAATTTCTGGTAGTAATTGAATAAAAAAATTTTGAAGTTTGACAGATATGCTTCTGCGCATGCCCGAATGATTCATTCGAATAATCAAAATAATCGTTATGCCCATCACTAGTCCTGAGCACCTGGTGCAAAAATAAGCCGTTCTTCCGATCTTAATTGCACTCCACTGTTGTCTTCATGCTGAGCATTGACGAATAATAAAAAATAATTAAGTGGGTAAGGAATGTAATAATATTATTTTAAATTTATTGTTTCAATTTTTAACTTAAAGTAAATAAACTTGTATATTATGAGATTGTAATTTTTAACACTGGGTAATCATTCCGCACGCGTCCTTTTCCAACAAAAAAATCCAACTTTCCAAAATTTGTAACACTGGTCTTTATACCAGACACCCGTTCAATTAATGTTACAGACATTGTTTAAGGCGTACTACGCATCGGATAATGCGGACATTTTTTTCACAAACTGACCGTGCAAAATCGAACCTGCTTTTGTACATGGTTTTGTACACTTGGTTATTGAAAGATCAACAGATTGTCAGTGACAATAATGATATGACAAAACTGTAGTTATAAAATTTTACTTATTTAATTTAAACTTACTTAAACTATTTTAGTATGAAGAGTAGAAAAACGTTTTCCTTAAAGTGTATTTATCATTAAAGTGTATTTTTTGAAATTGCATTGTGAAGCTAATCGATGATAAATTGCCAAAAAACTACAAAAAAAAAAAAAAAAAAAAAAAAAAAAAAAAAAAAAAAAAAACGAAATTATTATTATTATTTTTTTTTTTACGTATGCTATATATCGAGGTTCCGCAGGAATTTTTTTTATAAACATATACATGCTCATGACAAGAACATTCTGTAATTTTTTTCAATTTTTTCTTAGTATGCGCTTGTGGAGACATTCATATGAGCTAAAAAAAAAAAGAGTTTTAGAAATAAAGAATGAAATAAAGTGAACCAGTATTTCTCTTCTTTCAAGAAACTCTCTCCATAATAACTAAAGACAACTAGTTTAAAGTTAAGAAAAACTTGTACGCTGAGACTTTTAAAAAATTTGCTTTTGAAATTTGTGCTTTGTGAAATTCCTTATTTTATTAAGGTGGAGTTTAGATTTTTAAAAAATATATAAGAAGCTATACCTTGAATATTTCGTTTTTCGTTTAACATTCACAAACATAAATTCTAATAATCACAATGTAGAATAAATACAGTTCACAGGTCTGGTTTATGTAAAAGATTATACTGCAAATTATGAAATATGAAAGTAGTCATAATGATATAAAAAAACAAAATAAAATAAAGCAATTAGGTGTACACAAAATTTACTTTTAAGTTCTGCTCACAATACTAAAATTTCTTCAGATTGAAAATGATATTTTACTAATCCGTTTTCTGAAAATCAAGATTTTTCAAACACAATCAAACTCTTATTAAATATGAAATATTCCTTTTCAAGTAGAAATCGTAAGGTATCTATCTACCTCATTGATTTTTTTGTTCGATTTCTCATAGGAATCCTTCAAAAAGTTTTTGAATGTAATAAAAAGTATTTTCATTATTTTTTTTTGTTTCACAGCGAAAGAAATAAATACACTTGAGTTAGTTTCTGAAGATATTGATTCGTTGAAATTTTTTTTTTTTTTTGTTATTCAGCAGTTCAAGAAAAATAGCCTTTTTATATTTTTCTTTATTTAAGACCAGACTTATAAGAATATTGAGTATTTTACTCTTGCATATAATAGAAAAAAAAATTTGAATAATCTTTCACTTTGACAAAAATCAGAATAAAACATTCAGGAAGTATTAATCTTTTGTAAAACGTACTCTTTCTTTTTCAGTGAATATTGGAAAAGTATATTTAATATCTATTTTCCAATAAAAATATTAAAATACGAGTATGCAATTTTTTATTTAAAAATGTTATAATGTCTGAATCGGCTTAACATAACTAAGTTTGATAATTTAATTTTTATTTATGAATTTATTATTACTTTGAACCAAACTATGTCTTCAGTTAATAATAAGTTCAAAATTTGAAAATTAATATGAAATATTTTAGAAATATTCTGTAGTTATACTATAAAGCAAAAATATATCCGTGAGTAAACACTGACGTCATATTGAAGATGGCACCGACCTGACCAATAAATTTCGATTTTTTTTTTCAACTTCTAAACAGCGCACAATTTCAAATCTTAATCAGCCGATAAGGTAAAAAAAATATTGTCAAATGCAATTTGTTTGAAATATGTATCTAAATTTACTGTGTTTTTTTTGTATGGTTTTTAAGATAATTTTGAAGCATAATATTTTTAAAATTAGATCTCTATCGCGTGCAGACCAATTACGGAAGATTAACTCGTTTGCACTTAAAATAATGTAAATAATTTAGTATTTTTTGTTTCCGCATAACATTCCGTAACTAAATTGTCAAACGAATTTAACACTTCTCAAATAATTAACTAACTAAATAATAATAATAAAAAAAGACGGAATTCAACAGATATGTAATCGAACTACTCGCTTAAACACTGAATTAATCATAACCACAAAGGTTGTTAGGAATAGTGAAAAATTGACCGCTGGCGTGCGGGTAATACGAAAGTACCAAAACTGCTTTTTAGTACAATTGTCAGGCAGTCTAAGAAAATATAATGTATAAAATCAGTTACAGTTTTCAATTAAACATTATTTTCATGTACGTTTTGTACACAGGGAAGTCTATCAGAAATCTTGAACAAGGGTAGCCCGGATTTGATTCAGGGTTAAAATAATACATCAATATTATAAATCACACATTATATCACAGATAGACATCAATGAATGATTAGGTTCGACTTTTTATCTTCTTTCAGAATAAATTGCTAGGAGAAACTAGCCGGATGTGCCAATCCAAAAACTTTCTTCTATCTCATACATGTTAAGGCTGCTCGTCCAGTGAACTTCCCGATTCCCCTCGCTATTGTTAATCCTATGGGCGTAGGATGCATTCGTATAGTTAAAATATCTCCTCGGAAAATTAATATTTTTGACTACGTTTTTCTGTGGACACTTCTTAAAAGACGTCGCTTTTTTTCTCAGTTGTTAAAATATTTCTAAAATATGTGCATTATTTATAATTTTATGTGTTAAAATCTTAGCAAAACTGAATAAGATTTTACACTTCACATAAAATTAAGTATATATTTTAGAAAAAGTTTGAGAACTAAGAAAAAAAGAGACATGCTTTAAGCAAACGTCAAAAATATTAATTTCCCGAGGAGATATTTTAAATATGCGAATGCATCCTACGGCCGATTAATATTAGCGAGGGAAATCGGGAAGTTCACTGATAAGCAACTTTAATACTTGAAAAAGCGTAATTTTTTTCTTTTATATTACACTTCAAGTTTTTTGTCAATAAATGTTTCAAAACCATGGGGGGGGGGAGGGTGGGGGCAGGAGAAAAAAAATCGCTGTGAAGTCTAATCAACGGGTAATATATCCAAAAACGTGAAAAATGTTGTTTAAAATCAAACAAAATTCACTATCACAGTGCGATCTTCAGGCAGATTTTCTCCAAAATTGTGTACAAACCTCGGCTTATTACATTACATCTGAAAATAAAATTTTGTCGAAAAATAATCATAAATTTTTCACTTAAACGGCAAAAAATCGAAAAAATCGCTTTTACAGCGAACCCTTCTGGAAGAATATCCTCATTTTCAACTGGGACCTGACGTCCATAGTCGTCAAAAATGCATATGTGAAGTTTGGTTCAATTCTATCCATAACTTCATACACTTTCCGGTGATACAAAAGAAAAATCACACAAAAATCGATATGATGACGCGCAGGTCCGTCGGGATATCCCCCATTTCAACTAGGATTTGCTGGCCACAGCCAAAAACATATATATGAAGTTTGGTTCAGTTCTATGCATAATTTCATACACTTATCGATGATACAAAAAGGACACGCAAACAGACAGACATTTTGTAAAAATGTGTTTTTCTTGATATCCGACCTCTAAAATGTATAATTTTGTTGAAAACCGGAAGTCGAAAAAATTATGATTACAGTCGATAAAGTAAAAACATAGGGATGTTGTTTCAATGATAATTATGAAACTGTGTTTATAACCTAAGGTAAAGCCAGGAGAGATTGCGCACAAAGAAGATCGGGGGAGGGGAGGGGGGAGAAGTAGAGTCCGTACACAGTGAATCCAGGTAGTTGTACAGCAGCAGTAGTGGAATGTCTACTTGAATGTTCACGTTGATTGTTTCGAGCGTCTAGGATAAATCATTGCCATTTTGTTTTGTTTTCCCAAAGTAAGTGCTTAAATTTTCATAACTATTCGTCAGAATTTCTATATAATGTCAGCATAACAAATATTTTAAACTTAAATGATTTCTCATAAGCTACTAACATAGACTAACGGTGTGAACACCACCGGTTCGTTTTAGAAGCGTCCATGTTTAAATAAAAGGCCGCACAATCTGTCCTACCGAAATTGGAGAGTTTGCGCATCTGCTACTTAGGAGAGATGGCGCATTGTTCCCATTAGTTTCCATGCTAGAAGAAATTACGCAGCTTATTGGTAAATTTGCATAAATTGCAAATTACATGTAAATCATATGAATGAATCAATTTTGAAATAATTTTTGAAAAACACATAATTATAGAAACTAAATTTGTCAATAAATTAATTTGTTAAAAAATACTGGGCAATGAGAATGAGTGCACTAAATATCTGGAACTGTACCAGGAGACAACTTCGATCAGTAACTAGATTCAATATATTACTTGTGGCAGGTGGTTGCACGAAAGCTGCACAATTTACAACCAATAAGTGCATCGATTGTGGACGACGACAACTTCGATCTGCAAACAAGAAAACTTTGAAATTGTGGAAATGAAAATGGACTAATTTTTAGTTAAACGTGTTACCAAGTAACTTATATTATTTTGTAATCTTATCTGGGCTTGTTTCTTCTAATTCTAGAAATTTTCTTCTTTAATTAAAAATCTTTAATTGTTCTTAAAATTCTTTCCTTTTTCTGATTCTTTAACCCTTTCGCTACTGGCGTCCTTTATCAACGACATGCCTTTTCATTTAGTATTATTTTATCTTAACAATTATTTTTGTTAATTTCAGAATTTAATTATGATAGTGTATGTCTATGCATTTATGCATTCACTTATATTTCAGCATTTAGTAATAATAATAATAACAATAATTGCCTTAATTATCGTCTACGTATGATGGGTAAGTAATAAGAACTGCCTACTTATACTTAGGTGTTTCTGGTAATTGTTGTATCTAAAAGCTGTAATTATTTAATTATCTATTAAATCTTAACCAGATTTGTCCATGATGACTAAATGAATTGTGACACCACATTGTATGTCAAAGTTAGAAAACCCATTGTGATCCTAGCAATACTTTCGCTTATAAATGACCGCATGCCTATCGAAGAGAAATATAAAGAAATTTCGTCTACAATACGTTAATTTGGAATGTGTCCGATTATGGAAAATTCAAATATTGAAAAACTTTGTTTTAGGTCTTCAAAGTTTTACTGCATTGAATTACGATTGAAAAATTGAACTCGAAATTTTTACAGAACAACAGGACCATAGACCTTATTATTTGATATTAATTTCAACTTGATACAGTCGTTCCGGGGAAAAAAAAAGTGATCCTTTAAAGTTTTTTTTCCCTTTTTGAGGTACGGCATCCTAAAAAAAATAATGATTCTATAATTAATCCATATTTTATGGAAGCTGAATGATCAGTATGCAAGATTTTAATTATTTATCATATTGTAATAAAGACTTTCTTAAGATGTAATTTACAAGTGAAAAATAATTTTATCTTTCTCATTCATTATCATTGTAATATTATATGGAAAATAATAATTTTATGGCAAGTTCATGCTACAGAAAGGCATTGTTCATACATTTTATCTTCTTATTGATAAAAATGTTTGCAAATCTTATGAATAAATTAATATACTATAACTTGTATCATTTTCAAAACTAGTTGAAAAGTGTTTATGAAAAAAGTTTGTCTGTCAATATGTCCGAGCTATAACTCGCGTAAATTTACTTGGACTGCTATGTAATTGATATATGTTACTGAGGCTTACTGTGGCGTGTTCGGTATTGAAAATGATGTGTGTAGCGTTTCTAGTTCATTTACAGGGACATTCAAAGAATATCGTTACATCATGGTCTATTGGGAAAAATCGTCTGCAATGTATTTTAATGTTGTACACTATTTCAAACATATTGACATTGATATACAGGGTGTTCCAAAATTCGACCGACAAATTAAGAGAGATAATAGAAGGCATCAAGAGGATGAAAACTTACCATAGAACATGGGGTCGCAAACCCCGTTTAGGGGGAGAAAATCGCAAAAATAGTTATGAAGTGTGTGACGTCGAGTGGAACAAAAAGGAGCAAAAATAAGTAGAAATATTTTTTATATGACGTCAAGCATGATTACAATGTTGAACGTCAGAAAGGAGGCGACGACACATTTTTATAGAAATTGTTGGAAGTTGCGGCCACGAAGGTCATTCCACAGCCGACACCGATGGACGAAGGATTGCCGCAAGCGTTGAAACATATTCCTATAAAAATGTCTCGTCGTCTAACTTTCTGCCGTTGAACTGTAATGCATTGTAATCATGCTTTACTTCAAAAAAAAATGTTTTTTCTACTTATTATTGTCCCTTTTTGTTCCACTTGACATCACATATATTCGACGTTCATAAATATTTCTGCGATTTTCTCCTACTAAACGAGGTTTGAGACCCCATGTTCTATGGTAAGTATTCATTATCTTGATGCCTTCTACCACCCTTCTTAATTTGTTAGTCGAATCTTAGAACATCGTGTATATCAATAAGGTGCACTACAAGATGCTTACTGTAGAACATGGTGTGCACGGTACTTATCTTTCATTTACAAGGACACACAAAAGGGTTCAGTTACAGTACTGTCTATGAGCGATAATTGCAGGAAGTGCGCTTTCATTTTTGGTATACGTTTTTTAAATATAACTATTTTTTTTTCATATTACTTGGTGTATATAAATTCTATACATCATATACAGGGCTGCACAAAATAATTCTAGTACATTTTTGCTTATTGACGGAAATTGCTGAAAGGGAATTTTGAACTGTGTTATGTGTTTCCTAACTGAACTAAATTTTTACATACTGTGCAATATATATACAAACCTTTAGATCATATACAGGGCCTCACAAAAGAATTTATTATAGATGGTAGTTGCTGAAATTGCGTTTTTAAATGTGTTATGCGTTTTCCAAATTGTTTACTTGGATAGTATTTTTCACCTTATTAAACTGGGAAGTTTTGTTTAAGTATTTTGAATATGGTGGAAAGTGTTTCATAAGCTATGCTTCACGCATGGTTTTCCTTTTCTGTTTCAATTAAAGAAGAAATGCTCTGAATGCCTCACACAATCATGTCTGATATTAAGTGTACATTACTGTTTAATTTCAATTTTCATTTTAAGAATTTAAATATGATTCTTCAAGTAATTTATAATTAATTAAAACTGATGATTCAGTATTCAACTTTTAAATAATTTTGCATCGTAACAAAATCTTTATTAAGATATAATTATTTCTAAATTTTTCCTTTTTGTTTCATTATGAATAAAATAATAATAAACCTTATCTCTGGAAACACGCTGTATAAATTACACAACCATGAATATAAAAATAGTACATCACTTTTTCTTTTTCATTCAGCACACGTTAAAACATAAAATAAACTATACATTAAAAAATAAATATTAATACAGTATGTTACGAAGGTAGAATTTATAAAAATATATTCTCATTTCTATGCAATAATTAATGAAAGAGAAAGTAACATATTCTAATCTAGTCAAAATATCTATGAATAAATTTTATGATAAAAAATATCTCGATAAAAATAAAATCTATTGACATTAAGATATCATTATTTTAAGAAGCTCAGGTTGAAAAATATTCTTAGACAGATGAGTAAATATGGCGCTTAGAAAATGTCGTCGGACGTCATAATCGGAGTGCGCCAATCAGGAGCCTTCGCTATGTTTCCATGGTAACTGAGCATTGCTTTTTGTTGCTAAATTTAATCATATATTCTTGGAGCTATAAACATTGACGTAACATATATTTAGATAAATGCATTTAAATAGATGATAAAATATTTGTAATATCCTTTTTCAAATATTTTAGTTTGCATTTTTTATTCAGATAAATAACTGGGAGATACTATTTAAACAAATATTTTTTATGCATTCTTTGAATTCTAAAGATTTTATTATTTAAGGATAAATTCTTGCTCAACAAAAAACGTATAAGATTTTTTTGGGGGAATAAGAATGGTTATGTTTTATAAATGGAACACAATTAATATGTTAAATACGAATGATTGCAAATGAAACTTTTTTATTAATATTTGTTTTAATAAATGCATGTATAGATTAAATATTTGAAATATTCAATTGAAAAAAAAATGACAGTTTTACTATAATAAAAAGATGCAGAGTATATTTAATACGTATAATTTCAAAATTACTATTTTCATAAATAATTTTTTCATAATAAATAGGCATTGTATATTAAATATGTGTTTTAATACTGTGTGTACTTTTTTTTTTTTTTTTTTTCACTTAAAAAAAATACAACCTGCACACATTGTATCAAATGAATGAGATTGAAATTAAGCAAAAATTGCTAATCTTAGAAACGGCAAATTTTTAGCTTACATTATGGGAATGACAACCTGAAGACACGACGCGACATTTCTCATGTGTAAATTTCTGTGGATTTATATATATATATATATATATATATATATATGATGAGATTCCATTTAAGCAGCGTACAGTAGTTACTTGATTTCAGAAGTTGTTTTATTTCGATGAGCAGTCATGAAAAATACTATACAGCCAATGAATTAGGATAGTACTCTCCAAACGATCACATATTCAATGAGATTGGAGAGGAAAAATATACTCAATTGCAGCTATACCAGCGCAGATTGCATAACTAAAAATAGGAGCGTGCAGGCAGTGACCATAATTAGTAACAGTCATGATATGCCAGCATAGAACCCAGTGAATAAAAAACAATAAAGGCAATCGTCGAAAATTCCTGGGTGTTTTCCCCGTGAAAGAATCAAACAGTTCGAGTTCAACTTCTTTATTAATCTCATCACACAAAATGGAGTACTCAGAATTAGCACGGTATTTAAAAAAATACATATTTACGGTGAAATTCTAAAAAATCAGAATTTTCATTCTTCTGATGCTGTTGCTATTTTTAACAGACGGTATCACTCACAAAATTGTCTTCCAAAGTCGTGCAAATGGCTTTAAACACATTCGCGGAAGGAATAATGGATATTATCCAATTAAAGCCTCGGATTTTGAAGTAAGGGCGGAATAATCAAAAGTGAGCGATTAGTCTCTCGAAAAAGCAGGGAAAAAAGTTTTTCGTAGCTTCTAGAATCGCGTCGAAAAAGAATAAAAGTTCTATCGAAATACATCGAAGAGAGAATTTTACTGGAGCAATGTTAAAATGAAAAGAAATTGACGTGTAGGAAAATCAATTAGCTTTTTAAAAAGCTTTTTAATTATATATATAAAAACGATAAAGAAGAATAATAGCATTTTTAAAGACGGAAAATAGTAAATTAAGTGAGAAAATTTTGAATAATTTTAGGGTAGGGTAACTATTAAAAATATGTTATCTATATATATATATGGTGTTTTATACATGGTTGATTTAATTATATATATATATATATATATATATATATATATATATAATTATAATATCTATGAATTTCAAAAAACATATCAAGTTCTATTATCATTCTACTTAAATCTCCAAAGAGATAATTAATGATATTGTGTATACAGAATACCACATAGCTAATAATTAACATGTGCAAACATAATATTACCATAGCTTGTGCTTCAATGGTAATTGGCCAAATTTTACTCATACCTAAAGAATATTGAAAAAAGAAAAAAAAATAGAGAGAAAGGGAAAAAAAAAGTATAAATTGGAGTTGCAATTAAGTAAATACAAATGGATTAATAAATTAAATATGAACCATATACAATGGAAAATTGGACCACATGAGAATTAAATATGAATTGGATATGAAAAAACACATGCACATGTACTCATCAGCCTGGATGCACCCACATGTATTTTAAATAATAATTCAGTGTTTCATAATTCTACTGGCATAATGCTAAGATCAGTAGAATCATCCAGGTACACTGAATTATTACCAGACAACAATTGGAAATATTAAAATTTGGAAATATTTAAATAGGAAATAAAAAACCATTAAGAATATACAATATATTTCACTCACAACAATTATCCCAAAAACTGTATTTAACACCTCACGAAATTACCACGAGATAACAGTTTTGAAATAATAAAATTGGAAATATGAACGTGTAAAGTGTAGATAAAATATTTTACTCACAATAATTATACAGAATCCTTAAAATGTCACAACTTCTGCATAATATTCACATCCACATGGCAATGCATCATACATGTTGACTAAGTCGAGTTGAGAGAAATGATTTGAAAGACAAGTTGAGAGCACTATTTTTAAAACACAACCCCATCGATGACACCCAAACACAAAATGATTCAAAAACACACAAAATAATTCTGGTTTTTATACACTTATAACAAAATTATATCCGTGAATATATATTACTCCATCCAATTTTAATTCCTGAAAGTAAAATTAATATACAATCAATAGCTCCCTCTATAGTTAAATTAAATATAATATTAACAATATTATCAACAACTACCTGAAAGGTAAAGTGTCGCCATCTACTGGTATTATAATAATTCATAATTAATATTTAGTTAGATATCCACTTTATTAGTTACATACTCACTTCATTAGATTTAATTATATAAATAAACTTTAAAAAACAATACTAACTTGTAGTTTTACTTTAAATTCAAATAAAATATAATACTACTATATGAATAAATCTACACAGAATTAATTCAACTTGCACAGCATTTCAGATATTCTTAACAAGAATATATTATGTAAAAGAGATATTATTTTAATTCAAATTGTTTTAATTCAAATTGTTTTTGCTGCCAGCTGTGTTAATCCACTGATATTATAGACATATTATTAAATAATTAATGTTTTATTTTTACTACTACTAAAATATATATTAGACTTGTTATTAAATAATTAATGTTTAATTTATACTACATTGTAAATATATTTTATATTTCATAGATTAATTTAAATATCTAATTAAATAATTCATAAACAATTCAAAATATCTCAAAATTTATAAAATTGATAATTAATAGTATTACTACTGTTTTTCAATCAAATTAATGCAATTCAGTAATTAAAATACTTGTTAAATTTAATTATTCATAGACAAAAATAAAAACTATATATATTTATATTTATATATATTGCAAATAGATATGTTTATGAGTTATAATCACCAATGTTATCCATGTATAATTTAATTTGTTATTGTATAAGTTAATTTATAAATGTATGAAAACTGCACATCAATAACACCTTAAACAGAGGTGATCGGCAACGCACAATCACAACTATACAAAGTGTATATAATGTTCAATCAAATATTAAATTTCCTAATATGTTATAATTGTAATTATGTATGTTATAATTGTAATTTTCTATATAAAGTGTATATAATGTTCAAACAAATATTAAATATTAAATTTCCTAATATGTTATAATTGTAATAATGTATGTTATAATTATTATTTTCTATATCTTTTGTTATATGTTATCGCACACTAAAACAATAATTTATTACATACCATGTTTATATTTAAATTATATAATAAATGTTATTTAAAAGAGTTGATGATTGAATTTATCATAAAAATTGGATAACCATATATTTTTGCTTGATCTCGAATATATCTAATATTTTTGTTTTTATTTATATCTGAGCATAGGTATTTTATACGATGTAGATAATTGATAATTATATTTTTATAAACAGATTTATGTAAACATGAAGCAAAATTGGTAAAAATATTTACTTTAAATGGGAAGTCAAATCTCTTATCATAAATATCAAAAATTAATTTATAATTATTAGTAATATTAATTTTTAAGTCAAGAAAGTTTATATTATTATTAATTAAATCATTTTCGCTTAATTTAAGCTGAGTAGGATAAAAATTGAGTGGTGATGTGCAATTTTTTTCATTGAAATAAAATATGATAATGTCATCAATATAGCGATAAAATACATAATCATTGTTCGGACTTATATTTCTTTCATAATAATATAAGTAAAGGTCAGAGAGAATACTAGATGCGGTTCCGCCCTGCGGAATTCCCTGGCATTGTTTATAGATAATATTGTCATATATAATGTAATTATTATGCAATGTAAAATTTAGTAAAGTTTTAAAAAAATTTACTGAAATATGTTCTTTTAATTTTAATTGAGATTTGAATTCTTTAAATAATATACACATTGTTTTATGTAAGTCTTTTATATCAATGTTATTAAATAAATCATTAAAATCCAATGTTTTTATGAATTTTACCGGATTGATATTATGTATTTTATTAATGAGTTGAAAACTATTTTTTAGGCAATGTTGGTTATTATGTTTTAACGTTATATCATATATCTGCTTTAAAATATTAAGTAGTAAATTGCTTGCATTTTTATTATATGTGCTACAACCGATGGTAACAGTGCGAAATTTAATAGGATTTTTATGAAATTTTGGAATTATAACAAGATAAGGATAATTAAAATTATTACATTTGATTTTTAGTAATTTGTGATAATTTAATAATTTTCTGTTATTTATTTCAATATTTAATTTAGTTTTATTAAAAATATTACTTGTGTTGATTGCATTGTGAATTAACACTTTATAGTATTCTTTACAAATGATAGCATAATTATTTGAAGATTTATCTACATAAGTAATTATAAATTTGTTATATATATATATATATATATTCCAAATATACGCTTTGAAGAAATGAAATAATGTCATTAATGATAATAATAAAGATTTAGATAAGGAATAGCAATATTAATACAGTTATTTTTTAAATCGTAATGCTTTTCATAAAGTAGAACAAATGTCATGTATCGTGGAATGTTTCTTTGAAAGATTTAAACAATCTACATAATGTCTTAAAAGACTGCACACATTATATAAAATTAATCTAAATCGTATTTTAATATCTAATATTAATATTTGTTAATATGCTAGTAATACTATTAAAGATAATAGTATTACAGATATTTTAAAAAGTATTTTTGATATTTTTAGGTCAAATAAAAGATAAACGGTTCAACAAACAACTCTAGAGAGTTAATATAACATCTATTATAAACGACATGCATTTTATTTGTAAATAAAGAATTTAACATGTCATTGCCTTTAAAAATCTATTAATTTTTCAACATTAAAATAAAAGGGAAAAAAAAGTAAAGTAGAAAAATTATTTATTCACGGAAACTTATTGGATATCGATTGAAGCACAAAACAGTGTTATATGCTAAATTAAAAATTCTAAACCTTAATTTATTACGAACAATTTTTATTTCAAGTTAATTTTAGGACTGAAATCGATTAAAAGAATAAATAGAGAAACATTTGAAAAAAGAATACTCAGTCAAATTTAATTGGAAAATTAAAAATCACAAAAATACAATCACCAATATGAATCTGTCTTAAGTTAATTTAAAAGATGCGATAAATAAAATTGTGTAAAAGTCTATCTCTCGATATTAAGATTTTGTGCGATTAAATTCTGCTATATGTTATTATTATTATTATTATTATTTTTAATATGTATATTGGATGATATTGGATTAAGTGGAATAATGGCATTGAATTGCGTACAGGAATTTAGAAGGAAAATAGGTATTGAAATTGATCTACCATCTTAACTGGAAAAAATATGAAGAATCTGAAAAGTATATTTATCAATTCGAAATTAACACTAGATACTTAAAAAATATTATATAAACATAATTGGATATTGGGTTGATATTTAAAATAGGTGGATTGAACTTTGTGCCGTTATATTAAAAGAAATGATCAACATAAAATAGCACAAATAAAAATACATAAAATTGCAAACAGCTGTTTCGGAGCCCCTAAAGCTCCATCATCAGTGCCAAATTTAAAAGATTAAAAACCGATTCAAAAGTTTAAGCCATGTAAATGTGCTTGCATCACTTTTATTTTGCTATTTTACGTTGATCATTTATTTTTAATTGGGCTGATATACAATAAGTTTTAAGGAGAATAAGGGGTCGAACAAGCTTTTTAATTGGAAAGCAATTAAGAAAATCAAGAGAATAATTATTAATTTGAATTTTTTGTCAACTACTTAAAAAAAATGTACAAATTCTATCTTTTAAGATTAAGATTTATCGCAATAAAAATTTAATTGTTTTGTGTTTTAACGAATTAATTAAATTAACATTTCAGATAAAATTTAAGTCTTTTGAAGAAAAATTTTGACAAGATTTTTTTTTTTTTTTTTAATCGTGTAAATTTTCAGCATAAAAATATATAATCGAATTATAAAATATATGCTATTCATAAATTGTAAGAACTATTTGGGTATTTTCTGATAAAAAATACTGCAAAATTGAAAATGTGTTTTATAAAAGTGAAGAAGTAAAGAAAGTTTTGAAAGGAACATCTTCGAACTCTCTTTTCGAATTTTTTTTATCCTTTATCTTTTTCTTTCTTTTAAAGTACTTTGAGTTTAATGTTCGAATAAGGCAAAATAGTTGTAAAAAATGTGATATGACTTTTTATTGATTTAAACTTTTGAGACATTTTATTTAAATTGAATTTTCAGATATTTTAAAACGTATTTTTGACAATTTTAGATGAAATAAAAGATAAATGGTTCAACAAACAACCCTGGAGAGTTAACATAACATCTATTAGAACTATTTGTAACTAACTATAATAATATATCTATGTAACTAACTATAAATTTTATACGATAATAAAGATCTTAATATGTCTTTGCATTTAAAAATTAGAATTTAAATATTAACATTTTAAATTTAGAATATAAAACTAGTCGTTGGGGGCCACCGTAATACTTACCCATCATAGTTATGCATAATATAAAATATGAAAATAAAACATGTGTAAACTTTTTATAAAACGCATTGCTATTCGAATAAAATCTGGGCTTGATGACGTCATAAACTTTAAATGCTCTATTACTGAATTGCGTAAAAGAAACATTCTTATAACTCCGAAAATGATAATATTTTTATATACTTTTTATATACAAAATTTTTATATACTTTTTATCAGAACAAATATTTTGAAAGTCCGAAAAATATAGTTCCGGATAATAAGGGTTACAGAGATTCAGTAAGCTTCTTCTCATTATTACATACTAAGTGCATACCAAATTTTAAGTCTCTATTTCAATTTTTCCAGGAGATAGAGCGTTTACAGACACACACACAGACAGACGGACGACACTATTTTTTTTTCTAAAAATGTGTTTTTCGGAATCTCCAGTGTCTGAAACGTGTAAATCCGTCATTTTTTTTCAATTTTTAAAAGATCACAATACTTACCCTATACTACGTATAATGAGTAAGTAAAAAAGGTAAAATAAAAGGCTGGATACATTGCTAGGGTTTTTATTTATTTATTTGGATATTTGAGCTATCAATTGAAGTACAAAACAATTTTATGTGCTACTTTAAAAACTCTAAACCTTAATTTATTATGATCAATATTTATTTAAAGTTAATTTTATGTTTGAAATCGAGTAAAATAATAAATTTTGATGTTTAGTTACATATCGTAAATAAATGAAATTATTTCACAATTGCTTTTAAAATACTGCTTTTCAATCACTATAACCTTTAACGTAAAATGCTCTAATTTTATAAAATGAAGCTAATCGTCTAAATCTCTATTGAAAAAATAGTCTGCAGTTTTACATAAGAATATCGAAAAATAATTTATTCGGAAAATAATTTATTATAAATAACATTTTTCAAAGTTTATTGCAGATGAAAAATAGCATTTGTCATGTTGTGTTACAAAATTAATTTTAACTCAAAATATAAAAGTTTTTTTTTAAAAAATAATTATTGAATTTAAAATAAATTTCTCGGTTGTTTAGCTCTAAGTTATTCTGCTAAATGTATATTTAAAAGTCTGCAGTTGTGTCGGAGAATATTAATTTGATTTTTCTAAAATAATATGTTATGAACAGATCTAAATTTATTTTTCATATTTAAAAAAAAAATTATTTTATTTTTTTAATGTAAATTATAATGTATGCTTGATCGCAAAATTAAAACTTTTATTAAGTGGAATTTGCGCAATCCAAAGTAATTTTCTAATCTTAAAAATGAATGTTACTTTCTAAATTCTTTTTTAAAAAGTCGATAATACATTGAGGATCAAACTGTCGTAAAAAATTGCACTCTAAAAATATTTATTTAAGCTATTTTCAATTTTTATGTAAAAAACTTCTACATATTTTTATGTTTAGTTATAGATTATGCTTCAAATACTAAATACAAAATTATATATTTTTTTCATTTATTTATAATCGTTGAATGTAAATAAATTCTTCCGTTGCTTAAGTCGAAATTAATTTTCTAAATGCATTTTAAAAGTCTGCAGTCAGTCTTGTAATACTGATATAATTTTTTAATAACAATTTGTTATAAACAACATATTTTTAAAATTGTTTATACGTTTTAAAACTAGTCGGATGTGCCAATCCCAAAACTTTCTGCTATCTCAATCATGTTAATACTTCTAATTTCGTCCTCACATCGCCAATAAAATCAATATTTTTCGTCATTCTGTTGTACGTCAGCTGCTTGCGAATCATCGGGTTACCGGGATGCAATCAACTGATGTATACTAAACTACGAAAAATTCTTTTGGCCTTTACCGATCGGAACAGATAGCCTCCCTATTCCTTGGTTTTACGATTTTAGCTAATTTTACTGGAAAACACGAAGCTAAAATGCGTGGAACCCAATTAAAGAAGATTCATTCCCAGTTCTCGTCAACATTGAATTTGAATGAGAATATCGCCAAATTAGTCTTCTACAGCCAAGTTGGCTTCCTTTGTGGCAACCTATTTTTGTCGCCAAATTTGGCGATACTTCGTCAATTGCCGCCAAGCTTGGCGAGAATTTGACGTTGGCGAATATAAATATATAGTGTTAAGCACTTAAGAATAGGAACAATGGTTACAACAATGAAAGAAAATTTGCCGAAACCCTGTTAACTAAAACTCATAAATTAAACTCGTTTATGGATGAATTCTGCTGTCTTGTTTGAAAATGTCAACCACCCTAAAATTTCAAACCGCTATATCTCCGCCATTTTTTAATATAGAGAAAAAACAAAAACTGCTTCGGATTCTCCGGATCAAGACCGAACATTTAACGGAAAAAAACTTTTAGGATTTCTAATTTTTTTATACATCTTTTTGAATTTGAAATCTTTAAATGGCTATCACAGCGCCCCCTTCTGGCGGAATATCCCCACATTCTAGTAGGACCTGCTGGCTACAGCCAAAAACATGTTAAAAATTTTTGGTTTAATTATCTGCATAACATCATACACTTTTCGATGATACAATAGTGAAAATCGAACAAAAATCGCGATGGCAGCGCCCCCTTTCGTTGAAATATCCCCGAATTCAACCTGGACCTGCAGGCTATGGTCAAAAACATAGAAAAAAAAAATTGGTTCAATTATCTGCATAACTTCATACACTTTTCGATGATACAATAGTGAAAATGGAACAAAAATATCGATCACAACGCCCCCTTTCGTCGAAATATCCCCAAATTCTGATAGAATCTGCTTGCCATAAAAACATAGAAAAAAATTAGGTTTAGTTTGAAGCATAACTTCATACACTTTTCGATGGTACAATAGTGAAAATGGAACAAAAATATCGATCACAGCGCCCTCTTTCGTCGAAACATCCCCAAATTCTGATAGAATCTGCTTGTCATAGCCAAAAACATAGAAAAAAAAAGGTTCAATTTGAAGCATAACTTCATACACTTTTAGATGGTACAATAGTGAAAATGGAACAAAAATATCGATCACAGCGCCCCCTTTCGTCGAAATATCCCCAAATTCTGATAGAATCTGCTTACCACAGCCAAAAACATAGAAAAAATTGGTTCAATTTGAAGCATAACTTCATACACTTTTAGATGGTACAATAGTGAAAATGGAACAAAAATATCAATCACAGCGCCCCCTTTCGTCGAAATATCCCCAAATTCTGATAGAACCTGCTTGCCATAGCCAAAAACATAGAAAAAAAAATAGGTTCAATTTGAAGCATAACTTCATACACTTTTAGATGGTACAATGAAGACACACAGACGGACAGACGGACAGACGGACAGACGAACAGACGGACGGACGGACAGACGGACAGACAGACATTTTGTAAAAACGTGTTTTTCGGAATCTCTGACCCCTAAAACGTGTAAATCCGTCGAAAACCGGAAGTCGAAAAAAATTTCGATTACAATACTTTCTTCTATTATAGATAGAAGAAAGTAAAAAGGAGAAAAAAAATTCTTATGCAAAATTCATTTTACACTTGAACGCAAAATTATGCGTTTTATAATTACTTGAAATCTTTCGATGCAAAGTAATTTTTCAATCTTTTAAATTAATTTTTTTTTCCAAATTCATTTTTAAATAGTCGACAGTTACATTTAAGATTGGAGATCAAATTTTCAATATTAAAAATATATACATATTTAAACTAGTTTTAATTTTGATAAGAAATCACATATTCTTATGTTCAGTTATAGATTAACATTTTTGTTAAATTTAAATAAACTTCTAAAATCCATAAAAAAAAAAGTTTCCTGTTTTACCTCAAAATATTATTGGTTAGATTTTCGCAAACATATTTTTGACGCTATTTTGAAATCTACTTTCTGGCAATTTCATCACAAAGATATTTTATTTCATAAATAATAAAACTTGCTTCTATTATTATTCAGATATGAAGTAATGAATAGCTTTATATAAATAAAATATCTGTTGGAAAATTTTGGCAAGGATGATATTTTAAGTCGAATTTTGAGACGCGAAAGTTTGGGAATCAGTGTTAAATTAAGGGAGTGGCCCAGGTATGTGTGTGGTGGGATTCCACTGGAGCATCGAAATGTCCTCCATGGAAGTTTGAGGATTTTATGCTTAAGGGTGCTCTTCAAGCACTTGAAAACACCCGCTCGCTAATGTTAATCCAATGGTGCATCATTTTTCTAATATCTCGTTTGCATTTGAATATTCTTAAATGATTTTTTTTTTTTGCATTGGTAGCAGAGATCAATCTCTATTTCCGACGTTGATTATTTTTTCGATTTTCTTTGCAGATTTTTTTAGGGAGATACTTTCACTTTCAGAACCGGTTTCGAAAGCAAAAGTATCTCTCTAAAAAAAAAATCCGCAAAGAAAATCGAAAAAGTAATCAACGGCGGAAATTGATCTTTGCTATACAATGCCAAAAAAAAAAAAAAATCGCTTAAAAATATTCAAATGCAAACGCGATATTAGAAAAATAATGCCTCATTGGATTAACATTAGTGAGCGGCTGTTTTCAAGTGCGTGGGCCTAGAAGTACAATTTCCGTTTCCCGAAACTCCTTCCCCCTCCTAGAACGGAACTACGCAAATCTCCCCCCCCCCCCCCGGTGAAAAATGTCTGCATTCAACATTGCTGGCAATGAACAGCATCAGGAAGCAAACTATTACAGTACGAGAAATAGATACTGTTTATGGTAAAATGAAAAAAGTTATTCGCTTTTTAGGCACCGGAAGAATAATATCCTCAAATTTCATGCATTTATGCGCAAAAGTGACTTCGTAAATGTGCCAGAAAATGTCGCGTTGTTGACTGGAAAAAAATGAAAATAAAAATAAAAATATCATTAAGAGGCAGAAGTTAGTTATGTTTTCCTTTGTTTCACCTGTAAACAATTTTTTTTTTACTGAACAAACAAGAAAAAATTTGAAAAAAAAAATATATATATACATATATTTGCTTTTTTTTAAAAAATAATTTTTCCAATGGTATTATAATAAATCTTAAGTAAATTTTTAAGTACTGATTCAGAACAAAAGACTATTTTTTTTGTTAAATCACTATTTATTCAGCGTTATAAAAATTAGAATTATACATTATGCATTTTATTACCCAATTGATTAATAAATGATATTTCTTTCATATTACAAAATATTTTACATCCTTTTACAACTAGTGTTTAGATAATTAATTTAGCATAATATGTTTTAAGTACTTTTGCATTTTATTCTTTTTACTTGAAAATTAGTTTATTATGATATATATATATATATATATATAATAATACGATGAATGTATTTAAATAAACTAAAATCTATTGAATGAGATAAATTTTACTGAAAAGATATTTTAATTTCCATTAAAATAAATAATTAAAACATATTTTATTTACGTTATGTTATAATATTTTATAGCATATTACAGAGCAAACAATCTTCTTGATTATTGAATACCACTATTTCCTAAATGTAATATTTGTCTTATTTAATCACAGAATTTCGACATCAATTAAAGCTAATATTTCTATTTGAAAATGGTGGCACTCAAAAATACGGAGGGTTAGTAGCCCTCATATTATTATTATTGATTATAAAGAGCATTAAAATCATTTTAATTCAAGAAGTTTATATTTTACTTTTATTGCATCAAAATTAGCATAACATAAAATTTAAATGAACTTAATTTAATGAATTAAAGTTTACTTAATGTGATATACTGAAAATATACTTTAACTCCTAGCGAAATAACTAATTCAAATAACATAAATTTTCTGTCGCGTTCTCACGATCAGAAATATCTAAACTTTCTCATTCGTGCCTGTTTGACATTTATAAAATTAACTCTCATCAATTTATTGAATTTGACTTTCAAAACATAACGACATCAGTACATAAATCTTGCAGCAGTTGACAAATTCTCTAGTGATCTTAATATGTATTGAGTGGAACATCATATTTCCATTTTGATGTCAATATTTTGAATATACGATAAAATTACTCAATATTTTCAATACATTATAAAAATAGAATTTTATTAATGTTCTTGGATAAAAATTTATTGACGAGGAAATATACCATTGTTAGAAAGAAGAAAGTAAACGCTTCAGCTGTTAAACAGTTTCAATTTAGCTTTTAAACTACTGCGTTAGAAAATTAGTTTTAATAAAAAAATATAGTACTTCTAATTTTATGCCACTGTTTTTAAGTATCAGTTGATATTATTCAATAATTTATGAAAATCGATTTTATTAATGCTTTCGTATTAAATTTGAATTTTATGATGATCGAACTGCATATTTAAACAAGAACGAAAAATCATTCGTCAAGCATAGATTCTGAAACACTTTTCAACACATTCAGTATACTGTAATAAAACTTCACAGTATAATATCGTGAAAGTGATGTCTAACTAAACAATTTAGAAAGCGCCTAACATATTTGAAACCCCAATGCCATCAATTACCATCATAGTCAGAAAAGTATCCGAATTCTTTTGTGAAGCCCTGTATAGGATCTACAGATTTGTATAGATACTACATGTAATTCTAAAATGTAACTTCAGTTAGGAAACGCATAACATAGTTGAAAATTTCCCATCAGCAAATTCCGCCAATAGACGTAAATGTACTCGAGCTTTTTTGTGTAACCCTGTATAGGATTTATAGAATTTATATACACAAAGTAATATGCGAAAAATGAATTTGTTATTGCTAAACAGTACTGTAACCGAATTCGTGTATCCCTGTGAATGAATGATGCATGCTATGCACACCTTATTTTATAGTAAGCATCTTGTAGTGGACCTCAGTGATGTATATCATTTTCAATATGTTTGAAATAGTGTACCATTTTTAAAATACACCGCAAACGATTTTCCCCACAGGCAGTAATGTAACGGAATTCTTTTGAGTGCCCCTGTAAATGAATTTTAAATGCTACCCAATTCATTTTCAATTCCGAACAAGCCGTAGTAAACCTCAATAACATATATGAATTGCATGGCAATCCGAGTATATTTACGCGAGTTAGAGCCCGAACAGAAGGTAGAGAGACGGAAAACAGACAAACCGAATTCATAGAAACTTTTCAAGTATGTTGAAAAGGGTTAAAAATAATATACAGAGTGATTTCTAAAGTCGTTTCACCGCAAATAACTGTTGAAACGAGTTAGCTACAGCCATGAATGTGAAAGCCATGAAAATCGTATACGCTACAGGATGAGGTACCTGCCAGCGTACCTTAGCGGCAAATTGCGCAATGTCGTACTTAAAGTTCAATGTCGAACTTAAAAAGCATCGTCCATTTAGTAAGAAAATACATTATGCACACGTATACGATGAATTGTCGCTTGTAGGGAATGAAAATGTGCGAAACCAACGAAAGATATTTTGTTTAGAGTTGGAAAAAAATGACAAACGATAAATTACTCTAATTTTAAACACCCCGCGTTTGTAGATAAAAACGCCCAAGTTCTAAAAAATGTTTTTATTTATTAAAAAAAGTAACCCTTTTTCTTGCTTGTACTACGACACAGTTTTTGCTTTATGCTTCAATATGATCGCATTCTGATTTTATAAAATTGCATTTGCATACGTGTTTCGCATCAGTATTACTATAGTCATTTTAGTAATTTTTTTTGCAAATAGAGGAAAAAATTAGAACAAAGCTGGATTTTTGCACATGTGCTAGTTAGGGTATGTAGTTTAACATACTAAAAGTCCTCATCGATCGGGTGTGAGCTTTCGCCGCCAGGGGGCGCGAATGATCGTGAAAATCGTTTTTTTGTGAATATCTCATGAACGGTGGCATCTAGGAAAAAAAGTTCAATTAAAAAGATGTAGATAATTTAATTTACTACAAAAAGTGTTCATAACTTTTGTACGTCACACCAATCCTTCCCTGTCAAATATCAAAAACAGTGAACGTAACTGGAAAAAAGTAGCGAAAAGAATGATCGTGAAAATCTTTTTTTGTGAATATCTCATGAACGCTGGCATCTAGAAAAAAAGTTCAATTAAAAAGATGTAGATAATTTAATTTCCTACAAAAAGTCTCCATAAATTTTTCATGTCACACCAATCCTTCCCTGTTAAATATCAAAAACAGTGAACGCAATTGGAAAAAAGTAGCGAAACACGATCATATTGAAGGAACCCAAGAAGAACAATTACCTATTTACTTTCCAACCCTTCCCCTTTTCTTCTGAAATTGACTGTTCCTTTGTAGACCGATTTCGCACGCTTGTGAAATAGGCATTGTGTCACCTTATACTTATGTCGCTATATACCACGTGCTGGTATCTTTGCCGTGCTTTATTTTAAATTGATGAGCATTTCGTTGGGATTAAATCACCCTAACTTATTGAACGAAGTATTCTTTGTGAGTTTTTAAAAAGTGAGTACTTTTATTAGCCACGTGTGTTAAAGAAAGTTTTAAATAGTTTTGAGCGTGTAAAGTGATTCTTTCTTGATTGTTGATCGAGAACAAAAACATGGAGATTAACGAAGTAGTTTGTCTTGTATGTGGTGAGGGCTGCGTTGCGAATGATTCTGTGAAAGTTGGAAAAAAGGGACTGAAATCACTTGTGACATCAAGTTTGGAAAGAAGTGACAATAAGTGGAAAGCATTTGAAGAAATGGCTGAAAAAAATCGTGAAATTATAGTGCATGCAACGTGTAGGAAAAATTATACAAGAAAGGATTCTGTTAAATCGTACAAGAAATTTGTCGCAGGAGAACCATCAACGTCCACACAAACTACTCCATTAAAAGAAAAATTGAGAAAAGACAGTCCCTTGTTTGAATTTAAGGAAAAATGTCTATTATGTTCTGATATATTGGACGAAGCTTTTATACAGAAGGAAAAAAAGAAATCTCTAAAGTATCATGAAAAAGTTGTGATAGTTGAAAGCTTAGAGGTGAAAAATAGTTTAATTGTGGCTGCAAATAAGCGTGAAGACAAATGGGTTAAAGAAATCAGTAAGCGTTTATCTAATGTAATTGACCTGGTTGCAGCTGAAGCAAGGTACCACCACAAATGCTTTATAAGGTTTTTTACCAAGCAAGTGGAAAACAATAAGAAGAAAGGTAGACCGGAAGAAATACGGATTGCCGAAAGTATGGAAGATATTTATACATTTATTGAAGAAAGTGACGAATGCCAATTCTCTATCGATGAACTTTTAGAACATGTGCACGGTTATATACCAACAGTTAAGACAATAATTTCTAAACTTAAAGCACACTATGGAGACAAAGTAATTATCGCCAGTTCAAAAAAAAAAAAAGGACAGTCATATGCTTCAAAGGGTTTTGTGACAAACTTTTAACCTCCGCATGGTATGAAAACCGGGAGATTAATGAAGAAGATGAACGACTCAGAATCGTCAAGAAAGCAGCCCAAATAATACAGGAGGATATATGTTCTCGATACTTTAATCTTTCGTCCTACGAGCATATGAACAATTTCTTTGGGAAAATAGAAAGTATTGTGCCTTCCACTTTAATGACGCTTGTGAAAGGAATAATTATGAAAAATAAGAAAGGAGAATCGGATATGTATAAATTTAAATGTAATGCGATTTCCCATGCAATTATGGCCGCAACTAGACCACGCTCTTTCCTCTCACCTCTTCAGATAGGGTTAGGATGTTATGTACATCGAAAATTTGGATCTAAAATTTTACAGGATATCATGCATAAATTTGGATCTTCGGCTCCTTACAACGAAATTAAAACTTTTGAAGCAAGTGCCGCACTACAGGGAAATCCACTCGTACTGCCCGATTCATTCATCCAATTCATTTTCGACAACGCGGACTTCAACGTAAACACTATTGGTGGCCTGAACACCTTTCACAGTATGGGAGGCATAAGTTGTGTAACGCTCTCATCTAGTTTTCTTCTACCTGACAGTCTTGAAAGAGTTACAAAATTACCTGTGGCAAAAGGTATAAATAAACAAGGTGAAGTGAAGGTGAAAGTTTTCGATCCAAAATTGTCTGCACACAAGGGCTTGCAAAACTTACAACTTGAGGAGGTTAAGCCCACTGACTTACATTCAATTACTCCAAGCATTCCTGATGCCCTATGGTTGTATGCCAAGTCTGAGAACATTACTAACATACGTGGATGCAATGGTTTCATGGGAATTTTGACAAGAGGTAAGGATTATCAATGCTCGGCTATCCAGTTCCTGCCTTTCCTGAACCTACCACCAAATCACTATGACACAATATATTCGAGTCTTTGCACAGCGGTACAGAAAAGTAAAGAAAACAATCAGAAATTCGTTTTTGTGACTTTTGACCAACCACTCTATATAAAAGCGAGAGATATATGTGCAGCGCTAAGCGGTACGCCAGATTTCCAGAATGTTAATGTTAGGCTTGGAGGATTTCATCTTTTAATGTCTTATCTTGGTTGCATTGGATACATAATGGCTGGAAGTGGTCTGAAACAATTGCTGAGCCAGGTGTATGCGCCAAATACCGTTGAAAATATGTTAACTGGTCACGCATTTGCGCGTGCTGTTATAGGGCACACGTTAGTGCGTTTGACTTTGGGGAAAATAATCATGAGAAGTATCACATTTACGGAAGCTGAAAAAGAGCACTTTTTACAATTTTTTAATGATTTTGAAGAAAACACTCCTGGGTAGGACCATATATTCGACGACGCTACACTGGTCTCTCTTACTGAAAAAATAAAATGTGAAGTGGAAGCATTAGAAAAGAATGGACCAACAGCGAAACTTTGGTGTCAATATTTTCGAATGGTTACATTGATGCACAATTTTATAATGGCTGAACGCAGTGGAAATTGGCAATTACACGTTGAAACCATTCGGAACATGCTACCTTTTTTTCATGCTAGTGGCCGTTTCCCATATGCAAAAGCTTATCAAGTATATTTACAAGATATGACTCTACTTGAAACAAAATTGCATGAGCCAGAATACTCACGGTTCATAACAGCGGGATATTTTACTGTTCGAAGAAGTGAAAAATTTTGGTCTGGTGTTTGGACAGATATGACAATCGAACAGACATTGATGAGAAGCATGAAATCATCAGGTGGAATAACACGTGGAAGGGGTATAACAAACAGCGTATTGGAAAAATGGATCCTTGGTGGTCCCTTTCTAATGCAGTTAAGTGAATCTCTAGAAGAGTTGTGTGGTATACGTGCACGATCTTCCGATCAACACATTGACTATCGAGATTCTAGTGCACTATGCGATAATGCAGATATGAAAAAACTGGATGCATGGCTTGAAAAAAATCCCCCTTTTCCAATTATTAGTAAGTGCATCTCAATATATAGCGGAATTGTCGGAGATCAAAGAATAAACTGCTATGATGCATATAGCGTCGGACGCAAAGTCATTGAAAAGATCTCAGGGAAAAAATTTGGTGACTTGAACCTTTCACGTAAAGATCGAGTTTTATCATTAGCGATGATGAATAACTCATTTAAATTTAAAGATAATACTGTGACCTGTGATCCACTGTTGTTTTTTCAACGTATTTCCATTTGTATGAAACATCAAGAAGATTTGGAAACTTACTAACAATATGAACTATCTCCATATCCTTTATCATTATTTGATGAAAATGGCATGAGAAAAACCACCAAATAATTATTATATTCAATCTTTGAAAAAAAAACGGACAAAAAGAATTCAAGTGAATGTGTGTCTACGTATATCATCGATGGAGGATGGCTTTTGCATCGTGTTCTTTGGAACTTCGGTGGAACATACAAGAGTATCGTAGAAAATTATATTTCCTATGTCCTAAGGAACTACTGTGGTAAATGTATAATCGTTTTCGATGGTTACTCTGATGAAATTTATAATACAAAAACGGCCGAAAGAAATCGTTGGTATTTGAAAATTGTAACTCCCGACATCGATTTTAACGAAGAAGTGAATGTGTCTATTAGTCAAGAAATTTTTTTATCTAATCAGCAAAATAAAACACATCTCATCTCTATGTTCGTGGAGAAATTTATGGAGAATGGTTTTGAAGCGAAACAAGCAGAGGGCGATACTGACACACTTATTGTTAACACAGCCATTGAAGAAGCAAAGTCTGGTGTGCATACAGCTGTTGTCGGCGATGATATTGACTTGCTCGTATTGTTGACTGCCTTAGCACCTCCAGAGACAGAGATATTTTTTATTAAGCCTGGAAGAGGAAGAATTGCAACCACCTTGTATTCATCGCACAGTCTTAATAATGATGCAGTTCTGAAAGATCACATATTGTTCATTCATGCTTTTACAGGTTGTGACTCTACATCTGCATTGTTTGGGAAAGGCAAAATGTCGTTAACAAAAATTTTTAAAAAGGAAGGAGTCCACACCATTCAAGCTGCTAGCACTTTTAAAAGTAGCAAAGCATCCCAAATTGAAGTATCTGAGGCAGAAAAAACTATTTTTCTTGCTTTATATAGTGGTAAAGCAGAAATTTCTCTAAACAAGCACCGTTACATATGTTTCAAGAAACGAGTTGCTGTTGGCAAAAAAAGCATTTCATCATTGCCGCCTACTGAGGATGCTGCTAGATTGCACAGTTTACGTGTTTATCATCAAATACAATACTGGTTGGGCAATAAACTTCTTCCTGAAAATTGGGGCTGGCAAAATGCACCTAATTTGTCTCCAATTCCAGCTACTTTACCGCCCGCACCAAAAAATATTATTGAATCAATTTTTTGTACATGTTCCAAAGGATGTGGTAAAGCGTGTGGATGCCGAAAAATCGGATTGAAATGTTCTGATATTTGCGTAAATTGTTGCGGAATTTCATGTCACAATGCGAATAAAGTTGAATTTCAAGACGAGGAGGATATTGACAATATCCTGCCGACTGCAAGGGATGAGGGAATCGCTACACATGAATTTAGTGCCGATATCGAAGGCCAACCAGAAAATACTGAAAGCAATACAAAAACTGAAGAAAAAATTACAGATCATGACGAAACTAAATCGGGTGAAGAAGCTAAAGATGTGCCATTTACTACTCAAGCAGTCAAACGATTGAGATTTCAATAAGCCAGTCATTCAAGAAACATCATCATTTGTATTCATCGTACAGTCTCACTAATGATGCAGTTCTGAAAGATCACATATTGTTCATTCATGCTTTTACAGGTGTGGACTATGCCTACGGGGGACACCACAGTAAAAAAAATGCGCTAAATGCTTTACCTCAAGGGTGGTGCGGAAATAAGCATAGTAAGGGATGTTATACACTCACCTTCAAAAGTAAGAATTTGGGACTTTCAATATAATTTCTTTGAAAATAGCAGCAGGTTTTCCGTATTTTTATCGTTTTTATTCCAAGGATGTTCACTGTTTTTGATTTTTGTCAGGGAAGGGTTGGTGTGACAAAAAAAAATGTTATACACACATTTTGTAAGAAATTAAATCGCCTACATCTTTCTAATTGAACTTATTTTTCTAGATGCCACCGTTCATGAGATATTCACAAAAAAAAGATTTTCACGATGGCGAAAGCTCACACCGGATCGATGAGGACTTTTAGTATGTTAAACTACATACCCTAACTAGCACCTGTGCAAAAATCCAGCTTTGTTCTAATTTTTTCCCCTATTTTTCCTAAAATGACTGGACTATATCTAATATTTTGATATGCGTAGGCAACTATTTATTATATTTGTGTGCAAAATATGTTTTTCTTAATAACTCGGTGATGCTCTACAACTTCGTCATGGAATTTTTGGTCCTATCACCTATAATGTATTTCAAATATGATCTCTACTAATACTGGTCCCGTCTGTCCGCTAGTGGGTGCTCCGGGGACATCGTGTAGCGCATACCAATTTTAGTATACCTAGACTCCACATTCATGGCTGTAGCTCGCTCGATTTACCAGTTATTTTATGCAAAACTGAATTAAGGAATTACCCTGTATATACCATACTGTAAAAATAAGAACAGTTGATTTGATTCAATAAAACGTGAGAAGGAATTTTAAATACGTGTTTTCAAATATTAAATCTGATGTGAATTTATTATGTTGCAGAGTGAATTTTCTGTTGTAAACGAGATAGACATGTCACGTGAATGGAAAGAATCTTTTGATATAATGTTACATTTTCGATATATTGTTTTACATATTAAGTTTTTGAACTGGTCAGAAAATGATCCTATGAGAATAATTTGATATGTTATAGTGTAAAGAAAAAAGTATCAAATACGAGTTCAAAAATTTTCAAATCCATAATCATAAAAGGGCCATTTTACAACTAAAAAAATATATTTTCACAGTAGTAATATTTCGAATATATTTGTAAAATATAATCCAATGTGAAACGATGCATTAAAAATACGTTCAATTGTTTAAATGTAAGGGTGGGAATTGATTAAAATCTTTAAAATCGGGTTGATTTATTTTAAAAATATAAGTAAGGATGGTGGCAATGGAGCAGGCAGTTTTAAACTAGTGATGATTGAAATTAAGGTTGAAAGCTACGAATTGAGTAGAGGAATGCTTTTCCCAGGAAAAGTACTAAATTTAAACTCTAACTTACAGCAAAATGGCTACTTTGGAAGGGTTCACCTCAGATCACTAAAAATACTGTCGCTAGCACTAAAGCTGTCACTGAAAATATACTTATAATACACTTTAAATGGCACTTCAAACATGGCACTATCACTTAGAGGGAACTACGAGGATTCCAAATTCTATTTATCTTAAATACTAAATTTCAACACCCTACCACGCTGTCTCAAGTTTTTACTCGAGGATTCAACTAAAAAAAAAACAGCTCAAAATGAATGCTGGCTAATTCAGCATGCGGAGAAAACACCCTTCTTCAAAATCCGAAAGCAATGAAACTACACTCCACAAAAGGCGAGGTGTGCCAAAATCCGTTGGATCTAACTTCTACCACCGTATTTATACCAACTAGATGTCCACGGACACCTAATTATCATATTATTATTCGAAGTAACAGTGGCAATCAGTTTCCCGGAGATCCAGGCACACTTTGCGAAAGTAAAAGAAACGGTTAAATATAGGTGGCTTGTTCACGCACAAATGTTAGAATCAGGATAACGCGTTCACACACGAAAAATTTCTTTTCTTTAGACTACCTTCGTAAGAGAGTAGATAGTGACCTAAATAGAGTAGTTTCTCACCTAAATAACACCATAGTGAATTTATGAATGGTCACCATTTTACTAAAGAAACAAACTTTCAGTTGGTATGAAAAAGTGGTAATGTCAGATTTTCTCCTTCATTATATTTCAGTTAATTTTAAAGATACAGGTATACGGTTTTTTGTTACTGATCTTGTTAGAACAAAATTTTAAATTTTTTTATTTGCCACGGGCGTCGTGTAAAAGCTGTAAAACTGTAATTTTATGAAAATTAATCGGAAAATATTAATATAATCTTATTTTTTATCTTATTTGTAACACTTTTGTAATGTGCATTGATTAATTATCCGCAACAAAGAAAACATTAAAGTGCTTTTCAATCTGTTGGGGACTTCTTATATAGTTATACAAGTTGTCTTTTGAGATTGTAATGGAAAAAAAAGTACAAGATTATATATTTTATTAATGTATTTAATTTGTTATTATTATTTTTTTGCTATTCTCATCTTTTTTAATCTAACAGTATTTACGAAAAAGCAATAACTCTGAATGATAACCTTATTGTAAAAGCGAGTTTATTTTATTTACGTGAATATGTTAATTCCTTCCGAATTTTCGAAATAATTAAAGTGACAACGCAGAAGCTACGAATTGAAACATCATGTATCAAGGGGTTTATTTCCTGACACACATAGCTGAATGCAAACATTAAATTGTGCGTTCAATGAATAGTTTGTAATGCGCAATTTAAACATAATATGAATTCAATGACGAGTATAACATTAATACTGGAGCTAATTAATGAACGAAATTTCTTGAGGTTATTATCTCGCTACAGCTATTGATAAATTGTTTCGTATTAGATGCTTATACATAGGCTGAATATTAATTACAGAAGATTTCCTTAAAATAATAGATATACACATAATAGAGAAGATATATACATCGGTATGTAAAAGTTCAGTTTGTGATACACACAGAAAAAGGAATTGATTAAAACTACGAAACATGTTTTGTTTAATACATTTTGGTTGTTTTAGCAAAATTCAAGTAAAATTGAACCATTTTACTTGAATAAACAAAACATTTTTTGCTGATAATGCAAAATTTTTTTTGGAATTGCAAAAAAAAATTTTTTTTGTTGATTCAAACAAAATTTCCATTGACCTATATTTAAACAAAAAGTTTTGTTGGATCAACCAAATTTTTGTTGATTCAACAAAACTTTTTTCTGGGTGTAAGTAATCAGATTTTGTTATTTTGGTACTTTTTTGTTATAGCGGCCCCCGACGATCAATAGCCAAACGACCAACATATATATCCTCAAGTTATAAGACATATATGACATTATAATCATATATGATATATATAACATTTCATGACGGATATGGCCAAGTTGCAGTTGTATGTGATGGATATGTGATGTATATATATGTCATGTGCATATAAGGCGTATATAACGTCATATATCATGTAAGACGTAAATATTATGTTTATATTGATGTATATGACGCATATATGAGTGTTTGTAAGTAAATATATGTGTATATATTATGAATATATAAGCTTGGTGAAATAGTAACTGCAACTTTGGCATAATTGTAATTGTAAGGGCCGCTATAACAAGGAAGTATCGTTATTTTCACTAGTTTCTAATTTATGGTTTCTTAATAAACAAAAACTTTCTTAATCAAAGGTAGAGTTTCATCCAATTTTCAAACATGAATATTTTTAAATCTGTTACCAGTATTATTTTTAAATAAGCACCACGATTACAAAAGATTAACCTGTGTGCACATAAAATAACATAAATAATTCAGCATTGGTTTATTTCCGTGCAATATACCATAACGAAATTGCTAAACGGAATAAAACTTCACAAATAAAAAAATAAAACACAAATTTAACATATACGTAATACAACTGCACGCTTAAACACTGAAATAATCAGAATCACGAAGCTTACTATAAATAAATAGTGCAATGTTTCGCGATTGACCGCTCGCAGGCGCCTAAGATGAAAATTTTTAAATTAAAAACGATTTTCATATGTGTTCTGTACACCGGGCAGTATATCGAAGATCTTTAACCCGGGTATCCGGGTTGAATTACTTTGTAAACATAATATGAATTCAACTATGAATATAGCATAATATTGCAATTAATTACAGGACGAAATTTCTTGAGCTTATTATATTTCTATGCTATGATGAATTGCTTGGTATTAGAAGATTATACATAGACTTTGTTATTTTTAACTCAATCATACACTGCAAAAAAAATGTTGATAATTTTTTTGCATTAATAAATACGCTGCCGCGCATGCGCGGCAGCGTATTACTGCTTATTTTACTGTTTATTACTGTTAATTTTAAGGTATAATACTGGCAGCTGGAATGCTAGTATTATACCGCAAAATTAACAAGTTTTTTTTGCAGTGTAGTGATTGGTAAAGGTATCATACAACTTTACTTTTTTTCTCAGTTGCCTTTTCCTTTCATATGGAAAAATTTCAATTCATATGATATCTTTACCAATTATTAAGATTTAGTTAAAAATAATAAAGCGTATTTACGTATCCATCGCTTAACGGAGTCCCATTACCTGTGGTATATTCTGTTGAGATGGCGAAATGGCAGACCAGATGCTATTGCTCATAAGGTTGTCTGAGCAAATTGTGTCGTCCGGTTGTCGGTCCAGGTAGCTCAGTAGACAGAGACTTAGCAATTTAAGCCAAAGGTCTTGGGTTCGACCTTCCGGCCTGGACACTTTTTCATTCAGTTGGAAAAATGTCCATTCGTTTATACGTAGGTTGAAAATCAATTACAGTAAATTTCCTAAAAATAACAGAGCTACGCATAAAAAAATGATATTTACATCTATATGTAAAAGTTCGGTATGTAATGAGTTTTCGGATTTTAATTATTTTTATCAATTTCTTATTTATAGTTTTCGTACTAATAAAAAATTTCTCCAATCAAAAGTAAAATTTTCCTCCTTTCTCCTTCCCGCGTTTTTGTAATTAATTTTTATAGTTTGCACTATCTAAACATATTATGAATTTAACTATGAGTATAATACAGTAGAAGATTTAGATAACGCAATTTTATGTAATGTAATTCTTTATATAACGCACAACTTCTTAGATGTAAACAATGCATTTTGCAGTTAAGAAACACCTGCATTCCACATTGTAAAAAAAATGCTATTCCCTAGATGACTAATTTTGATACGTTTTTTCATCTTTATCTCCTTAATTCAGAGCATTTTAATGCAAAATTGTTATTCTTACAATAAAATTTTCTGTAACAGAGTAATACAATGATTTGTTCCAGGCATATTTGGCATATGTTTATAAAGTCAATTTAGCAATATGTGAAAGGATCTATAGTATAAAAAAATTATAATCTGCACAACTTCTGGTCCCAAGGAATGCACTGTAAAGATTTTCTACTGTATATTGTTATGATCCAGATATATATGGTCATGTTTAAAAAGTAATTTTAATAATATGTGTTAAATGTGATCCATGTAAAGCAAAATTCTACAATACGCGCAGCCTTTCGTCTAAAGGTGTGCGTAATAAAGATCTAATGTATAAAATTCGAGCAATTACTGAGTAAAATTTCTTGACTTTATAATCTGGCTATGCTATGATAGCGCACATTTTGTATTACACTCTCAAGTTGAATACGATTTACAGGTACAGCAGTTCACCTTAAAATAATGAAGATACGCATTAAAAAGAAAAAAATACTCAATAAACTTACTGTGATCCAAAAGTATCCGGAATTCTTAATTTAAAATACATCTATAGTATACTAGATATCGGCAGCAAAGGCAAACTCTTATCAAACATTTTTACGACGTCTACACTGAAAAAAAAAATGTTGATTTTACAGTATAATACTGGCAGCTGGGATGCCAGTATTATACTGTAAAATCAACATTAAAAAAAAATTTTTTTTTCAGTGTATAAATATCTGGCAACAGTCATGAATTTATTTTCTTTTACCGTCTGAAAATAAATTTGTTTTTAATGAGATAAGAATTTTCATTCTGTTGATTTTTCGAAATGGCGAATGTTATTGAGTAAAGAACATGCATTAAATTTTGTTTTCACAAAAAACTTTCTGCTCCAAAAGCATTTGAAATGTTGCAAAAAGCTTTTAAAGACGACTGTTTATCAAAACCAACTGTATTTGATTGGTATAAAAAGTTTAAAGATGGTATTCAAAGTCTCTCAAAAATCAAGGTACTGTTGACTGTTTTCTTTGATTGTCGTGGTGTGGTGCATTATGAACTCCTACCCACTGGTCAGGCAGTCAACAAAAATTATTATTTGTGTGTTTTGCACCGTTGTCATGAAACAATTCCTCGAAAACGGCCTGAAATGTGGCGAGAAAACTCATGGGTTTTGCACCACGATAATGTGTAATCTCATCACAGTGCAATTATTATTCGTGAGTTTTAACTGAGCAAATACGGCTTTACAAGCTCCGTATTCACCCGATATGGCACCGTGTGACTTTTTCTGATTTCCGCGGTTGAAAAGGCCTCTTAGTGGTCACCGTTTTGAGTCCATTAATTCGATAAAAGAAAATTCTCTACGAACTCTGAAGGGATTTCACAAAAACGACTTTAAGGCATCATGTTTTGAGGATTGGAAAAAACATTGGCAGAAGTGCATTGCAGTCGGGGGAGATTACTTTGAAGGAGATGAAATAAATTTTGACCAATAAATTGTTACTTTTCGTTTTATGCCACCATTCCGGGTGCTTTTTGATCACAATAGTAGTCTGAGAGAATCTTCATTAGTATGAGATTATTTATTAAATGTTTGTGTGTGAAAGTTTTTGAGATTTTAATTATTTTTGTAACATGTCTAATTTATGCTTTCTTACTAGATTAATGTCGAATTTCCTTTCGAAGCCAATGTTAACAATAAAAAATTTTCCCGAATCAAAAGTAGATTTTTAATTCCCCACCCCGTTTCTGTAATTGTTTAACAGTTTGTATGTACAATCGAAACATAATATGATTTTAACATCGAGTATAACGCAAATACTGTAGCTAATTACTGAATTGAATTTCATTAGGATATTATCTTGCTATGTTATGATCAATAGGTTCATATTATACGATTATACATAGGTTGAATAGTAATTATAATAAGTAATAAAGATATGCATTAAAGAGAAGATATATGCAATTATTAATGATAGTTCGATATGGGATAAGTATTCAGATTTTAATTATTTTCAATATTTTTCAAGCTATGGTATTCTTACTAAACAAAAAAATCTTATTTGCGTGCAAATATTAGATGCCCCCCCCCCTCTCACCTTGTTTCTTAAAAAAATAAATAAATTTATATATTATATTTTCTATCGCTTTTTCCGTCTTTTGATTTTTTTTTCACACAGAGCTATAGCTGAATATGAGTTAAACTACATAATCTCTATCTCTATAAAACAGTAGGTGTCTGTCTGCCTGCCCGCGGTTTTCACCGTAATTATAACACATAGGACTCAGAAATTTTTGTCATGTGCAGATGTTGTCACCAGACAGTATATCTCGCGGCCGGATTTTTAAATTTTAATTTATATTTAAAAAAAAATTAAAACGTGTATATGGAATTTTGGGTTCGAGGCTATTTTAAGCTCCTCCCATGAAATAGCCTCGGCAACGCCATCCGTGGCAACGAAGCAGCCAGCCAATGAGAGCAGGTGCAGGATACAGGATTTTGGGTTCGAGGTTTTTTTTACAGCTCTCCGCCAAGTTCACGGTAACGAAGCAGCCAGCCAATGAGAGCAGCGGTTATTACGGGATATAGCGAGCGATAGCATTTCCTTCCTTTACGGAAGATTTCATTGTTTTGTTTATGTTTGAGTTTTATTTTAAAGAAAATGAATATATTTTTGACTGATTGAGATTAGTTTTGATTGTATTCATTCTTTGTATGTTTAGTTGCCCCCATATATTATGTTTTAGGTAAGAATATAACTTGCATTTTACTGATTGCATTTTTCATGTTCTGAAATGAAACAAACTGTTTTCAATGACAAATCTTAATGAATTAAATTAATCTTACATCTTACACTTTACTATAAAATGTGCAGTTCTGCAATTTATCACATGTTACAACGTTCTCGGGAACTAAAAATGTAGTAAAAAACTCTTAACAGAAAGATTGTAAATTAACAAACTCATATATATAAGATATAACTTTAAACTGATATGCCTCTTCAACTGTTGTCGAAATCAATGTAATGTAAATATTTCTTAAATATTATGATTTTGTTTAAGAATTGGAAACATTCAGTGAAGTGTAGATTGTATTTTTTCATCAAAACAATTTGATTTGTAAGTATGAGGTAAAAAAAAAAAAATCACCATTTTCTCACATGATGAGTTTCATCAGAAAGTAAAACAATAAATAAATATGAATGATTTGTAGAGCTGTTTCAAAATAATTATAAAGAATAAGTCTTTAAAAATGTAAAATCAATGTTATTTCTGGCCGAGTTTTTTAAAAAATAATTATAAACCATTTTAATTTGTAAGCCTGTTGTAAAAAAATCACCATTTAGTGACAAATTTTGTGTTTTATAAGAATCGCCCAAGAACGGACATGCAATGTGATATAAAATTTATGTTGTCATCGCACTAATTATTTTTGTTGAGGGTTTTGGGTGATGTTATTGAATTAGTGATAGAAACAGCTCTGCAAATCATTCATATTTACTTAATGTTTAAGTTGCTGATAAAACTCATAATATGTGAGAAAACGGTGATTTTTTTTTTAAAATTCATATTTACAAATTAAATTGTTTTGCGGATTGTAAGTATGAAGTAAAAAAAAAAAAAAACTTTTTCCCACATAATGAGTTTCATCAGAAAGTAAAACAATAAATAAATATGAATGATTTGCGGAGCTGTTTCAAAATAATTAAAAAGAATAAGTCTTTAAAAATGTAAAATCAATGTTATTTCTGGCCGAGTTTTTTTAAAAATAATTATAAAACATTTTACTTTGTAAGCATGTTGTAAAAAATTCACCATTTTGTGACAAATTTTGAGTTTTATAAGAATCGTCCGAGAACGGACATGGAATGTGGTATAAAATTTATGTTGTCATCACACTCTATATAATTATTTTTGTTGAGGGTTTTTGGGCGATGTTATTGAATTTTTGATAGAAACAGCTCCGCAAATCATTCATATTAACTTAATGTTTTAACTTGCTGATAAAACTCATAATATGTGAGAAAACGGTGATTTTTTTTTTTTTACTTCATATTTACAAATTAAATTGTTTTGAGGAAAAAATACATCCTACACTGACCGCACTGAATGTTTTAATTTTTTAGCAAACTCATAATGTTTAAGAATTATTTACATTATATTGATTCCGACAACAGTTGATGAGGCATATCAGTTTTAAGTTGTATCTTATATATGAGTTTGTTAAGTCAATGATATGAAATTTATGATTATTTATTTATTGTTATTTACAATTTTTCTTTCTGTTACTGTTATTGGACTACATTTTTAGTTCCCAAGAACGTTGTAATATGAGATAAATTGTAAAACTGTACATTTTATAGTAAAGTGTAAGATTAATTTGATTCATTAAGATTTAGATGAAAACAGTTTGTTTCATTTAAGAACATGAGCTGATATGTCTAGCGCTATGAAAACATTCAGTAAAGTGCAAAATATATTCTTACCAAACACATAATATATGGGGGCAACTACGCATACAAAGAATGAATACAATTGAAACTAACTTATGTGAACCTCAATTAGCCAAAAATATATACCTTTTCTTTAAAATAAAACTCAAACATAAACAAAACAATGAAATCTGTGGCTAGCCGCTTTCAGCTGTGAACAGGAACTGCCGTTGCTGGATCCTGGATCATCCCATATTCACACCTTGATAGGGAAAAGCGGATTAGGATAGGTAGATAGGGAAACCCCGTTATCGGATCGGGACATTAGATGTAATTAAGAAACATTTATATGTTTGTAATAATTAGCGGGAATGGGATGTTTGTGTGTGTGCTGTTTTTAATAAAGACAGTTGCATTTTTTCTGCAACCCTTTCACGAAAGTTTTTTCTTCGAACCTTTCACAAAATCAGTATTTTTTCCACAATCCTTTGACGAATTTCGTACTTTTTCTGCGATCCTTTGACTAAATTCAAGTCTTTCCTGCAATCATTTGACGAAATTTCCTTTTTTTTGTGATCCTTTAACGAAATTCGTGTTTTTTCCACATATTTTTCTCAAGATTCATGTTTTTTCAATGATCCTACGACGTAATTCGTGTTTTTTTCAGCGATCCTTTGATGAAATTAAAATTTTTCCGTGATCCTTTGATGAAATTTGCATTTTTCCGTGATCCTTTGATGAAATTTGCTTTTTTAATGATCCTTTGACAAAATTCCTGTTTTTTAAGCGATTATTTGATGAAATTCGTGTTTTTCTCGCGAACCTTTGACAAAATTCACGTTTGCCAGAGATTCTTTGATAAAATATGCTTTTTTCTATTATGATAGGGAAAAGCGGATTAGTATAGGTAGATAGGGAAACCCCATTATCGGATCGGGACATTAGATGTAATTAAGAAACATTTGTATATTTGTAATAATTAGCGAAAATGGCGAGATAAAGGGGGTGGGGGGAACGACTTTTTATTAAATATCGCATTTGTTCTACATCAACTTCCTCTCACCACCAGGGGGTGCTTTGCTATCTCTGTTTCTATGGGCTGGATCACGACGGGGTATGGCTCTTTCCACTTGACATCAATAGAGCTTACTGATTTTAGTTCGGATTTTCACCACAGGGGGCGCTTTCGTATCTCTGGTTCTATGGGCTGGATCATGACGGGGTATGCCTCATTCGACTCGACATCGATAACCTTAATAATTTCAGTTATGTTCGTATAGAACATATCGTGCCCCCTGGCGGTGGAAGGTGTAACTAAAGGATTTTGCAGCTAACTCGGGTTCTATGGGTCACATCACGACACGCTTTGGCTCATTCGACTCGACATCAATAGAGCTTACCGATTTTAGTTCCGAGTTTCACCACCAAGGGGCGCTTTCGTATCTCTGGTTCTATGGGCTGGATCATGACGGGGTATGCCTCATTCGACTCGACATCGATAACCTTAATGATTTCAGTTATGTTCGTATAGAGCATATTGTGCCCCCTGGTGGTGGAAGGTGTAACTAAAGGATTTTGCAGCTAACTCGGGTTCTGTGGGTCACATCACGACACAGTTTGGCTCATTCGACACAACATCAATAGAGCTTGCCTATTTTAGTTCTGAATTTCACCACCAAAGGTTGCTTTCCTATCTCTGTTTCTATGGGCTGGATCACAATGGGGTATGGCTCTTTCCACTTGACATCGATAGAGCTGACTGATTTTAGTTCGGATTTTCACCACCAGGTGTGCTTTCCTATATCTGGTTCTATGGGCTGGATCACGACAGGGTATGGCTCATTCGACTCTACATAGATAGAGCTTATCGATTTTCACCACCAGGGGCGCTTTTCTATCTCTGGTTCTATGGGCTGGATCATGAAGGGGTATGGCTCTTTCGACTCGACTTACGGTAATATATGGGAGTGTGTATGGCACGCCCAGTGTTTGCTGTCTAAGGTAGTGGGGCCCCAACATTAGATTTGTTTAAAAATAAAAAAAATGTTCAACACTGATTTCAGGTACATTTAAGATTGTTGGCACGGGCAACGCCGGGCGGGTAAGCTAGTAAAATTTATAATTTTGGAAAAAGATATTGAGGAACATCAAAAATCAGTGATAAAATAAAGGGAAACTTTTTGTTTTAAGTTTCCAAATTAAAAAAACCATTTTTACTTGTTAGAAAATTATACATTTTGATAAATTAAAAAAATTCCTTTAAGCAAATAGTTATTAACAGTTATTAAATTATTAACAGTTATTTAATCCATGTTGCAATGTAAGTTTAGAATTAATTGCTAAATTAAAATATTTAAAGATTCAATTCTATAATTTTGTACGATGTCATCACACCGTTTTCTTAAAATGCTTATTAAATTATCTTTCCTTAAATATAAAATGGATTTATTTTCTATAAAAAATAATTTCACCGTATCTCAGTTTTGTGTAAATACATTTTTATTCAGCTTCCTTTTTTTCAACCCCTTTCGAATAATATATGTACAGATCCAATCGATATGAATAAAATTAAAGTTTTTTTTTCATATCCATTTTCTTTTTCAAAATTAAATATTTCCTTCCTATCTGCTTATAATATTTTCCTTCTCTTTTTAATGTCTTAAATGGAAAAAAAAATAAAAAGTTAAAAGGGATTAGTAAACAAATGTAAAAAAAAAAAAAGATTAGTAAACAAAGAGATATGAAAGATATAACTAAAAATGAAATTGAAATATGTTTAATATGTTTTTTGAGAGATTTTAGAAAGCAATAAATGGCGAGTAATTCATTAAAGGTTCTTATTGGATTGCATATGAGATAAAAAAGTAATTCTGTTTTCATTTTTTAAAATATTTTATAGTAGTTCTCGTTTAAAATGATTTTATTTTATTTTAATCCATAGAATTTTTCTTGTCCCTGGAAACTAATTATAAAGATTTTAATTTGGTTTTATTTGTTTTTGAATAATAATAATAATAAAAGAATTGTATATGTATTTATTTTTGTATTAATTTTATTTTTAAATTCAAATTACTACGAAAATACAGTGAAAATCATTCGTAGATGCTTTTTTGTTAGTACTACTCAATTTCACATGACAGTTAAACAAAAATCTGAATGATTAATTGTTTTTCCAATTATTTTTCCTTTTCAATTAATTCGAATGATTATTGACATTTTAGAAAGCATCTGCAATGTGTATTTTACAGCATATAGTGTTATAAATTTAGTACTGTGTTGAATCAACTTTTGGTGCTGCAATAGCTGCAGCCTGCAGCTATGAGATGAAGAAATCTCTTTCCAACATTTGAAACTATAATATAAATGCTGGACGATTACACCATGAAACATTACAACATTAAAGAAGTGAGTATAAAACGTCACAAATTTACTGAATGGTGTATACAAATTTAAAATTTTATACATACATTAATATTAAAAATATCTACGTTTCGACCACCTTCTATGGTCATCTTCAGGAATTTTTTTTTTTACTATTTTTACTATTTCGCAATATCAACAGACGACAGCTCTGGCTAAATTCTATTTTAATAATCCTGACAGCCGCATAGATTTTGATAATGCTAAAATTAAAATTCCATGTAATAACGTCTTTGAGGGTCTGCGAAAGGAGTCCATTGAAATTATGATTAGAAAAAATGAGGTTTGTAATGATAGCATTTCATTTAATATCCCTAAACTTTGGATGAGCATCCTGAAATAGTCAATTACGCTTTTATTTATTTTAAAATTCTTCATCGATAATACATTTACAGCAGTTAGATTTTTGTCCGTTAGGAGCTGCTTCTGCATCGTTTCTACTTGTGGTTGGTTGGTACGATGGTTGAGTGTTACCCTTGTTAATTTTTAATTTGTGGACGGCAATAATAATGTGGTAACGGACGGATTGTTTTTCGCATTTGAAACTTCAAAAGCAATTAAAAAAAATTCCTGAAGATGACCATAGGAGGTGGTCGAAACGTAGATATTTTTAATATTAATGTATGTAAAAAATTTAAAATTTGTATACACCATTCAGTAAATTTGTGACGTTTTATACTCACTTCTTTAATGTTGATTTGAAACTATGGTTCAAATGAAGCTCCATATGCTGGGACGAGATTTCACCATTTTATGATGGCAGCTACCGCAGCACCAAAAGTTGGTTCAACGAAGCACAATTTTTTTAACAGTGTAGAAAATATGACAAATACAGTTAAGTAATGTTTGTAAATAGCAGTTTAATTCTGTATCTGTACGATAGGGATTAATGATTGTTTTAAAAAATGAGGCATGTTGTTATTAGACATTATTGCAGAAGAAATGATCTTACAGCTTTTCTTTTCAGTTTTGTGGATTGTATAAGATCATTCCCATTACGTATTTTATCATTTTTTACTAAATATTAGTATTTTACTGTCAAAACACAGTGTAAGAAAAGTAGTGTAATCAGGATTTGTATATGTGTGTGTGTGTGTGAGTGAACCCCATAACTCCCAAACGGCAGCTTTGATTGAGCTCCCATTTACGGATAAGTTATAGACCGAATATTAACGAATATACAGGGTCTGTTCTAAAATTAGTAGGACTCATTTAAAAAAAAAAATTATTCATGAGAATAGTACAAAAGATTAGAAATTTTCAAAGTAGGCCCTTCCGCATCTACCCACTGCTGCCAACGAATTTTCCAGTTTTCGTACGCCTCCAGGAACACCTGGACCGGAATGCTGTTTAGTTCCCTTGTCACGGCCTGTTGAACCGCCTCTACCGAGCCGTGATGCTTCCCCTTGAGCGTCGATTTTATTCTTGAGAATAGAAAAAGGTCTGTCGGGGCCAAGTCGGGGCTGTAGGGGGGATGAGACAGCGTTGCCACATTGTGTTGGGCAAGGTACTCCACTACGCGAAACGCTGTGCGGCTCGGCGCGTTGTCATGGTGCAGCCGCCAATTGTTGGCGATGGCTGGGCGGACACAAACAATGCGTTTTCGCAGTCCTGTGAGGACTTTCACGTAATTTTTTCACTTGCGACACATTTTCTTTGGTCTTGCCGGTCGAAGGGCATCCGGAGCGTTCGTCGTGTTCCACTCTTTCCTTACCTTCTCGGAACAGCTTGTGCCACTCAAAAACACCCGATCTACCCATGGCAGCATCACCGTAGGCTTCCTTAATCATGTCGTGAGTCTCTTTGCCCGTTTTAACAAGCTTTACACAGAATTTGATCACGGACCGCTGCTCCAGAAAGCGCTCCATGATTCTCCGTGACGAGGCTTTTCGACAGGGGTTCACAGTATTAGCGACCTGCTCCCTTCAACGGCCGAGAGCCGACTGCCGATTTTCCCCAGCATTCCCAATACCCCCCTCCACCGATCGTACGCGCGCAGACCGCCTCTCGTCCGCCCGTTTGCTCAGGAAAAAACCAGTCCTACTACTTTCAGAACAGACCCTGTAAATAGAATATGGTTATAAACAGGACGATAATTTACTAATATAAACAGGATTTGCATGTGTGTGTGTGAATGAACACGATAACTACCAGGCGGTCTAATTGAGCTTCAATTTAAGAATATGTTATAGGCCGAATATAAACGAATATAAATAGAATACGAATATAAACTGGAATATAAACAGGTGGATAATTTACGAATATAAACAGGATTTGTATGTGTGTGTGAGTGAACACGATAACTCCCAAACGGTAATTCTGCTTGAGCTCCCATTTACGAATATGTTATAGGCAGAGTATAAATAGAATACGAATATAAACAGAAATATAAACAGGGCGATAATTTACGAATATAAACAGGATTTGTATGTGTGTGTGTGTGAGTGAACACGATAACTCCCAAACGGTAATTCTGATTGAGCTTCCAGATGGCGAACATGTCATAGGCCATTGTCGCAAGAACTATATAGATTTTCGTAAAATTTGGCCTACGGATTAGGTATGTAGTAGTGCTCGCGAATATACGTTTATATACGTTTAAACGTATACGTAGTTAAGCCTTTTTTCCAAAATTACACCTATCCAAAATCGTTACCGGTTACAATACGTTTAAACGTATATAAACGTATATTCGCGAGCACAAGTATGTAGTACATTTTAAACAATTTTCAAATCATTTTGCGACCGTTTCTATAGGGAAAATTACCAATTGAGGGTGTAATCGAGCGTTAATAGAGTAGATAGCAACGTTTCTTTTTGTTTAAAAAAACGGGAGGTTCAGCGGCCATCGTACCAGATATTTCGACAAAATCTGTTTTTTTTCTTTACACTTTCTAGATACGCACTAATGTTCAGAAAATCGAGTAGAGTGGCAGTCACTTCAGATTTTTATTAAATGTTGAAAATGTTCCTTAAAACATTCCTGAGAAATACATTTTAAACTTTTTTTCAATTTTATGTAATGTTTTAAAATTAATTTTAGGTAAATGTTGTGTATGCTGCTTTCACAAGTAGTTCGTAACTTCTTTTTGACTATGCCCCACTAATCATATATAAAATCCAGATCCTTCTCCCGAAACGTAATAATTCTTATTATTTAAAAAAGAATTCTCATTCGCATAGAAAAAGACTATAAGAACAATAAAAATGGCATGCCGCAGCATCAGTCCCTGTTTTAAAAACCTATGAAACGCATAATTATTTTTGTCACAAATGTGTTTTTGACATAACTCTATAAACTCAATGTAGCCACTCTTCGTCTTTATATCAAAAAATCCTTCTGGCCTGCACTGGGAAGAAAAGGTCGTTTCCCTATTCTTTAGTTTTAAGAATTTAGCTAATTTTACTCGAAAACACAAAATTAAAATGCGTGGAACTCGATTACAGAAGATTTATTCCGAGTTCTCGTCAATATATAGAATTTGAATGAGAATTTCGCCAAATTAGTCAGCTATAGCCAAGTTGGCTTCATTTATGGCAACTTATTCTTGTCTTCAAATTTGGCGATTTATCACAAATGTCGCCATGCCTGGCGACAATTTGACGCTGGCGGATATGAATAATAGTGTTTAGCACATAATAGTTGGAACGATGGTTACAACAATGAAAGAAAATGTGCCAGAAACTATGTTCACTAAAACTCATAAATTCAACCTGTTTATGGAAGTATCCTGCTGTCTTGTTTCAAAATGTCAGGCTCCCTAGAATTTCAAATTGCTATATCTTAGCTATTTTTTAAAATAGAGGCAAAACAAAAATTGCTCTGGAATCCTTGGATGCAGGACAAAAATTTAACGAAAAAAAAACCTGTTAGGATTTCTAATTTTTGTATACACTTTTTTGAATTTGAAATCGTTAAGTGGGCACCATTTGAAACAAGATGGCGGATGAAGCTGGCCAAAGAGACATTGGTATGTACTACACACCTGCTAAGTCACATCCAAATCGGTTTATAAATATGAGAGTTACATCATGATACTATATATATATATATATATATACATAAATCAACATGTGAACGGAAGGTGGTTTTGGGATCCATGATCGGTGAAAATATACGAAATACCGGAATTGCTCTCCACCGGACCGATGCAGTAGGGAGTTTTTACTTTTTGTGTTGGAAGCTACTTAAAAGAGTTTTGTTGTTCCAATCTCAATTTACGTCAGTGTAAAGAAGAATTTTTTTTGTTTGCGCTTTTAACTTCGCAGAATTACTTGAAAAGACTTATATTAGGCATTAGCTCTGATACCATTGATACTTGTTATAATTCACTTTACTACCGTATTAAAAAAGGTGGAGTTTTTAAGGAGGATAAAATATTGCTGTGAATAACAGACAACGCACAAGAATCATTTCTGTATTGTCTTCTTTATCAAAGGTTGGCTGAAACAGAGACCGCAACCGTTTAAATGCTTTTGCTTATTAACTTTGCCAGGGGAAGTAAAATTTAAGTAATAAAAAGTATATAAATTTGATGCATCTTAGATACAGTTATTTTTTCATCAACTTTAAAGCAGCCGTTTTTCTTTCCCATCGTAACATGTTTCTTTTTAAAGAGAGATTTCCCCTTCCCCATTATTGCCATTTGATCGCCGTATACATTCCGATTTAAAATTTTAAAATATATATGTTCTAATGCATATTTATGTACTTTGTAGATTAAACAAAAAATCGAAATCACCCTCTCGTGAAGATCCAGCCGTTAAGCATAGGAACTTTTCTCCACGAGGGGAAATGTTTATTGAAAATTCAAATTTTAAATTACAGATGTTGAATATTACATTACAGATTAAAGTAAAATTAGTACAAGATAGTTTTTATAATACTGGTTGAGATCACAACTTTTCTTAATACTATATATATATATATATATATATATATATATATATATATATATATATATATATATATATATATATACAGGGTGTTCCGTTAAAGGGGTCCAATATTAATAGGGGTAATAGAGGAGATCACACGGAGCATAAATCAGTATATAATGCCTGGCCGGATCTCAATAATTTTCAAGTTACAGCAAATAGAATGAAAAATCGGAAATTTGTAAAAAAACCCTCATTGCTAAACTATCGATAATGCTACATAAAAACGAAGCACATATTTAGAAAGAGAAGAAAAAATCCTACGAAATGACATAAGTTGTTTTAGAATATTGAGAATTAATGGCGAGTTACAAGCTCTGAAACAGTGAAAAAATACAAAATCAAATATTTAGCAAAATAGTTAATCGTTAATTCCAAAAATGCAACTCTACCTACATCAAGGAAAATGTTATAAAATTTGGTCCATTCCGAAAGCTTTCGAAGAAGCTGACAATAAACCATATCAGTTTAATTGTATGGGAGAAATCAAGCAGTTCCCTAGTTACAACTCTGTACTGTTGCACGCTCGGAAAGAGCGAAACTCCACCCATGACGATTGTAAACACCCCGTTTTAATATCTTTCAATTATACATTTCTGATCAACCTCTATCAATACCCTTTCATTATTCAGTCTGGTCAAGTGAATGACATATTGTGCAGCTCTCGCCTTGTCTTAAAGCAAACTCCGTGACTGCTGCGTTTCCTCCATGAACTTTCAGGATGATGAAGAAGAAGTACTTTTTATGCAAATTTTCTATGTGTATAGGAAGAAAAGTGTAATAAAACAGCAGTCATCAGTGGGCGTTATGTTAAAGGGAGACTGTTGTAAGTGGGATTGTAGTAAGTTGATGTATAATAATTATGCCGGAATACTCTAACGAAGAATATGCGGACATGCATCTGATGTACGGGCAAGCTCATGGAAATGCATGTCTAGCACAGCGCATGTACCGTGAGCAATTTCCTAGGAGACGTTGCCCAAGTTCGAAACTCTTCATAAAAATCGATAGACGATTACGGGAGACTGGATCGTTTAATACAGCAAGCATTGATGCAGGGAAACCTCGACATGTACGAACACCTGCAATGGAAGAAGATGTACTGAATATTTTTAAAGATAACCCCTCCACGAGTACACGAGCTGCTGCGTCTGAAGTCGGTGTTTCTCACCAAAGTGTGTGGCGTGTTCTGCGTGCAGAAAACATGCACCCCTTTCATGTGCAGCGGGTACAACTGTTATCAGTAACAGATTGTGCTCAGCGGACAGAATTCGTACGCTGGTTGCTTAATGTAACAGAAAATAATCCACAATTTCTGGAAAATATTTTATTTACTGATGAAGCAACATTTACGAGAGAGGGCGTGGTAAACACGCACAATATGCACACATGGTCATATACAAATCCGCACACTGTTTTCCCGTCGAACGCACAACAAAAGTTCAGTGTGAACATATGGGCAGGTGTCCTCGGCGATTATCTCATAGGACCATATTTACTCCCAGATGTACTCAATGGCAGTACGTACTTGGTTTTCCTACGGGATATCTTACCGCAGTTACTGCAAAATGTGCCAGCAACATTGCGCCACAATATGTGGTTTATGCACGATGGCGCACCGGCACATTTTTTCATAGGTGTTCGCAATCACCTCAATTCAACATATCCTGGGAAATGGATTGGACGCAGTGGACCTGTTGCTTGGCCTGCACGCTCTCCAGACCTCAATCCGTTAGACTTTTTTGTTTGGGGACACCTTAAATCGCTGGTGTATGAAACGCCTGTGGATACACCGGAGGATTTACTAGCGCGAATCGTTGTCGCTGCAGGAGACATTCCCAACTCCGTCGGAGTTTTTCGGCGTGTTCGCCAATCTTTACGACGTCGCTGTCGGCTGTGCGATTCTGTTAATGGGCGCAACTTCGAACACCTATTATAATAATGTCCGTTCGTCTGCCTTCCGACATTGAACTGTGCAGCGCAGGCCAGAAGACTATGCTTCACATATGTCATAAAGTACGTGGAATGTAATTCTTTATTTGTCATTTTTCTTTTATTTTCAACACTTTTTGGCACAGTATTTTGTAAGTCACAGACTGTGGTGTACTCAAATTGTAAATTACAAAGTTTGTATGAATTAATTTAAAATTTAGTGTCTTTTTTAAATTTATAATTAATAAAATTATTATGCTATTTGTTATTATTATTTCCTATCATAAATTATGATGCACATATACATACAATAATTGTCCATGTAAAACATGTACTGAAACTTCTTGCATAGTTACAAATCGCAATATTTTTAATTATTTCCGAATTTTCACCACCAGTCTAATTTTAAGGAATTTAACTTAAGCTTTATATCAATAAAAGACCACTTTAAAATGTAGACTATTATTGTAAAGTTATTTTGGTTCATTCAACTCTTGAATAATTAAAAATGTTGCATCTCAGAAGAAGCATGATCGAAAATGTATAGTTGAGAGTAATTAAAAAGGCGGTGTTTCCAATCGTGATGGGCGGAGTTTAACCTTTGCTAGTGTCAAAGAAAGCGGAGTTGTGACTAAGAAACTGATTAATTTCTCTCACACAATTAAACCGATATGGTTCATTGTAAGCTTTTTCGAAAGTTTTCGGAATGGACCAAATTTTACTACATTTTCCTTGTTGTAGCTAGAGTTGTCTTTTTGGAATTAACGATTAACTATTTTGATGTATATTGGATTTCGTACTTTTTCACTGTTTCAGGGCTTGTAACTCGTCAATAAATATTGCTATTTTAATAAAATTGATGTCATTTTGTAGGTTTTTTTCTGCTCTTTCTAAATATGTGCTTCGTTTTTATGTAGCATTATCGATAGTTTAGCAATGAGGGTTCTTTTACAATTTTCCGAATTTTCATTCTATTTGCTGTAACTTGAAAACTATTGAGATCCGACCAGGCTTTATATACTGATTTATGCTCCATGTGATCTCCTCTATTACCCCTATTAATATTGGACCCCTTTAACGGAACACCCTGTATATATATATATATATATTATATATATAAGAAAAGTATAAAAGAAAGTAATTAGTAGTACTTTATGATTAATGGAAAAGTTTTTAATTAGAGAATGAGTAGTTAAATGCGTTCGTCCGAAAAATTAATTTATGGAAAACGGGATGCAAATAGCTATTAATTTTTTTTTCAGAATTTTAAATTTTTTAACAATATTTTAATCCTTGAATTTAACATAAAATTTCAAGCAGCAATTAAACTTGTAAAACATTCGAATTTGAAGGATATCATTTTTGTGTTAAGCAATTTCAATTTTATTTCAAGCATTTAAAAAACATTTACCCATTTCATTTTGACACTAGTTTTTTTAATCACTTTTCAATGAAAAAATACTGAAAAATATTCATAATTTCTTTCATTTAAAATGTTTGAATAAAATGATTAAAAAAAAAAATCTCGATACAATATTTTTTTTTTTTTTTTTTTTTTTTTTTGCTTGAAGCATAATTTACAACGGCAAATATTTTTTTTCAAAATTTTATAAAATGTGAAACGGACTTTTTATCGTAAACGAATAAATATTTCAGCTTAAGCTTCTATTACAAAAGAAAAAAAAGATTGAAATGTTAGGAAGCTTTGAATTTGTAGTGCAGTTTGTAGAATTAATATCGTCTGAGCACCGAAGCTAACCATTTTGTCATGTTTATGTTTTTCCAGTCTAGATTCTCCCATTTCATTTCTTTTCGATTTAGTTACGTAAAATTCATCTGTGCAGCAGATTATTTACATTTTTTTTTTTCCAGAAAGGTTTCTTCTTTTACGGAATGTTTGAATAATTGATATAAATACCTCCTCGAAATAGAAAAAAAAAAGACATTTTAATTTATATAAAGTTCACATTAATACAGTTTATCACGTAAAAAATACTATATTTATTTATCCATTGTATATTAAAAGATAATAAAATATGTAGCAATAGAACTAAATTTTTTATGTTGTGGAAGTGATAATCAGACGCTTAGCAAATATAATAAGGCATTCATATAAAACTGTAGTTCATTTCTTTTTGTGTAATTTTATAAATTTATTTTAGTTTTGTATTATAAATATTTTTATTTATAGCCGGTTTAAAAAGATGAAAAATATTTCCATTTTGAACTGCTTGTAAATATATTTTACATTTTCGTTAAATTATGTATATTTAGTTTACATTTAAATTTAGATAATATATTTATTTTACATTTATATTTCGATAATATATTTACTTATTTTACATTGCATATATTTATTTCATATTTCATATATTTATTTTACATTATATGTAGGGGTGAGGTAAAACCGGGTAGGTGGGTCAAATCGGGTACCCAGTTTTCTCGCTGATGGGTGCTGCCCTGTGGACAGCCCCTGTCTTAACTACATCCTTAGTAATTGTAAGGTATCTTCTAATCAGTGCATCTGAATCCGTACACTCTATGTCATTTGTATTTCTATTTTATAATATATTTACTTAATTTTACATTGAGTATCATCAGCATTCAAAGCGTTTTCATTATCTATACTGTGTTCATTTACTGTGTAATTGTAAGGTATCTTCTTACCAGTGCATCGGAAAGCGGATCACTCTATGTCATTTGTATTTCTCTTTTATTATAAAATAAATCTTCACCTATAGGGTCGGGAGGCCGGCCGCTCGAGGTTCTCGGGGTTCTTTTGGCCTTTCCATTGTCTTCTGGGCTCGGTCTTGATTGTGGCCTAGCTTGTGAGGGATATGGTCTTTACCTCCTGACCTTTAAGCCGACAACGACTTTCGTCCAGGAGTGGGAGATGCTTTTTTAGCAGTGTGCCATTGGCGTTTGAAGTGTGTTAATCTCTGTGTCCGTGAAGTGCTATTGGAAAGAAATTCACCTCAAAAGTTTTAATTTTTAAGCCGTCTTTTCTGCTTTTCAAATAAATCCAGCCTGGCGTGTCGATTTATGTAAGTCAACCACTGTTTTCTATAGCTTTCACACGATATTTTTATGCCAGAGAAGTGTGCACGTCCAACTATCCTGGATAACGACCATTTTGTGGGACAAAACTGGGTGCCCATGGTTTTGCATTGAATTCTGCAATGAATTGCTTCTTCATTCTATAGGTGGTGAAGGATGGATGTAATGTTCAGTCTCTAAAGAGTGGGCGTGTGAGGAGTGCAGCGGATACCAGAAGTAAAAACTGAGAAAACCATTACAAGGCAACATTAAAAATTGCTTTAAATCTGAAAAAAAGGTTACAGACTTAAAAAAAAGTATATGTATGTTTTAAAGTTTGATTACATAAACTTTGATTTGATTAAAAATTTATTACAATAAAGCTTTTTGTTACTGGAAGTATAAAGACTTACTTTCTTATTAGTACCCGGTTTAACCCTACCACCGAAATTCGGACTGTTTCAGATGGTCCTAAAAAATGCCTTTTTCCAATTAGAGAAGAATTTTTCTGTGGCAACAGGTGTGTTTTTTCAATAGCCCAGATGTCCCGAAACACTTTTGTGGAGTGTTCTGATTTTTTCCGCCTTTCTAGACTTTTTTCAACAAAGGAAAACCGTTAGGTACCCGATTTCACCCTACTTTCCCCCTTTTTTTTAGTCGAACCCGTTTAATATGAGCATGTCTATGACGAGGACACGGTTAAAACGAGCAATTTTCAATTTAAGATTGGTTCATCATTCCCATTTGCGATGATGAGGAACAGGGAGACTTAGCGGAGGCGAACTTAAGCTTTTTGACAGGTTTAAAGATAACATTAAAGTTGAAATGTTTTAAAACTTTAGCTAATTTGAAACATAAAAGAGGATAGAAAGGCAGAACAAAATTATGTTTCAAATTAGCTAAAGTTTTAAAGGTTTAAAAATTTTAAGACTTTATTTTATCACACCAGTCTATTTAATATTTAATGGTATTGTTATATTAATCGTACGCAGAATAACTATATTCGTTAGGTTTCAGTAAATGACATATTCCTTAAATTCCATTAAACCTTAGTTTTTGTCACTTTAACTTTTTTACACATAAAAATACCACCCCCCCCCCCCTCAACCATTCCCCAAGATAACAAATGGTATAATCCGAAAGGTTTAAAATATAAAATTATTTCACATGTCGATCAAAGTTAGTTTTCAGTCGTATTTTAGAACACGATGCACCAAAAAATGAATTTTAAAAGGATTTTAAAAAGTCACCTTAGATGGTAGGCATCCTCTGTATTTTTTGTCTCAACAGGCCAAATCCTATGACAAATTTATACTACTCATTTATTTAAAAACATAAGAGCATCCATCTAATAATTTACTATTAATACATCTTCCCAGATCTGAAATACTAGCGAAATCCATAAATTTGATGAAGTGAAAATATATTTTCTAGTTGTTCGTAAATCGAATTTATGTTGAACGTGAAAATCTTTTCGCAGGAGATTTCGATGAAATATGAGTATACACTTGTGTGTGAATAGCTCTTATCTCACATATTTTCTTTCAAAACAGCTATACTTGTTGATTTACAGAGCATGATATGTTCAGAGTGATGTAGAAAGAAACTTTTATGTTTTGTGTACTCTTGTGATCTTTTTGGCAAAGAAATGTGTTTAAATGTTGCAGAAAATCATGTAATAGTTTATTTTCTTTAATGCCATTATTTTGGTGATATCTATATGTTTATTCTTAAAAGTATCGTACTTTTTTTCATTTTTAAAAATAAGTGATTTTTTAAAAAATTAACCCTTTAAGTGTCCGGCAGAATTTTTCACGTATGTATAATGACTCATAAAATAATAGATCTGAAAAGAATTACGTATACAATCGCTTGATATTATTCAATTTCTTTAGTCTACTTATTAGTCCATAACTATTTTATATTTTACATGATGAATTTTCATCTATAACTTGATCGAAAATCTGTTTTAATATATGCAATATTTTTTTTCTGCACATTCTAGATAAGTGCCAAATTAGCGGGTTACGGTTCTGAAAGTTATTGTTATTGTTTTTTTTTTTTTTTTTTTTTTAAATTTTGGAATCGTAACCATAAAAGGAAATTTTGTATTCTTTGGTTTAGATTTTATTTTATTTTATTTTAAGTATTCCGTTACATTACAGTCAATGGGAAATAATCGTTTCAAGTGCATTTTGGTGACACTTCGTCATTTAAAACATAATGAAATGGATATATAATTATGGAGCGCACTAAAACATGCTTTTTGTAGAATATGGGGTGCAAAGCCTTTATTATTCATTTACAAGGTCAAAGAATTCTGTTACACATCGTTCTATGAGGAAAAATCGTTTGCGGTGTAATTTAGTGATATTTCACTATTTCAAACATAATGAAAATTATATGCATTACTGAGGTGTACTATAAATTGCTCTCTTGTTTGCATTGCGTTTATTTACAGGGACACACAAAAGTTATTGGCTACAGTACATGTGCGATATTTACAGCCTATGTGTGATAAGTGCGATTTTAACTTTGGTTTGTGTTTTTAAATTTAACTAATTTTTTCCATAGTACGTGTGTGTTTATAAACTCGGTTGATGATATACAGGGCTACACAAGGGAATTCGTAAGTATTACAGACTATGGGAGTGAATTGCTTAAGGGTAGTTTTTAATTGTGTTTACGCATTTTCCTGCTGAACTATATTTAGTAGACTAATATAAGTTTATTGAATATAAATAAATTCATATACAGGGCTACGCAAAAATATACATTGTTGTTTACTTCTCGTAATTACTGCAAGTGAGTTTTAAGTTGCCTTTTAGCTTAATATGTGGTGTGTACAAAAGTCTTCAAATAATATACAGGGGTGTAGAAAAGATTTCGAGTGCATTTCCATCGATTGGCGAAAATTGCTAAATGTGAATATTCTAACTGAACTAAATTTTATCATACTATTATATCCACATCTATTGATCATATACAGGTCTGCACAAAATAATGCGACTACTTTTTTGACACTGGAAGGTAATTTCGAAAACTGTATTTTGCAAAGTGTTATATGTTTTGTAAACTGTTTACTTATATATCTTCTTTCACCTTATTTAACGGTGAAGTTTCGTTACAGTTTTCTGGCTGTGTTGGGAAGTGTTTAATAATCTATGCTTGACGCATGATTTTTTGTCCTTGATTATATTCCTCTTTATAACAATGACAAATACTGTTGTCGATACAGTTCTGTAAATCCTTTTCAAACCCATTATAATTAAATATGACTCTGCCTAAAGGTTTATCATATTTAAAAGCTTTAAAAATCTCTATATGTTTAGCTGGTAAATATTCACTGTATTTATTAAAAATTTCTTTACAATTAGAACCTCTAAAATGGTGTCCTATGTAATCCATTGCAAAATATAACTTATTTTCTTTATCAACTTGATTGTATTCTAACCACAGATAGTTTTTTAAGTCCTGTTTACTTTGAAAATCACGCCTAATTTTATGACTGCAATTCATGATCTTAAAAAAAAAATTCCGTTACAATATGTTATTTTGGCGTAGGCACCGAATCCGAATATAAAAAAAAAATCCCCGCATTTAATTACGTATGGTAGATAGCGCGAGTTATTGAATTTATTTAAAAAATATATAATTTCTGCTCATAAGATGTGGCTAACAGAAAAGAAAAACAAACATTATTAAAACTATCTTTTCGTGATTTCTAAATTGATTTCTCAACGTATAATCATAATTTTATTAATATAAAACATTTAATTGATTAAATGATATTTTTTAAATATAGTATATTACACTCTTTAATTTTTATTTATATTTTCTACTTTTTAACGTTGAAAACATTTAGTTGTTGCAGTTTCACACCCAAGTGGACTATTTTGGCGAGCGTGGTGTGACGCATTATTAAATCCATTGTTGTTGAAACTCGTATACAATCATAACCATACAGAATATTTGGCGATTTATTACCTGTGGCAGGCTAGCGGTAAAATGCCTTTCAAATAATGTATTAATATTAAGTTATAACTAAGTTATAAGAATATTAAAATGTTATATTGTCATCGGAAACACATCTCTGAACATAATTTTTATAATTCTAGCCTATCAGGAAGTGAGTGAAAAACTGATTACGAAATTATATCTTTTACATACAAAAAACAAGTTGAGATTAAAGGAAAGAGTGTGAAAAACAATACACGATACGATGACTATTTAAAAACGTATTGTACACATTAACAACATATTAGCATTTCCCTGTGACTGACCAATGTGTGCCAAAGTTAAAGAGAGTCCAATGAAAAGCTTGTCCGAAATTCGCATTTTTCACATAAAATAATTACAATTTTGGTTTTGAAATTTCAAAACATGTGTTTTTTTGCAAAAACCTACATGCATTCAGGTATGAGATGCATAACATGTGCAACATGTATCCTTATGTATACATGTACAACATATATGTTAGAGGTCTGCAGGGGTTGAAATTTCCATACCCGAGCCCGGCCCGTCACAAACGAAAGCTATCTTGGCTCGGCCCGTTTATGATTTTCAGTTCACGGCCTGGCTTGGCCCATTAAAACTCAGTGAAAACAGATCCAGTGGGCCCGACCAACTATCATTGAAATCAGTACCGGCCCGACTCAATTTCTACAAAAAATTTCAATTTTTTTAAAATATACAATTAAGATTCTTCTAATGAATACTGCATTCATATTTATGGGAAAATTTCAGAGTATATTTTAGTATGTTTGCCAGCCATTGAATACATAATAAAAACATTAATAATCACTTAGACTCTTAAACTATTACATTCAAATAAAGACATTAGAAAAAATCATGTAGTTTAGAATAAAAGAAAAAATAATGATTAAAAACATCATAACTTTTGAAGCTGCATAATTAAAAAAAAAAAAAAAAAGATTTTTCAACATGCTTTTCTATAATTTATTAAAGTATATTTACACAGATTCAGAGAAAGAATTCATTACCGCTATTACTATTTTTACAAAACAAATTATTCGGCACTTACTGTTCCGGCCTGGCCCGAGTATGTAGAATAAAATGTAAGCCTGATCTCTGCATGGCCCGAGTCTGCTGACAGAATTAAGCCCGAGCTCAGACACAATGTAACTGCCCGATGCCGATCTCAACGCTGGACATGTTATATTTCTGTATTGATGTTGTCAAGCTAGCATCGGCTCATTTATAATACTTATTTTCGTTCCAGTCAAGTCCACTGAAAATTGTTCAGATTTATGAGCTTAGTTTGATTTTAACCTAAGATTTGATTAACGTTTTAAATTTGTTATATCGGGCCGGTCGGTCAGCTTATTTTTTTATAGGCCGAGCTGGACGGTTTAATTTTTTTATCGGTCCCATCCGGCACATTTTTTTTCGGCCCGGACCGGCCTGTTAAAAAAATTATCTTTATTCTGTCGGCCTGGCCCGTTTAAAAATTTGCCTTCATTTTGCCGGCTCGTAGTTTCGTGCAGACCTCTAATATATGTATCCCGTTTCCTAAACGTGAAATAAAACTTCATAAATTATGTTTTTCTTTTCAAGGCGAAAAACTCAAACCCTCTTAAAGTTTAGGGTAATTTTCTTCTTTTTTGAACCGTTTTAATTTTCTGACAGTTTTAATGATACTAAATTTTGTGAAATACGCAAATACAGCGGCTCCACTAACAAATACAGCAGCTGAATATTGCGCTTCGTTACAGAGCTCAATTAGGATATTTCACCGTTTTGTCATGTCTTCCAAAGAAGAATAAATTCTACTTTAACCAAATTTTTAAGGCATTTTTTTATTTGAGTTTCTATAAATATTGTTGTTACCAAAACTTTATTTTATTTTATTTGAGTTACTATAAATCATCAGTTGCATATACAGAGTAATGCAATACAATTTTTTTTGTGTTATTCTCTATTGCGAATTTTATAAAATTGGAAAGTATACAGACGATAAAAACTCATTTCGTACAGACCTGAAAGATTTATTCTAGTAATTTGTAGAATCAACTCATCGCAATGTACTAAAATTTAGCTAAGCTTTAAAACGAAGATCTTATCGTGCATCTGAAACGCATATATCAAATTCATTTTGTTTTAGAAGTAGGACAGCATCACTAAACTGACCTCAAACAATTACTGCCTATAGACAACAATGTAATTGAATTTTTTTTGTGTGATTCTCTGTGAATGAATGATAAATGTTACACCATTTATTTATAAAAAACATGTTGTAGAACATAACAACAATGCGTATCAATTTCGCAAAGCTTAAAGTAGTGTAACATCATTAAAATATACTCCAAACAATATTATAACTGGGCCATAATCATCCAAAATATTTATATTTATAATCACACTGTTAAAGAAATATAAATGCTACACACTCCATTTTCAAAAAAAAAAAAAAAAAAAAAAAAAAAACATGCTTTAGTCAATCTCAATATACAGTCGAACACGGATTATACGACATCCGTTAAATCGAACATTTAAAAATTCCTTTTCAAATCGTAACACATGTTGTAAAGAAACCGGGCATCACCAAGCTGGTAGACGGGAGGTGCTGGGTTTGAACCCAACCGCGCCCGTAATAAACAACACCAACACACTATAAAAAAAAGGTTATAAAGAACTTCATGTATAACGAATAGTTTTCAAGCTGCGTTATAACTGGTTTTCACTTTAGGGAAGTTAGAGAGCGAATAAACCGAAATCATAAACAGTTGTGTAGTCGTAAAACAAACAGACAGTATACACCAGAGAGTATGCACTATAATTACGGAGGGTATACGAAGCTAACTAGAAAGTATACGGCGTATATCGCTGTTTACTCTGCACTAAATCCCTGATCATAAACATCGTCAACTACGTTTGACAGTGGTTTTGTTTCACATTCGATACTTGTACATTTCATGACAGACATTTATTTAGTATCCAGTCCAAATGTTTTGTAAAAAATAAACTGATTAGTTAGTGGGGAAACACGATGGTAGTCACTGACAGTTAGATGATACACTTTAATAATTGTATCTGTATCATACTGATTGCTAAAGACATCATGCGATTTGGACATTTTTCTAACTGAGTGAAACAGTGTCCAGTCCATGAGTCAAATTTAAGATCTTTGGCTTAAATTGCCACTATTGAGTTACCTGGACCAACAACTGTGCCAGACAAGTGTCGGAAATTTAAGCCAAATGTCTTGGGTTTGACAGGCCGCTTTTTCACTCAGTTGGAGAAATGTAAAAATCACATGATATTTTCCCCAATCAGTAGAGGAAAAGGTGTAAATATGGGCACCCCTTTTTTTTTTTGACTTAAAGTGACTTTCCTTTTGAAAAATTCTAGATTTTTGACATTTATTAACAACTATAACAAGTTTACTAAATGAGAGGAGGCTAAACAATGATTAATACCAATTATTTTAATTCGAAAACGAAAATTTACAAAAAGCTTTAAAAAAAATGAGGTGCAAAGATCCAAAAAAGTCATAAAAAAGTTTAAAATGTTTTAAAACAGGATAAAACAATACAAAATTGTAGAGAATGTATTTCTTACACACAAAAATAATTTATAGAAATCGAAAACAAATCTGGCCACAATCTAAGTGTTCCCACATGTGCACATAACACATTTAACCCACACTTCTCCGCGAGTGTCTTCAGAGAACTTTCCATCACAAAAGATGCAAGTTGCATCACTTAGGGCTGGTTTATCCCCATCTTTTATATCCAGACTGATATCATCATCGCTGTCTACAAGAAGAGGGTCACAGTAATCTAATGAATTGTATCGATTCGTGTGTCAAATTTTCTTTCTTTTTTGAAGTCCTTTGATCTTCCCACCCCTGCCTCCTGGCATTACGCCATTATGTTATATTACTCATATTATCAGATATATTATAAAATAAAACTAATGAACGCTTTCATGATTTATGGATTATAAAATGGCCTTATAATTATCTATAAAGTTTTTACTATTATCTACATATAAAGTACCATTACAATTATTTTACTTCAAAGCAATTGTTAAGTTTATTTTATAATATATTTGGTAAAGTGTATAATGTAGGTGATTGCTGTTTTCCCGTAAAAAAAATATTGAAATAATTTATGTTGTTTAAGAGAAAAGGTGGTATATTTATGGGCCTCTTTTAAATGGGGGCCCATATTTACACCAACCCTACCTTAGAAAGATGGCCACTTTCACATATAACCTAAAGGAGTGCTTGAGTAAAGATGTGCTTCTAAAAGTAGCTTAGGATCTACGCTTTCCGGATATCACTGTGAAATTATTTTAAACTATTCATAAGAATATGAAAAGAAATCGATTTCAGATAGCTGTTAAATATTTGCAGTCCAGAACAAACACCAATTCACGCAATAACTCACGCTGCATCCAAACTACTTGAAAGAACGGTTCCAGCTGCTCTCTGCTATCTCATATCAACAAATGTCATCATTTACAGTCCTGGCCACCAGTCTTCAGCACCTCCCATAGCCACTTTGAGAGGGGTGCCCATATTTATACCTGTGTCCGTTTTTACACCTTCTCCTCTATGATTGAGTTAAAAATTGTAAAGTGTATCAACGTTCCTATCGTTTAATGGAGTGCCATTACCTACGGTATATTGTCTGGAGCTGTTTGCATGACAGACCAAATGCTATTGTCAAAAATGTTATCTGATTGAATTGTGTAGGCAGGTTGTCGGTTCAGGACGATAGCTCAATCGACAGAGCTTTGACAATTTAAGCCAAAAGTCTTGGGTTCTATTCCCGGCTTGGTCACTTTTTCACTCTGTTGGAAAAGGTAAAAATCGTGGATAGTTTTTCATTGTTCTTCTTTTTACGTGTATAGACTTTCATCGTTCTTTGCTATATTCACCAATCTTCAGTTGTGTTTTTGTATCGTTCTTCCTTCTTAACACATATCCTCAATTATGTGTCTCAAACGATTAACTTTATTTTTACTTGATCAAAGGTTGCCAAACGATAACACGCTTCTCAAACAAAAAGACCACACTGTCATCTTAAATTTCAGAAAAAGTGGACTTTTATGATTTTTTTCATAATCTTTCAACAGTAACTTACCACTACGAAGAAATTAAAACGTTCATATAAATTTTAAGTTATTTAAACATACTCCGAATATGTCATTCTCTAGGGCTTTTAATTATTTTGTTATGAAAGAGGGCAGAACATTTATTTGCAGACGATAATATTTTATTTGTGGATGGTGAATATCTTAAGATTGAAAAGATCGAAACTAATGACTTTTTCAAACAAGCTGTGCTCCTCCTCTTCATTTTCTACAGTATTTTATGCTTATTTGTTCAAATAAAGTGGAGAGATTTATTCCAGAAAAGTAATACTAACTCAGTTTGAAATAAAGTTTATTTGAAATGATTTTATGATTCTTTTTATTTTTGTAAAAGCATTAACTTTCGGATAAATTTAGTATTTTTCTTTTTGGCTCTTGGTTACTTATTTTTAAAATGTTTTTGTGGAATTTCAAAATGAATGAATTTTATGTAATAAGGGTGTGCAATTTCAAAATGCTTAAATATAAAATAGCCGGTATTAAAATTAATAAATAGAGGATATAATTTATAATACATCCAAATCAATTTTAAGTTCTTCAAACAGTTTGCTCCGAATATGTCATCCTATTAAGGCTTTTCATTATTATGTTATGAAAGAGGGAAGAATATTTCTTTACAGTCGATAATATTTTTATTGTGAATGTTGAATATCTCATGATAGAATAGCTCGAAAACTTATGACTTTTTCAAATAAATTGTGCACCTCTCCATTTTCTACAATATTTTATGCTTATTTTTCAAATAAAGTGTAAATATTTATTTCACTAAAGTTATACTAACTTTGTTTGAAATAAAGTTTATTTGAAATGATTTTTATGATTCTCTTTATTTTTGTAAAAGCATTAACTTTCGGATAAATTTAGTATTTTTCATTTTGTGTCTTGGTTACTTATTTTTAAAATGTTTTTGTGGAATTTCAAAAAGAATGAATTTTATGTAATGAGATTGTGTGATTTGAAAAGTCTTAAGTATAAAGCAGCCGGTATTAAAATTAATAAATAGATGATATAATTTATAATACATCCATATCAATTTTAAGTTCTTCGAACAGTTTGCTCCGAATATATCATCCATCTAAGGCTTTTCATTATTTTGTTATGAAAGAGGGAAGAATATTTCTTTGCAGTCGATAATATTTTATTTGTGGATGGTGAATATCTTAAGATAGAATAGCTCGAAAACTTATGGCTTTTTCAAATACATTGTGCCCCTTTCCATTTTCTACAATATTTTATTCTTATTTGTTAAAATAAAATGGAAAGATTTATTCCATTAAAGTTATACTAATTTTCATTTGAAAGGATTTTTGTGATGCTCTTCATTTGTGTAAAAGCATTAACTTTTGGATAAATTTAGTTTTTCTTTTGGCAAGTGGCTACTTATTTTTTAAATGTTTTTGTGGAATTTCAAAACGAATAATTTTTTGGTAATGAGGATGTGTAATTTAAAAAGTCTTAAGTATAAAGCAGATGGTATTAAAATTAATAAATAAAGGATGGAATTTATAATATATCCACATATGAGCTTTAAGTTCAAACATTTTTGCTTCGAATATCATCGTCTAAGATCTTTCATTATTTTTTTTTTATGAAAAAGGGAAGAATATTTCTCTGCAGTCAATAATATTTTATCTGTGAATGTTGAATATTTTAAGATAGAATTGCTCGAAAACTTATGACTTTTTCAAACAAATTGTGCCCTTTTCCTTTTCTTCAGTATTTTATGCTTATTTGTTCAAATAAAGTAGAAATATTTATTCCAGTAAAGTAATACTAATTTTTTTCAAATAAAGGTTATTTTAAATGATTTTTATGATGCTCTTTATTTTTTGTAAAACATTAACTTTTGGATAACTTTAGTTTTTTCTTTTGGCTGGTGGCTACTTATTTTTTAAATATTTTTGTGGAATTTCAAAACGAATGATTTTTTTTTTTGGTAATGAGTGTGTGTAATTTGAAAAGTCTTAAGCATAAAGCAGCCGGTATTAAGATTAATAAATAGAGGATATAATTTATAATATATCCATATCAATTTTAAGTTCAAATATTTTGCTTCGAATATCATCCTTTAAGGCAGCCAAACTCAACCTGCGGCCCGCGACACATAATCATTAATCTCTATTTATAAAATCAATTGAGGTGTACATAAAAAAATTAAGAGCCTTACTTTTCTTTTATATATTTTCATGGTTAGACAAAATCTGCCCTGTTATTTATAATCCCTAACTTAAAATTATCTTAAAATATGTTAAAGGCCGTTTCGTTAGTCAAAAGTTCTTTTTACACGTAATTCTATTTATGCTACAGTGGTGTATCTATTTCTTAATCTTCAACACAGACCAAACATTATTTCAAATTAATTAAATTTGCACTAGATATTTCGAAAAAAAGATTTTGCATTGAGATAACGACTGTTTTGTTAAACAAAATCACCTGATTTTTTTATTTATAAACTAGGAAACTTTGAAACCTGGCTGCATTGTTATATTATTACGTTTATACTTATCATATAGCTAATAATGCCTATTAGGAACCTTAGGGTTAAACGTTTGTTTCAGAAAAAAATTGACGGTAAAAAGTTTTATAACACTAATTCCAAACAAAAATCTTCGCGGCATATTTCTACATCATCATGAATAGAAATCTACTACGAAATATATTGTTCGGAAATAGTGGTGTTAAATGTTTTGGTAACATTTCTTCCGCGACAAACCTTCAATCCTACTAATTATATTAACTTTATCATATATATCTTTGTTATACTACTTTTGTTATCTTACTATTTAAAGTACGCTTTTTTTAGATTATTATACAAGTGTGTTGCGGCTCGCGAGAAAAAAAGTTTGAGTATCGCTGCTCCAAGACCTTGCATTATTTTATTACGAAAAAGGGAAGAATATTTCTTTGCAGTCGATAATATTTTATCTATGAATGTTGAATATCTTAAGATAGAATTGCTTGAAAACTTATGACTTTTTCAAACAAATTGTGTCTTTCACCATATACTTTCAGTCTTTTATAATTATTTGTTCAAATAAAGTGGAATGATTTATTGCAGTAAAGTAATACTAAGTTTGTTTGAAATAAAGGTTATTTCAAATGATTTTTATAATGCTCTTTATTTTTGCAAAAGCATTAAGTTTCGGAGAAATTTAGTTTTTTCTTTTGGCTGGTGGCTACTTATTTTTTTAACGTTTTTGTGGAATTACAAAACGAATGATCTTTTTGGTAATTAGCGTGTGTAATTTGAAAATTCTTAAGTATAAAGCAGCCGGTATTAAAATTAATAAATAGAGGATATAATTTATAATATATCCATATCAGTTTTAAGTTCAAACATTTTGCTTCGAATATCATCCTCTAAGACCTTTCATTATTTTGTTATGAAAAAGGGAAGAATATTTCTTTGAAGTCGATAATATTTTATTTGTGAATGTTGAATATCTTAAAATAGAATAGCTCGAAAACTTATGACTTTTTCAAATAAATTGTGCCACTCCCCATTTTCTACAGTATTTTATGATTATTTGTTCAAATAAAGTGGAAACATTTATTCTAGAAAAGTAATAATATCTTTGTTTGAAATAAAGGTTATTTGAAATGATTTTTATGATGCTCTTTATTTTTATAAACCATTAACTTTTGGATAACTTTGGTATTTTTCTTTTGGCTAGTGGCTACTTATTTTTTAAATGCTTTTGTGGAATTTCAAAACGAATGATTTTTTTGGTAATGAGGGTGTGTAATTTGAAAAGTCTTAAGTATAAAGCAGCCGGTATTAAAACTTCTGACTGTCCAGCAAAAGGGCTACATTGTGATGTTGTTTTCTCTGTATTATAGTTTAAATGCTAGAAAAAGGTGATTATTCCAAAATTATATAAAAAACTTAATTATGTATATGAATGTAAACTTTGAGGATATAAATCGTTACTGAATGCATTGAAACTGTATTATATACTTGGGATTATATTAATTTAAAAAATGCTTGTATTGCAGTGAAACCTGGTGCTTAGTAAACATATTAAGACGCGCTTGTCAGTGAGACAGTTAAAATTAATAAATAGATGATATAATTTATAATATGGAAATATCAGTTTTAAGTTCAAACATTTTGCTTCGAATATCATCCTCTAAGACCTTTCATTATTTTATGATGCAAAAGGGAAAAATATTTCTTTGCAGTCGATAATATTTTATCTGTGAATGTTGAATATCTTAAGATAGAATTGCTTGAAAACTTATGACTTTTTCAAAGAAACTGTCTTCATTTTCTACAGTATTTTATGCTGATTTGTTCAAATAAAGTGGAAAGATTTAATCCAGTAAAGTAATACTAACTTTGTTTGAAATAAAGTTTATTTGAAATGATTTTTATGATGCTGTTTATTTTTGTATAAGCATTAATTTTAGCATAAATTTAGTTTTTTCTTTTGTCTGGTGGCTACTTATTTATTAAATATTTTTGTGGAATTTCAAAACGAATGATTTTTTTAGGTAATGAGGGTGTGAAAATGCTTAGATATAAAACAGCCGGTATTAAAATTAATAATTAGAGGATATAATTTATAATATATCTATATAAATTTTAAGTTCTTCAAGCATTTTGTTACGAATAAGTTCTTTTTTAAGGTCTTTCATTGTTTTGTTATGAAAAATGGCAGATTATTTCTTTGCAGTCGATAATATTTTATTTGTGAATGTTGAATGTCTTAAGATAGAATAACTTAAAAACTCATGACTTTTTCAAATAAATTGTTCTCCTCTCCATTTTATACAGTATTGTATGCTTATTTGTACAAATAATGTGGAAAGATTTGTTCCAGTAAAGTAATAGTAACTTTGTTTGAAATGAAGATTATTTGAAATTATTTTACGATGCTCTTTATTTTCGCAAAAGCATTAACTTTCGAATAAATATAGTTTTTTAAATTTTTTGCTGATGGTTATTTACTTTTTAAATGTTTTTGTGAAATTTCAAAACGAATGATTTTTGAGGTAATCAAGTTGTGTATTTGAAAAGTCTTTAATCTAAAGCAGCCGATATTAAATTTAATAAATAGAAAATATAATAGTGTTTTATGTTTTATTTAGTACTTAATTAGACTAGTGTAGTTGAAGGGCTTGTTCAAAAAAGGATATAGCTCTTATTTTTACAAGCTTTGTAAAATAAATAAATAAATAAATAAAATTAAAAATTTCGGTGAAATATTAGGGTGTTTATAAAGTCTTTCTCTGATTACAAAATATATTACGAAATAACCATTTATTAATTATTATAACCATTTATTAATTAAGTAAAATTTTTATTATGGAAATCATGTTCTTAAATGTTTTTTAGTCCAGTCACTACTGTCGTTCGTGAGTTTCTTGATGACAAATTTCCTGGAAGATGGATTGGACGGGTTGGACCAACTCCTCTAGATTTTTTCTTTTGGTGGTACATAAAGGACAGATTGTTTGCAACACCCATAAAAAATATTGAAACCCTCAAGGTCTGGATCAGTAGTGTGACAGCCCAAATGTTGGGCAATACGTGGCGAGAAATGGAATACCGTCTTAGCATTCTTCGAGCTACCAAGGGTGCTCACATCGAAATTTACTGACGTTAGTACTTGCATTAAAAACTTCATAAATGTCTTTAAAATATATTGAAACAAGCATATGCCTAATTATATTCGTTTTTCTGCAATAAATTATTGTAATCAGAGAAAGACTTTATGACCACCCTATATTAGCATAATTAAAGTTATGAGAGTGATTAATTCCCTAAAAGTAGCTTCAACCATCATAATGCAATTTATAAAATAAAAATATCTTGATTTATCTTCGAATTTAATTATTTTAGTCTTACAATCATGATAAAAACTAAATTGACCGCTAAATTGCAGCAAACTGTCCAGTCATTTGACCGTTTTTGTGGAACACTGTTACATAACTGTCATATGACCTGACTGTATTATTGCTCATTTTATGGTCAGAATATAGTTAAATTATGGTTATGTAACCGTTTTCTACAAAAAAAAAAAAAAAAAGACGGTCAAATGACTGGACAGTTTGCTGCAAATTTTTAACAGTGTATGTTAGCCAATCCTGTGCATAAAAACTCGTGTTAATAAGGTAGTTTCTATTATTATTATTTTGTTTATTATTACATTTAAAATGCAGCACTGAACTATAAATTGATATTTTTATTTAATATTTTATGTTATGTTATAACAATTAAAATTACTTTAATAAAAACTCAATTTTGAAATGAAAAATAAAATATGTTATATTTAATGATTTATTATCTTATCTTCCAAAACAATATAATTTCTGTCAATTTTATACAAAAGCATTTTTCTCCTAAAAATCTTAACGTAATAAAAAGAAAAATATATAAAGTATTATATCTAGCTAAAATGTGTCAAAATACGTCTTCATTAAAAACAAATCCGTTGCGATACATTTTCCTGAAAATTCCAACTTCTAGCCTGCATTCAAAAGAAAAAAAAAAGCAAAAGGGAAATGCTTTTAAATATCTTTTGTGACATCTAATTTTAATATCTTTCGGCACTTTAAGTGTAACAGTTAAAAAATAATAATGTATGAAAGCAAATACAAAAAACATTGCTGAAAATTTATAATTCAATATGTGTTTTTAAAAGGTTATTGAAAGCAATAATAATGGAAAAATCTCTTAGAAAATATATATTTTTTGTATTAAAAGAAGTTTTTTACATAATAAATGTATGAAAAAATATTTAATGGATTGTTTCTTTGATAATTAAAATAAAAAAAAGATTTGATTATACTTACTATTTTGTTTTCGGAGAATTATAAAAGATAAGTCGAGATTAAAATCAAGCTTTGGAGATAAAAGTAAAAAGAGAATTAATTTTGAGCTTTTAATGTTCATATTTTCATTAGATACTTTGAAAACGGAATTTAAAAATACATATTTTTTAGAAAAAATTTATATTAGCAGAAAATGTATATATATATATATAAAATAAATAAGGAAAAGAAAAGGCAAAAGGTAATAAAAATTATTTTTCTTTTTTATTGGGATGAAACACGAATTTTGTAAAATTAATTACTATATTTATATTTCTGTATTGTATAAAAACGCCCTCAATTCTCTCAACTCTAGTTATCTGAATCGCCAAACTTCCAGATCTATAGGGTGTTTCTACAGTCATGGGACAAACTTGGATGGATGGTACAGGGCATTGTAACAAACAATTTTTGTATAGGAAATCAGGGTTGGAAATTCAATTATATAGTCAAAAATACAGGGCGTCTCGGTCTCACTCCAATTTGAAGTCACGTTTTCGTTCATAACTTTAATAGCAATGAATATACTTTAACAAAATCCTTACAATATGCTTACAATTCATACAAAGATGAGTCTGTTGAAGATTTTGTTAAAATATCTTCACTGCTGTTAAAGTTATGAACGAAAACGCAACTTCGGATTTCAGCGAGACTATATAAATGGATTTTCGACCCTAATTTTCTGTACAAAAATTGATTGTTACAGTGTCCTGTTACCACCCCTCCAAGTTTGTCCCATGATTGTAGAAACACCCTTAACTGCAAAATTGCATTTAAGAAGAATCAAAAGACTCACAGGAAGTGTGCGTCTTTTGTAGTCTTTGGGTCTTACTAACACATCTAAGTGTAATTAAACACCATTATTATTATACTCTTTTATTGGACCCAACATGATTCATGTATTTAAAGATGGAATTTTTATTCGATGAAAATTTTCAATCACTCCCTGATATGCTGGAATTATACCATTTACATGAAAATTCCATATAATCGTTCGTAAAAATATATTGTCTAAGTCGGTATTTACTATCTACAGAAAAACTATGATCTATGGATGTTAACACGTCTAAATGCTTGTAAGTACCGTTATTATTAAACTGTTTTATTTACACCAATATGGTTCATGTATGTGTAAATATGGAATCTTGTAATCGATGAAAATTTTCAATCACTCCCTGATATGCTACGATTGTACAATTTAGATGAAACTTGATTGTATTCGTTTGTAAAAATGTATTTTCTAAGTCGATATTTACTGTCTACGAAAAACTACTATCTATGGATGTTTTATTAACACATCTAAATGCATGTAAGTACCATTATTATTAAACTATTTTATTTACCCCAATAGGGTTCATGTATGCAATGATAGAATTTTGTAATCGATGGCATTTTCAATCATTTCCGGATATGCTACAATTATAACATTTACATGAAAATTGCGTGTATTAGTTCTTGAAACTCCTACTTAAAGCACCGTTCAATTTATATTTATTTGGAATTTTCAAAGTTTGTTTTTGGATAAATGTAAAGATGGAATTTTGTAATCGATGGAAATTTTCAATCATTTCCGGATCTGCTACAATTATAACATTTACATGAAAATTGCGTGTATTAGTTCTTGAAACTCCTACTTAAAGCACCGTTCAATTTATATTTATTTGGAATTTTCAAAGTTTGTATTTGGATAAATGTAAAGATGGAATTTTGTAATCGATGGAAATTTTCAATCACTTCCGGATATGCTACAATTATAAAATTTACATAAAAACTGCATGTATTAGTTCTTGAAACTCCTACTTAAAGCACCGTTCAATTTATATTTATTTGGAATTTTCAAAGTTTGTTTTAGGATAAATGTAAAGATGGAATTTTGTAATCGATGGAAATTTTCGATGACTTTCTGATATACCAAAATTATAAAAATTATGTATAAAATCTATGCATTTATTGAATGAAATAATTAAACAAAAAACTGCATTATTAAAAAAACAGTTATAATTATTTATATTGTAAAATTAATGTTGCAAATTGTTTGCCGCGTTCATTATTTCTAAGGAATACGATGGAATTCCAAACTCTTTTGAGACAAATGTGTATTTAAATGTGAACTTGCTCATTCTGTGACGGGGCTTTAAAAAAAAGTCCTTCCAACCTGTACCGGTAGGAAAAGGTAGCTTCCATATTTCATGTTTTTTAAAATTCAACTCATTTTACTCAAGCACCAGAAGCTAAAATGCCTGGAACCCGACTGTAGAAGATTCAATCCCGGTTTTCGTTAATACTGAATTTGAATGCAAATTTCAGCATGACAGTTATAGCATAAAAAAAATCAGATTGTTTCAAAATATCATCCAACCTAGAAGTTCAAACAGCTATATCTCAGCCATTTTTTAAAATAAAACCAAAAAAAAAAATGCTTCGGAATCCTTGTATCACGATCTAACACTTAACGGAAACATTTTTATTTCAATTTATAATTTTTTATACATCTTTTTGAAAAAAAAAAAAAATTAACTGGCCACCATTTTGAAACAAGATGGCGCACGAAGCTGGCGAACGAACTCGGTCGAGACCTTGGTATGTCCTGCACAGATGATTAGTCACATTCATATCAGTTTATAAATACGAGAGTTACATCATAACAAATATCAGATTGTTTCAAAATGTCAGCCACCCTAGAATTTCAAACTGCCATATCTCAGCCATTTTTGAAGATAAAACGAAAACAAAAAATGCTCCGGAATCTTTGTATCATGATCTAACAGTTAACGGAATTTTTCAATTTATAATTTTCTTGTACATGTTCTTGAATTTTTAAAACTTTTAAAATTTTTAATTGGCCGCCATTTTGAAACAAGATGGCGGATGAAGCTGGCCAACGAATTCGTTTTTGACCTTAACATGTCCTATACACATACTCCGTCACATCCAAATCAGTTGATAAATGAGAGTTACAGCATGACAAATGCCATATATATATATATAAATCAACATTTTAACGGAGGGTGGTTTTGGGGTCTGTGAGTCATGATCGGTGAAAAAAAAAAAAAAAAAATTCTGGAATTGTTTTCCTCCGAACGGCTGCAATAGGTAGCTTTTTACTTTTTGTAATGTAAGCCACCGAAAAATATGTATATAAATGAAATTATTGCAGTAAAAACATACGAATACAGCCTTCCTGCAACGCAGTCCCTTTTGAAACACTAAGATATTTAAAAATATAAATTTTTAGCGTGTGATTTTAAAACAGTGAAGATAGTTATTTTTTTAAATATTCAACACTACTAATGGATGACCTAAAAAACACTGTTACGCATTTTCAAAACGCCATACGGTTAGTAAAAGATAAATATTTTTTAATCTTTGAAAATATAACATAACCACGAATGAAAATATGTAATAACCTCTTTCGAGTTAGCGATGATTCCGAAAAGCTTTCTTCATCTGTAGAAAATTCAGGAGCTATTATATTTTACAGATTTAAAGAACTTATAAAAACAGTTTCTTTTGTTGCCACTGATTTTCGGAAATGTTTCTGAGTATTTTTTATAGTGTATTAATTAGTTTTCTGAAATCAGAATATCGTTTTTTAAGATACAACAGATTCTCAATTAAACCTTTTCAGCTGCAAAATGTTATTTATACATGTAATAATAACAAAATAATGTTAATTTTATTGTTAATGTTAATGCTGTTATTTTATCGCGTTTGTCTGTAAAGCATGTTTGTTTAACATGAAAATTTTCACTTGAGAATGGATAGCATCCGAAAAATCTTAATTTCGGGTTGAGAAAACTGATTAATACGCTATGAAAACTTCTCGGAAACGTTTTCGAAAAACAATGGTAGCAAAAGAAAATTTGTTTCCACAAATACTCTTTTAAATCTCGCAAACATATTCTTTTCTGATGTTTCTAAAGATAGAGAACGCTCTTCGGAATCGTGGGTTACTCGCAACAGGTTAGTTTTATATTTCCATTCGTGGTTATATTATATTTACCTACATTAAGAAACATTAGTCTTTTTTTTCTATTGTGTAAGAACATTAAACGGACATTATTCTGCAAAAGTTGTGCATAAATAGAAAGTAATATTTGTTTTCGTGTTTTTTTCTACATTTTGAAAAATTTCGTCTGTGCGCATCATGAACTGATGAATTTGATAGTAAAACCCCCCAAAACAACAACAATAATAATAAAAAAATGTACAGTAAATAATAATAAATAGAGCGGCTGGGTGTGGCAAGTCACTTTTAAATTAATTATATTATCTGCAAATTCTAATACAGATATAATTTTATATCGTAGCGAGATTTTTATTAACCAATCTATTTTGTTTTACAGGAAGATGTATAAAATTTTGTTAACGAGTTTCTTGAAAAATAAAGAGTTACATAACGCAAAATATTGCATAAATTTCAGTGGAAAGTTAGAAGAATTTTTCATACATCTTGCATCAAAAACATATTTTATTCATAAAGGGAAAAGACACGCATGAAAATTTATATATTCAGGTTTTTGAAGTTGCTGAATGTATTTGCATAGCATTTCTGAAAAATTTATAGGATTTCCTTTTAGGGCGTATATGTCAGAAATATTTTATAGCTTATTTTGCATCAAATGATTTAAACTCGTTTTGAAGGAAATATTACTTAGTTTAAAGGAAATAACATCAGGAAATGTTAAACAATCAATAAAATCAGATTTTTTCCCCCCTTGTAGATAAACTATTTGAAGCGGTTGTAAAAGCAGAAATTGCATAACAGTTATGTTCAATATTAAGTCAAATTCTTTTTATAAAGTAATAAATTGAATGCAATATCAATTGAAAACATAATTGTATCGTGATCATATCGTGATATCGAAAGTTGTGAGAGACATTAACAGTTTTTGAATTTTAAAACATTTTTGATTTAAAAATATTACACAATACACTGGGATAAGAATTATTATTATTAATCTCTTCGCGACGAGAGTCAGTTACCTCTCTTTTATTTTCTTGGCACCACTTTTTCTAAAAAAACTTCTTTTTTTTCCTCCACATACTGGTGTCCAAATACAAGGATTTTGCACACCCTATACGGCATAGTTACGGAAGAGTTGAAGGAGTTAAAGAATCAAGACAAAAAATAAATTTTTCCCTTTTTATTTTCGAGTAATATGAAGACATGATTATAAACAAAAAAATATGTATGTATGCACGCACCAGGTTGGTTGATTTTATGACGGCCGTTTAACTACTCCAGGAATATAGGACCTAGGGGAGAGTGTCCTCCGTGGGGGTCTTTCTAAGGGATCCCAACCCGTATTTACGGCAAGGTTCGAAGAAAACCACGGAAAACTCCGTACGGTTAGGTCGACGAACGCGAGAGGGGTTTGAACCCAGCACCCAACACCCAGCAGAAAAATATGCACCTATGTTCAGTCTGTGTGAAAAAGAAAAAAAAAGATACACACTTAATCTTTCTAACGCAAGTCATCATACACAAATGTGACCGAGGACAATTTATTAATAATAACGTCTACTAATTAATGCAATGCTAATATTTTTCTTAAAGAGTTGTGTACATATAGAAATTATAACAATATTTAAAATTATCTATACTAACACCTAATTTCAACATCATATGTGGATTATAAGGATTAACTTCGAAAAAGTATATATTTTGAAATTAATTTCGAAAAAATATATATTTTGAAATTAATTTTTGAAACAAATTTGAAACGTAACCTATATTTTTTTTAGAACAGAAATCTATTTCTAGAAGCTTCAAATATCCGAATCCCAAATTACAGCTCATTTATCCAAGTAGAATTTGAGTTATGCTTTAAAACAACCTGCATTGAATCTGTTTTGCAACGATTAAAAATAAATTTAACATTAAGAGTTCCAAACTTTAAACCTTCATAATTTCTAAACTACTTTACGAATGTCTTTCCGTTTGATATCCAAAGGTAAAACTTACGGAAGCATCTCAATATCGTCAAAATTAGGTATTGGAAATTTGAAAGTTTGTTATAATTTCTATATGTAGATGACTCTATAACCAAAATTTAAATATAGCTTATTAAATAACAGACGTTATTACGAATCGATTGGAACCAGTTACATTTTTATACGATGATTTGCGACAGAGTTAGTAGAAGGTGATCACCATTTTTTTTTTGTTCTGGACTGTGCATTTCCATTCAGACATCGCCGTAACGAAAATTCAAATATGCTGATGCTCAGCATATGTATCAAGTTGTGGCATGAGCCATATCTATAACATATCGCAATAACTACTGTATATAACAGTTTCCTCAGGGATAATTTGTGGCAGAGTTAGCAGGGTATTTTTTCTATTTTTATTTTTTTACATTGAAAATTTTACATTCAAATACTATATTTTATTTACTTTGGAAGTTTTAGTTATAATTTACTTAATTTGAAGAATATTTTATTTTATATTTTTAATATGTTGAAAAAACATTAAACCCACGTAGAAGTTCAGTGAAAACATTATTCTTGTAAAATTCTACATTATTAGGTTTAAAATTTTTATAGAAAAAGTTTCATGTTATACTTATTCGTATTTTTAGTGTAACAATTTTCATACTAATCACGTAATATGGTAATGTGAGATACTGTAAGTATCTCACATTACTTATGTTGAAGATCCTCTTTAAGTTTAGAATAAATTTTATATATAGATATTGCTTTCAAAGAAGCGGTGACCATTTCTCTAAACTTGGTAAGCTTGCCGCATAAGCCGAATAGTGGTGTTTTATTCGATGTGATTGATTAAAATTTAATTTTGTACCTTTAAAATTTCACATGACTGTCAAAAACCAACCATGAGGTAAGTAAAATTTATGCAAAATGTCATTAGATGTTCTTTGTAAAAAAGCGGTGACTATTTCTCTAAACTTGGTAAGCATGCCACATTAGCGTAATATTTTTGTTTTTATCCAATGTGATTTATTAAAATTTCATTTTGTATTTTTAAAATTACACACGCCTGAAAACAACTTCCGAAGAGGTAAGTAAAATGTATGTAAAATTTTAAGCAGAAGTACCACACAGAAGCGCAGATATACTAAAGATCATGCCTAACGTTCACGACTGGAATTCGCCAACGTATCACGTGGAAATTTGTATCAAAATATAAATTCGACTAATTAAATTCCTTCGTAGGAAGTAAGTTTTAAATGCGCATTTATGACATTTCCTACCACCTGCTCTACAAGCCCACAGAAAAATGTATCATGTGGAATTTTTTATTAAAACACAAGCAACCTGCTTCTGCTTCGTATGAGTGCCATGCTGTTTTAAAGTTATCGCTAAAAACATTTATCTGTAAAGTTCAAACTCGACATCATTTTTAATTTCCACAAATAAAAAAATTACAGATTACATTTGAATTTTTTTTTTATTCTATCAAGTAAAAACACTGTCGACGTCATACATAAAAATGTCACTGGAAATGCACAAATAGTCTGAGAAATGAGAGATAAAATTTACAATACATATCAGAAATATTAAAAAAAAATCGCCTGCTACGGCTTTCGTGGTAATCATGTATATCATAGCCCTAAAAATACCCTTTTTTAATACAGGCACCAACAATAGGTAACAAAAATGATACATTTCCAAATATTACTTTAATGACCGAATTTGACATTGAATATTTCTTTTAAGCCGCACAAACATTCCTTTCATATTTAAATTAAATACCTTCATTTTTTAATATTATTTCTAATTAAAGCTTTTTTCTTTGTATTTTAAGTAAAATTAGCAATTAGTTATTTTATTTTTCTAGGTGTTTGCATTTTTTTAATCTGTAACTGATATAGCCATTTCCCAAAGTCCGTTAATCAAATGGTAGTATAATGTACCGTTACCAAGATGAAAAACATATACCAATGGCAACCTTTCCGTGCAAAACAAAAATAAAATATTAAATTTTATAATCAAAAATCCTGGTTATATCGGTATATTATATATCAAAATGACCGCGAGAATTTTGTCGCTCCGATGGTGCAAACCGCAAGAAAATATATCGAGTACTTTTTGAAATTACCCCGGACATACACTTTTAGGGCTTCTTTCTTTATAACATATTATGAAATGATAAAATTGAGTATTGTGGAAGCTTTTGTGATGATTTCACCAAAATTCATTCATTGGGAAGTGAGTTTAAGTTGCATAGATAAGCAATTTTTCACTAGGTGTGCTACTGACTCAAAAGACCTAGCACGTGATGGTTTTTACCAAAAACATAAATTTGACCATAGAGGAATCTTATTCTGAAGATCTAAGAGTAATTCGTTTGTGGAAAATGAGTTTAAATTGCGTAGTCATGAAATTTCACACCAGGGGCACTCCCAGCATAAAAGCCCCATCACACGTGAAAAGCTTTATCAAAACTTAAAGTTGACCATAACAGATACTTCTTATTATCTGAAAGAAATTCCTTCGCAAGAAGTGTGTTTAAATTACTAAGTTATGCCGTTTTCTGACAAATGACACTACTAGCATGATAGTGTTTTCACTATCATATCTGAAAAAAAAAAAAAAAAAAAAAAAAAAACTTATTTTATCAAAATAACAAATTGTGAACTTATTTTATCAAAACATAAAATTGACTATGACAGAAACTTATTCTGAAGATTAGAGCGGAAATCGCGAGTTTAAATTGCGTCTGAAAAAAATTGATGAAGGCATAGTTATGTATGTACATGAAGGATCATAATTGAAATAGAAGACAGAGAAAAATACCAAAGCAAACAACACAGTTAAAACAAAAGAAAAAATTACACCTCGCTATTTAAGAAATCTTTTTTGTTGTAAATGTTGGTTGACACAAACCAACTACGGATGATAGAAACCGTTGATGGCAACATTTTGCCAGCCTTAGAAGCAAAACAATATCGCGTCAATATTGGCTAAATTTTGACAAAATATCGTTTCCTTGGCCAAGTATAAGTATGAAATGTTACCCTAAAATTATGCGTTTATATTATAACAATATTGCGTCAAAATTAACAAGAACTATTTCGCCAACAATGTCAGTAAAACCTACATTTTCGCAATATTGACATTTCATTGACGCATATTTGAAAGGTAAATTCAATATTTTTGAAATATTCGTATTCCATTGGATATATTTTCAACGTCGTAAATCTAACTTTTATGCAGTATTGGCATTTTATTATAAATATTCAAACACAAAACCAATATTTAACCAACATTGGTATTACATCGCAAAGAGTTTGCTAACAGACTCTGTCTTTGGGAAAAGCACTTTTAATGGACTACTTTTAAGGGAATCAGGTATGTATATATTTATTGGTTAGATTACGGCACCCTGGTAATCTCTTGTACACGGTTCCTACTTGGACCACCTGCTTAAAGCGGAATTTGCCTCACTGCACCCATGCTTGAAATATGATTCGAACTCAGCCCTTCTTGACTAATCAGGAGTGTAGGAAAACAAGCTTAAATTAAAATATTAATCTCCCAGTTTCTAATGCATTGGCCTTGGAAAAGTTTATAACTATTACAACGCTCATGATAAAGCTTAGAATATCTTCTAAAGTTAGTAAAAAGATTGGTAAAGTTTTGTATAAATCAAACATGTTATGAAATTTCTTAATACAGAGAAGGGAGCTTTATTAAACAGAATAGAGTCGTTTCATTTTGTTATCTTGTGATAACAATACTTTAATCTCTGAGGTCTAAAAGTAGGCTTAGCGAAGGTAAAAATTTTCTACCAACCACATTGACTGGTAAGTCTGATTTTCTACCAGCCAGATGTAAAAACCTACCAGCCATAAATCAAATGCAGAGAATAAGTTTCATAAAGTAGATTTCATGATGTACGATTTTTTAACACTTTATTTACAAAAATAAAATTATGTTATCAAATTTAACAGAGATGTTTTTGTTTTTCCATATCAATTTTCTTAAAATTTTGTTTATTGAATTATTAGCACGTGAAAGAGTGGGTGATGTTGTATTTCTAAATGCAGACGTTGTAATCTGCTGTGCTTTTTGTCTTGCAGCTAATGCAGTAGATACTAATGGAATTAGATTGGGGTTAACTTTTTCAAAGCCACTTGAATCGCTGTCATTAACAGAGCTATTACGACTAATAAACTTGGATCAGCATCAGAGTTTGTAAAATTTAAATTATCTTCACTATCAGAGAGTAAACTATTTCAAACTTCAACAATTTCTTCATCATTCAAATATTTTTTCTACGTTTTATAAAACAGTTATCCATTCTAAAAAACAAAACAAAATATTTTAATGATGAATTGTCACCGGTGGGAGTTGGACCAGGGATTTCAAGAACAATAGGCGAGAGCGTTAGCGTCGAACAAAAGGCCAAGCCAGTTGCTCTAAGATAAAAACTCGCTTTATACTATTCAAGTGACATTATATCGCTACAAGCTCCATCCTCAATGAGAAAGATGTTTTGTTGAGAAGCGATGCGCATGCTTGAGTGATGCCGTCGTGCTTGCGATGCGCGTCGTGAGCATTTCACAGTCTTTGCATGCTGGGAAATGAGTTTGAGTGGTGTTGCCATCTGTTGCTAATGAGAGGAGACGTTTGTGGTTGTTGTTGAAGATTGCATGTTTGTTCGGGTTGCCAATTTAATGTTTGATGATAGGCGCCAGTGGACGTTGAACCAGGGATCTCAAGAACACTAAGCGAGAGCGTTAGCATCGATCAAAAGCCCAAGCCAGTTTCTCTGAGCTAGTAACTAGCTTTATACTTTTCAAGTGAGTTGAGATCGATACAATATAAAGAAAACGCCTAAGTAAAGAAGGTACATTCAAAAAATTAATTTAACAACCAAAAAAAGCATTTATAAAATTCAGAAATTACTACTATTCAAATAATTTTGCAGATAAAGGTATCTAAACAAAATGCATTGTGTTACTATAGAATTAGGCCATAATGCAAACTGGTGTATAATAGAATTAAATATAAAATAATGGTTTTAAAACTTAATTAATTTTATTTGAAAAAATATTGACATAAAATTGAAAGTACATACATTGAACAACTAGAAAAAAAAATTGCTAGGATTCAGCAGTTACAAATAGAAGCAAAATCTACAATGTAAATCTATCAAAAATATGAACATTTGTAAACCTAAATAAAGTTTGTTCTCTAGCACATAACTGCCTACTGCTGCCAAATACTGATGAAATTTAGAATTAAATGAAGAATAGAAGCGATTCGTATGTAATTCAGTGTGAAATATATGCAAATTTTGTCTTCATAGATATAGTATAGGGTGAAATTTTAATTGATTTACATATGAATCACTGCGCATTGTAGGGTTAAAGAGACTGATCAAAGCATAATTATTATATGATATTAATTTTATTTGCTGTTATTTGAAGCGAAATCATCTTTTATATGTAAAGTGTCTGATTTTAGCATTACTAATTTTCGCCACTTTAATTTCATAACATTCCCTGATTCAAACTCTTAAAAAAGCTTTCTATTGCAGTTTATCATCATAAGATTATATAATGCATCTTTCTGGAGCTAAGCAGGAAATGTGATTCGTAAATGAAAATCCATGTTCACCTGGAACTGCTCTGATAGGAATTGCAAAATTTAAGCTCCATCAGTTTCATAATATTCAGGAAATACTCTAATCTTCTTTGGAAGTTATTCTAGAAAATCACGATTATAAAATATTTTGCTTGAACCAATTCATGTTTTAATTTTGACTCCGTCCTATACACTCTTTTTCCTTTCTCATTTTTCAAAATATTGTTTAAGGACAGGAAAGGACAATAAAATTTTCTTGCTGCTTGTTGGGTGTTAAAATTTTACTGGCCATACCTACTCGCCATTTTGGGAGTGGCGAGCATCATTCGCCTGTCTAATACAGAACTCATATCTAGGTACGTTTTTCATATTCTTTAAAATATTTAATTTCGCGTCTTTAGTCCTTTAATTGTAAATTTAAATTAGTCTTTTATATAACATAAAAGGCTAACGTTCTAGTCTAGATTAAAAAAAAAATTCTTGTTTAAATAAATTTTTTAAAAGTCTTAAAATTATATTTAAAATTTTAAATAAAATTAATATGCAAATTCCAATAACATCTATTCCAAGTTGGGAAATTGAAAGGAAGTATTAACATATATGTTTTTTAATAGCTTAGTTTTAAATTTGAAAAACAATAAAGTGCTCTTTCTTTAAAAAAAGGAAAATAAATACTAATATGTCTATCCATTTTCTTTTATACCTAAGCTGTTAACATATCTGCTGGATTTTTTTTCAAATTATGATCATAGAATATGTTTCAAATTTACGTAGATTGATACTTCTCTGAATGTGCTTATTTTTTTTCTTTTTGAAGCAATTGCAAAACGATTGTAGACAGATAAAATGAATGTAGTATTTCTATGTGTGGTAAAAAAGAAACATTGAAACATATCCTGAAAATTGTAAGCGTTATGCAATGTTACGAGTGATAAAATATGCGTCTTTTTCTAAAATAAAATGATTTATTTTGCAGAACCGAAAGAAAGATTTGTTTAATATGTAAATTTGACTGATATGCTTTGCATTTCTTTTAGTTTTATAAATAAAAAATGTAGAATCTTCATTGCATTGCATGCATTTTATTCTGGTATTTTAGAAAACACAGGTATCTTTTATTTATTTATTTCTTCTGGAAAAAAAGGGCTATGCACAAAGTTTTACATGTATGCTACTTAATGCAAATGTATTTTCAAACAGAAATGTTTGATAGAAGTTTGAGGAGAAAAACAATAACAAATATGAATGTAACATGACAAGAAATACTATTTCTACAAATTAATGTACCTTTTACACATCACGTTAATAGAGCGATGCTCAGTCATATATATTTTTTAAATTGTTTTTAATTATAATTTTTTATAGTGGTATCTATTGAGCACATAAAAAAAATCTAGCTTTGACTATTTTGACGTTTGCCCGACTGAGACGTTAAAGCAAGTTCTGAATGTGCTGGGCAAGGGCAGCGCAACTTACATTTGAACACACCACATGTCCTGAAGACTAACTTTTACTCAATGTTTTCCACCGCAATTTTTATTCTCACTGGAAGGAAGAAATCTATCGGCTTGGTACCCCTCTCCGACCTACTGACCTCCCAGTAGAGTCCTGCACGGGTCGGGTACAAATCGACCTGAACCCGAAAATTTGATTTAAAGTTAACCCGAGTCCCGAAACAAACCCGAACCCGAAATGACAAAAAATTAATCAGTATTTTAATACAATTATGGAAAAAATGGTCTACAATTATATCGACAATGTCAGTTTTTTGTGCATAAAAATGAACATATAGACATTCATTAATATTCAAGGATTTCCTTTCGAAACAAATCGGGTCAACTCGAACCCGACCTGAAAGAGTCAAAATCTACCCCGAACCCCGAAACATCTAAAGTCAACCCTTCCCGATACCGATCAACAACGAAAACAATTAGCGTCAACCTGACCCGACCCAAACCACGGGTTGGGTCAAATTAGGGTAAAAACGGGTTACCCGACCCCATACAGGATTCTACTTACAACTAATTTCCACACCTCTGAACTTACGCGCCGTTTTATAGTCAGGTAAACAAAGGTTCTTTTGTATATTTGAAGTAACGTTTCGGAAAGTTTGTGCACAGTAGAGTTAAAATTTGCATTTACACTCAATATTCAAGTTAGTATACATACTCAGGACGGCAGGTTATGTTCTTGAAGTTTATCAGAATAGAGGGAGTCCATCGGTGTTTAGGTACCAAGAGAACACTGCCAAAATCCGAAATTTCTTTTAAAATTTGTTCATTCATTCATGTCTGCTTACAGAAAATTTAGTTCCAAACTTCACTGGTAGTGCTATTCTTACTGATTCTTGGGTTTCAGCTAACCAAAAATAACCTTTTTGATTAAAAAAACAAACAAACAGACAAACAAAAAAAATGCGCTGCAATCTCGTATAGGCGATAATTTGTCCCATACTGCGAAATAATACAAAAATACGCTAAACAAAATGACTTAAATAATGTATCACAAAATTTTCATGAAAGATTATGAGCATGGTCCATCCACATTTCATGTACAGGACAGTCTAAAAATCCACCAAAATTTTTCCAAGTTCAATTGTATTCTGCCGAGAACAACAACTTTGGTTCCAAACTTTACTTGGAATGTTTTTTACACTCGTTCCGGATTTTTAGCTGACTGAATGCCTTTTCGACATCGAAAATATTGTGCAAGTGACAAAGTCCTGTTTTTAATCCTGTGAAATAATACAAAAGACACGGTAAGCAAAATGTCTTAATTGAAATATCACGAAATTTTCATTGAAAATTACTAAAATGTATACAGGGCTGTCACTTGCGACTATTTTTATATTCTACCGCAGCACTATTTAAAAAAATTAATTTTGTAGGATATTTCTCTTGCGTATGTTGTTAAAGTGTATTTGAAAAAAATTTGTTTTGAGAAAGTGGAGCGAGATAGAATTAAAAAGTAATCACCAGTGGCAGTCCTGTGTATAAAGTCATCTGCACAACCACACCAACATGCATTTTACTTACCCATCATACGTGTAGTATAGGGTAAGTCTTCTAACCATTTTGAAAATCGAAACAAAATTTTTACGGATTTACACGTTTCAGACACTGGAGATTCCGAAAAACATATTTTTAGAAAAAAAAAATTGCCGTCCGTCTGTGTGTCTGTAAACGCTCTATCTTCCGAAAAAATTGAGATAGAGACTTGAAATTTGGTATGTACTTATAGTATGTAATAATGGAAAGAAGCTTATTGAATTTCAGTAACCTCGATTATCCGGAACTATTTTTTTCGGACTCTCGAAATTTTCGTTCTGATAAAACGTATATAAAAATTTTCGAAATTGTTTATTTTAAGGAGTGAATATAAAAAACAATAAAAAAAACATAAATTTTGCATAAAGCATGAAGTCGATCGGATAATGAGTTGCCGAGATATTTGTAATTCTATTTTCCACACTCTTCGATTTTTCATGACCCTGTATTTCATCCAAATTTCAATTCAAAGATATATTTTAATTGGAAATGAGACGCTTAATCACATGAAGTAAACCGCTAGTTAAAAGGATGATTGTTTTTGGAGTTATAAGGATGTTTCTTTTAAGCAATTCAGTAATCGAGCCTTTAAAGTTTATGACGTCATCAAGCCACGATTTTAATCAAATTGCAATGTATTTTATAAGTAGTTTACACATTTTTAATTTTAATATTTTACATTATGCATATACATGATGGGTAAGTATTAAGGTGGTCCCCAACGACTAGTTTAATTACCACTTGTTAAATTAAAAAAAATATTTATAAATTAGTTCATTATTGTATTTAAGCCTGTAACAAAATTGGGACAAGATTTCATTGGAATGTTCTTCCTACATGTTCCGGACTTTCTGCTGCCCGAATGTGTTTTTCAATGAAAAATACTCTCTGCCATCGTGAGTAGGTGACATTTTGTTTTCGTGCATATTTACTTACCAATTGTTAAATTCGAGAAAATATTTACAAGTTCGTTCATTATTGTACTTCTGCCTGTACCAAAGTTGGGTCAAGATTTCATTTGGAATGCTCTGTTCATTTGTTCCGAACTTTTTGCTGTTCGAATGTGTTTTTAGATGACAAATACGCTCTGCCATCGTGTGTAGTTGAAATTAGTTTTTGAATCCTAAGAAATAATATGTAAACACATGCTAAAAAATTGGCCTAAAGAACATATCACAACAATTTTAAAAAGTACACTTAATATTTGCTGACATATTTATGTGTAATCGTGGTAAGTAAATTTTCTAAGATACTCTATTTGTTATAACATTAACCCTTTAGGTACATATTTATTTGAAAAAAAAAAAAACATACAGAACAGACACACCAGAAATTTGGAATAGTGTTTTTCTGTATTTGTTGACACAGATATTCCCTGATTAAAAAGAAGCGAGAAGTACTTGAATTTTCTGATATAAATTCGAAATTTCTGAATAATAATGAAAAAAAAATCCTTGGACAATACTGATGACGAGTCTCAGTCGTCAAATGTACCCAAGGGATTAACAATATATTTGTTATCAAAGTATGACATTTTCCGAAGAAAATAATTTGGAATTTCATAATTGTTTATAATATCAGATTTCTCTCTCGAATTTTCCATAATTAAAGGCAAAATGTATAAAACTCAGTAATCTATCGTTGGAATTTTTCCTAAATTGATATGGGAGTTTTCAAACATTTTCGATTTAATTAATAGTAAATAATTTGCTTAATTTCAACGGATAGGTAAATTTGTAAATTGGATTAATAATAACGAATTTAACAAGCTACACTGTGAAACAAATGTAATTAATTTACAAATATTTTATGTGTTTAGAAACGAAGCATCAAATATTCTTAATTTAATAATCAGTAAGCAATTTGCGTAAAATTAATAAATATATATTGTTACACACTAATCGTTAATAATTAAATTATGAAGATGTATTTGGAAACAAAATCATTTGATTAATAAATTCTTTTACGCTTTAATGAAGGAAGTATCATCTAAAATATTTAGATATATTTACTGCAAATTCTGTATCAAAATAGTTTTGTTTAACATGGTATATTTACGAGCCGTGAATGCATTCACAGAGTATAAAATTTAATTAAATTGAGCATTTTAATTAATATTTGATTAATTAAACTAAATTTGAATTTTTAAAGCGGTTAATTTTAACTGAATTATTCCGAAACCCACTTTCCAAATACCCATAACATGTTTTAATTGTGACAAAAGTTATTTATTTTAATTGAACTGAAAATTTAAATAACATGCTTATTTAGCTGTCTGAGGTTGATAAAACATAATGTGATTGTAATTTCTCTGTTTTCAATTACTGCATTTATGTTGATTTAAAATGTCAACTCAAATTATATATTCTTAAAAGTGACATAAAGTGTTAGTTGGGAATATTTAAAAAAAAAAAAAAAACCTGAATGTATTTCAACACATTTAAGTTCTGATCTTAGATAAATTCAATATTCTGCAAATAATTTTATCTTTATTGTTATAATACTAAGTAAAAATTGCACTTCTTTGGTCTAAAATGTACGGGATTTTTAGTATCTGTTTTCGGTTACAAGGAAAAGAGATATCACCTCTGGATTTTTTCCATTACATCTATTGACATTTCACTTATATATTTAAACATTTGTGTGTAAATAATAATAATAATAATAATAATAATAATAATAATTATACGCCTTCGTGCGAACTGGGGGAACCTGCAGATGTGTGTTGCGAACTTACAAGCGGGTGACCGTTTTGGTCGCCAAATTATGAAAAAGCATAAAATTCTCTGGAGATTATACCAACATTTAATCAAAAAAGTTGATTGTTAACAAAATGGTGGTCATATGAACAACAACAACAAAAAAAAATTATACTTTTCGGTGGTATAAGCTCCAGCAAAAACAATTACCTATCATAAAAGAAAAAAAAAATAATAATACGCCTTGTGTGAACGGGGAGAGCCTGCAGGTGTGCGAAGTGAACTTACAATCGGGTGAACGTTTTGGACGCCAAATAATGAAAGAGCATAAAATTCGCTGTAGATTATACCAACATTTAATCAAAAAAGTTGATTGTTAACAAAATGGCGGTCATATGAATAAAAAAGTTTTAAATTCTACTTTTCGGTGGTATAAGTTCCAGAAAAAAAAATTACCTTTCATAAAAAAAAAAAAAAAAAAAAAAATACGCCTTGTGCGAACGGGGAGAGCCTGCAGGTGTGCGCCTTGAACTTACAGTCGGGTGAACGTTTTAGACGCCAAATAATGAAAGAGCATAAAATTCTCTGTAGATTATACCAACATTTAGTCAAAAAAGTTGATTGTTAACAAAATGGCGGTCATATGAACAAAAAAATTTAAATTCTACTTTTCGGTGGTATAAGTTCCTGCAAAAACAATTACCTTTCATAAAAAAAAAAAAAAATAATAATACGCCTTGTGCGAACGGGGAGAGCCTGCAGGTGTGCGCCGTGAACTTAGAATCGGGTGAACGTTTTGGACGCCAAATAATGAAACAGCATAAAATTCTCTGTAGATTATACCCACATTTAGTCAAAAAAGTTGATTGTTAACAGAATGGCGGTCATATGAACAAAAAAATTTAAATTCTACTCTTCGGTGGTATAGTTCCAGCAAAAACTTTTCCTAAAAAAAAATAATAATACGCCTTGTGCGAACGGGGAGAGCCTGCAGGTGTGCGCCTTGAACTTACAACCGGGTGAACGTTTTGGACGCCAAATAATGAAAGAGCATAAAATTCTCTGGAGATTATACCAACATTTAGTCAAAAAAGTTGATTGTTAACAAAATGGCGGTCATATGAACAAAAAAAAATTAAATTCTACTTTTCGGTGGTATAAGTTCCAGCAAAAACAATTACCTTTCATAAAAAAAAAAAAAAAAAAAAAAAAAAATAATACGCCTTGTGCGAACGGGGAGAGCCTGCAGGTGTGCGCCGTGAACTTACAACCGGGTGAACGTTTTGGACGCCAAATAATGAAAGAGCATAAAATTCTCTGTAGATTATATCCACATTTAGTCAAAAAAGTTGATTGTTAACAAAATGGCGGTCATATGAACAAAAAAATTCAAATTGCTTAATAAATATTTTTATTAATATCTTTTTAAGTTTTGATCCGATTTTCATAAAATTTGAATTGATTCAACAAAATTCTGCAACGATTATATACATTAAATTTCAAACCATTCGGTAGGGTAGTTTTTGTGCTGTTATATGCGAACAGACGGACGGACGGATGGACCAGACGTATAAAGTGCCATGTATTTATATAATTACGAACGTACCTAAAAACGAAAGAAAAGTTAAGCACATTATAAAATACGATTCTCAAAAATGAAAGCTTTCAAATTATTTAAGGGCACTTTAGGGTAGGTTATTTTTTAAGACACATCATCTATGATAAGAAAACTTTCTAATAAAAATAGTTCGATGCTTAAGGTCCTACCCCCAAATCGCTGTTTGGCGAAACATTTCGAATTTTTTTTTATTATTTTAAATTAAAGTTCAAACATTTAGAATTCCAAAAATTCCTTTCTTTAGGTTCGGCGAAAATTTGAAGTAAAGATCTTGCCCAAATTATAGTAACACTGAACTGAATTTTCTAAAATTGGAACTGGCCTGAAAAATCACGAAAAGTCTCATTTTTTAAAAGGTTTTTAAGATATCCAAATAAAATAAGGTTTTGCTCATTGGTATATTATGAAGCAAACTATAGCCTGTAAATAAGCATGTATTAATTTAAGAGCTATCCATCTATTTAAAGCAGTTTGGTAATTTTGTCAAATTTCCATCGAAATTGGACCGTATACGCATGCGTTAAAAATATCTTCCGCCAATGAGGTGAGGGATATTTCCTGTCTCTAGAGTCACATTAGATTACAAACTGTTTACAAAACGACTGAGGATCGTTCTGTGGGTATGGCGTCGGCAAGAAGTTTAGATTACAATTGTGAGGTATTTTTTCATTTTATCTTTATTTATTTTGTTTTTATTTAGTTCATGAACATAGAAATATATATCTATTTCTGTGTACATGATTGAATTCTTTGGATATCTCTTAATTATTTTTGTTCGCGAAAAACAGAAATTTCATTTTTTGAATATAATATTTCAGATGTTTTAATAGTTAACATTCGGCTGTTTGAAAATGAGGTGCCACTTTTTGCTGTTGTCTATTGATAGACGATGTTAGAGAATCAATGCATAAAATACTCTGCATGTACTCGCCTAATACTAAATATAACCAATGCTAAATATAACCTAATACTAAAATATACAAAAGGCTGTTTCAGCATCTTACAAATTTCTATTATGTTTCATTCTAAGAGTTCCTAAATAAGCCAGACTGCAAATATATTTCCAGAAAAAAAGAACTGATCGTACTATAAATAGTTTCCATCCAGTATAATTATATGGTGAATCCAAAGAATTCAACAAACCAGAATAAATAATGATAAAAGGAAAAAGTACCAAATATTTATTGTAATCCAAATTTCCAAAACACCACTCACTCGTGGGGGGGGGGGGGGAGAGATTGTAATTTTAGTAATTTGGTGGCACAAAAATTACACGAATTTCTTCAGTTTGCTGCGGGGAGAAAAATTGCAAAAATCAACCAGCAGCTGCACGAAAAAAAAAAAAAAAAAAACATCAGCAGGGACAAATTTAGAAACTTGCTGTGTCGCCAATCCATATATTTAAAGCCGTTTGCATTAGAAGTGTATTTGAGATTTTTTAAGATTGGTCATTCCTCTCGAGTTACTTTAATTTTGAGATTTTTTAAGGTCGGTTATTCCTCTTGAGTTACTTTAAATATGACAAGTTTGGTTTACGATTTATCTTGGATAACTATTATCAGGTAATTTTTCATTTTATTATTTTGGTTTATTGAGTTGATGAACATAGTAAACATAATTATGATTGAGTTCCTTGCTTTCGTGAACACAAAATTAGAGATACATTCTGGTGTATTTTTTTCTTCTTTTTATGTCGTATGTATATTGCAAATTAAAATTTTTTAAACCCAAAAGTAATGGTCGAGATTTTATTAGGATTTATTTTTTGAAGGAGTTTATTTTTACTTTGAAAAGCTGAATGTTTTAATAGTTACATTCGGCAGTAAAATATCGAAAACTTTGATTATATAAAACAGTTTGAAAATGATTGCCACGTTTTTGTTGTTGTTTATTGATTTTTGCTTACATCATGTGCTAATTTCCAAAATAATTTACAGAGCCAGTGTGTAAGTGGCCATATGAATTAGTTAAAATACAGCAGAATGTAAATGATTTTCTGTACGATACAAACAGCATCCAAAGGATTCAATCATGAACACATGTTCATCAACTCAACAAACCAAACTGAAAAAATACCTGATAATAGTTATCCAAGCTAAAAAAAAATATATTTTTTTGACTTCAAGAGATATAAAAAAGGTTATTTAGTTTTTTTTTTTTTTTTTTTTTTTATAATCTTTTTTACCACTTCCCCATAAACCACCAGTTTCATAAGAAATCTCTGTGAAAACATATATTTTACACTTTATTGAAGGTTTTCATTTCTTAATTGAAACATCAAACTCAGTTTAACGTTATAGTAGAGTGTAAAATGTATATTTTCATTAAGATTTGTTATTGAATTAATTTTGCTTCATAAACAATTCTTGAATGTTTTGATTTATTATTGCTTTCATTATTGGTCGATAACGATTTCATTTTATACCATATTGCATCTCTGTTCTGGGCGATACTTATTAAACTCATAATTTGTCACAAAATGGTGATTTTATTGACTTTGTGCTTACAAATCAAAATGGTATCTTGATAATATACATCTTTGCCCAAGAATGTGACAAAAAAAAAAAAAAAAAAAAACTATTTTTGATTTTAGGAAAACTTAAAGAGGTTATTTAGTTTGTTTTTTTTGTTGTTCGGTTAATTTTTTTTGCCACTTTCCCATATACTATCAGTTTCATAAGAAATCTCTATGAAAACATATATTTTACACTTTATTGAATGTTTTCATTTCTTAATTGATACATCAAACTCAGTTTAAAGTTATAGTAGAGTGTAAAATGTATATTTTCATTAAGATTTGTTATTGAATTAATTTTGCTTCATAAACAATTCTTGAATGTTTTGATTTATTATTGCTTTCATTATTGGGTGATAACGATTTCATTTTATACCAGATTGCATCTCTGTTCTGGGCGATACTTATTAAACTCATAATTTGTCACAAAATGTTGATTTTATTGACTCTGTGCTTACAAATCAAAATGGTATCTTGATAATATACATCTTTGCCCAAGAATGCGACAAAAAAAAAACAACTATTTTTGATTTTAGGAAAACTTAAAGAGGTTATTTAGTTTTTTTGTTTGTTTATTTTGTTCGGTTAATCTTTTTTGCCACTTTCCCATATACTATCAGTTTCATAAGAAATCTCTATGAAAACATATATTTTACACTTTATTGAATGTTTTCATTTCTTAATTGATACATCAAACTCAGTTTAAAGTTATAGTAGAGTGTAAAATGTATATTTTCATTACGATTTGTTATTGAATTAATTTTGCTTCATAAACAACTAGATGGAACCCTGTCAAAATTTGATGGCAAACTTTGACAGGGCTTTTTTATTTTTATGGCACTTGATAGTGCCATAAAAATAAAATTCATAATGCTTTAAAATGTTTGAAATTTTTGCAGAATAATTCAAATAAATAAAACACTCACCTTGAATTAAAGTTAGGTTGGGGACCAGCAATTGGCTGAGTAGTGAGTACTTTTCCATCTATTGATCCAATAACCATTTTGTCATAGTGTATCCAAATACAGTATTTGTGATATAGGTCAAAATTAGCACTCGCTAAATATAATGATTATGAACCATGATTTTTCTGTTATTGGGTGAGATTCATGTTTTTTCAGCAATTCTTTGACAAATTAGTGTTTTTTCAGCGATCCTTTGAAGAATTTCGCATTTTTCTCGCGATACTTTGAAGAATTACGCATTTTTCTCGTGATCCTTAACGAAATTCACATTTTCCAGCAATTCTTTGATAAAATACATTTTATTCTGCCATTTTTAGATAAAATTTAGTAAAAAAGCGTGATCTTTTGGTGAACTTTCCTTTTTTGCGATTCTTTGACAAAATATACTTATCTTTCACAATCCTTTTGCATAATTAATGTTTTTTCTGTTGTCTTTTAATGAAAGTCATGTTTCCCCATGATCCTTTGATGAATTTAGTGTTTTTTCCTTAATTATTTGACGAAATCTGTGATTTTTTTCCCCCGCGAAGATTGGTTAGATGTTTTTAGTCTGCAGGTGCCCTAAAAAGTCTGTGACGCCCGTTGCTGCATCGCACACATTCTTCCATGGGGCATCGAATGAAGGAAATTCATCCTAAAGAATCATTGTTTCATTCCTGACATTTCTGGAAAGAAACAACGTTCAACTCATTGGCTGAATTGTAAAGGGCGAAATGTGTCAAACATTAGCGGAAAGAAAGTGCCCAATTTGTTCGTTCATGGATAAAATCATGAAATTCATTAATCGATAGTCGATAAATTACGAAATTCGTCAATCAATAGCAGAAAAATCACAAAATTCATTAATCGACAGTGGAAAAATCGCAAAATTCATCAACTGGTTTCGGGGGAAAAAGTTTTCGAATATCGTCGAATGGCTTCGAGAAAAAAAATCACAATCCGTCAATTTCGGGGGAAAAAATCGTGAAATTCACCAAATGGTTTCGAAATTTGTCGAGCGACAGCAGAGAAAAAAAATCTTTTTCCATTCAATCATCGTAATTGGTGAGTGTGACTATTATGTTTGACCAGTGGTGGCAATAAAGTCCATTGCCAAATTTTCAGCATTACTCGCTGTTTGGCAAGTGCTAATTTTGTCCTATACTTCAAAACCCTTTTGATAATACCATCAGTGTGCAGGACAATTTTTTTACGGGAGACCATTTGATGAATTTCGTGATTTTTCCATTATCGATTGACCAATTTTACTGCTATCGATTGTTGAATTTTATAATTTATCAACTATTGATTAGCGAATTTCATGATTTTTTCCATGAACGTTTGACGAATTACGCAAAAAAATTAAGAATATTGTTAAATTGTCTTGGGTAAAAAAAAATTTAATATTGTCAAATGCCTTCGAGAAAAAAGTTGCAAGTTGAAATGCCTGCGACCTCTTTTTCATGTTATGCATCTCGGTCCATCCCCCCAAGTGGGACACACTTTTTTAAATTTTGCACACACCCCTCATGTGATATATCGCTGGAAAAGTCTTTGACCGCTTATTCATGTTATGCATCTCCGGGGTCCATCCCGCCACTCCCCCCCCCCTTTAAGGCAGGCACTTTTCGAAATTTTGTTGACACCCCTCATGTCATATATTGTTGGAAAGGTCTGTGACTGCTTAATCATATTATGCATCTCCGATGTCCATCTCCCCCTTTTGCCCCCTTCCCCAAAGGGTACTTTCTAAATTTTGCACACAATCCTCATGTTATATATCATTGAAAAGGTCTGTGACCACTTATATCATATTATGCATCTCCAATGCCCATCTCCCCACTTTCCCCCCCCAGGGGTACTTTCAAAATTTTGCACACAACCCTCATGTTATATATCATTGGAAAAGTCTGTGACCACTTAATCATATTATGCATTTCCAATGTCCATCTCCCCACTTTGCCCCCCCCCCAAGGGGTACTTTCTAAATTTTGCACACAACCCTCATGTTATATATCATTGGTAAGGTCTGTGACCACTTATATCATATTATGCATCTCCGATGCCCATCTCTCCACTTTGCCCCCCCCCCCTCCCCCCAAGGGGTACTTTCTAAATTTTGCACACAACCCTCATGTTATATATCATTGGAAAGGTCTGTGACCACTTAATCATATTATGCATCTCCCATGTCCATCCCCCCCCTTGACCCCCCAAGGAGGTACTTTTCTAAATTTTGCACACACCCCTCATGTGATATATCGATGGAAAGGTCAGTGACTGCTTAATCATAATATGCTCCCCACTATGAAATTTGTCAAGTTAAAGCAACTATAAAATTTTATTTTTATGGTACTATCAAGTTGTTTGCCGTCAAATTTTGACGGGTTCCATCTAGTGTTTATTAAAACAAATATAATTAAAAAAAATCATGTTGTGCATACAAAATTTGGTATATGTTAGTAAATTTCAAAGGTACACTGAAAAAAAAAAAAAAAGAAAAAAAAAAAAAAAGATTTTACACTACAATACTGCCAGTATTATACCGTAAAATTAACAGTAGTAAACAGTAAAATAGGTGTATTACAGTGTATTAATGCTTATTTTACTGTTTATTACTGTTAATTTGACGGTATAATACTGGCAGATGGGATGCTAGTATTATGCTGTAAAATCAACATTTTTTTTTTTGCATTGTACATATGTTTTGCTTCATAACACAGGTAAGTGGTTTACTAATATATTGTTAAAAAAAATAAAGTGAAATATATTTGTTAAATCTTGTTGTAGAACATTTGGCATTAACGTTAACTTTTAGTAAAATTTGACTAAATATTGCCTTAAATTTGAGAAGTTAATTACATTAAAATGTTATTTGAATTCAGTTTTACTCCCTGTTTTAACTAAAAACGCACGTGTTGCATACAAAAATCATATTTTTCAAAGAAAGTGCCTAGAAGGTAGGTACACGCTTTAATACTACTTAAAAGTGTAACTTAGGGCTCAATATTAAGAAATTTTTCTAAATCTGGACATACAGTTTAGAAATTTAAAGAATAATTATGAACTATGTTATTATATTATTAAGTATTCTTTGTGAATACATAATGAAAAATGATGTATAAATGAAGTATACACGGTGATTAAAAAAAACGTGGACAAAATGACATGGTAGATCAGTCATACAATAAGGATAAAAAATCGCATAGGAACAAGTTGTCGCAAACGCATGTAGAGGGCGCTAGAGCCACGAGAGTGCGTTGCGATACAAACACGAGCTGAGCAAACGGAGATTGTCTTCATTCGAGCCCTGGATGCGTTGGGAGTAACATGGCTAGCACACGTACCGTGAAACTGCTGACATGTAATTAATTTACGGCATGGCCAACTGCAATGGACGAGAAGCCTTGCGAATGTATCGTGAGAAATATCCTGGTAGAAAGTTGCCTAGCCGCTCATTCTTTGCCACTCTGTATCGACGATTGTGTGAAACCGGCTCGTTTGACGTGCACAAGCCGGATGCTGGTCGTCAACGAATAACTCGGACAGTTGATGCTGAAGAAAGAGTTGTCCAAGAACTCCAGAGTAATCCTTCAACAAGTACACAAGTTGTATCCCGAGCGACCCATATCCCCCAAGCTACCGTCTGGCGCATTGTACACGACGAAGAACTACATCCTTATCATTTACAACGCATCCAGGCACTGGAACCGAGAGACTACAACAATCGTATGGCTTTTGCGCTGTGGTTTTTGCAAGAAACTGCTGCAGACCGATACTTCGCAGCAAGTGTTATCTTCACGGATGAGGCTGCGTTCTCATTAGAGGGTGTGATGAACTTTCACAACCTGCATACGTGGGCGAATGAAAATCCGCATGCTACACGTCCGCACGGCGCACAACAAAAATGTTCCGCTAACGTGTGGGCTGGCATTGTAGGAGACTGTTTACTTGTTTCGTACATTCTCCCAGAAAGACTTAACGCTTCCATTTATCTAACATTGTTGCAAGAAGTTCTGCCAGAAATGCTCAATGATGTTCCAATGCTTATTCGTCGACGCATTCGATTTCAACACGACGGAGCTCCTGCGCATTTCAGCACAGACGTCCGAGCACATCTGCTGGCTACTTTTCCTGGTTGCTGGATTGGTCGATGTGGACCAATAGCATGGCCACCGCAATCACCAGACCTATCTCCCTTGGATTTTTAAAAGGACTTGGGTATGAAACACCTGTTGCAACGCCGGAAGACTTGGTAGGAAGAATTGTTGTGGCAGCAGGATGTGTTCGAGATACACCTGGTATCTTTGAGAAGGTGCGCCGTTCCATGCAACGTAGATGCCATGCGTGTCTTGATACATCTGGCAAAAATTTTGAGCATCTGCTGTAGGCTCAACATTTGGCTTGCATTAGTCGCATGTGAGTGAGTAATTATCAATAAAATGATCTGTAATAGTTTTGTTTCTTCTCTTTGTGTTATGTATTATTTTAGACGCCCTAGCGTTTCCGGATCGCAGTTGCGACCCTCTATTCCTGTGCGATTTTTTATCCTTATTGTATGACTGATCTTCCATGTCATTTTGTTCACGTTTTTTTCAATCACCCTGTATACTTCGTTTCTCAGTATCCATGGTGAAATTTGTTTGTCACGTCAAATGGAACACCATAGAAAAGTTTAATTTATGATAAAATAGTTTTACAACGCGCTAACCGAGACACAATTACGTGCAGAAACTGACTGATTTAGATTGATATTTACAGATAATTGACTGGTAATGAGAAGAAAAAATTAATGCATTTTGTTCGAACAAAGAATCTACTTTAACATGTTGTTTATCAAGTGTTAAACATGAAAATGCCTTTTGGAAAGGTTTTTTTAAATCAAATACTGTATATACGTCGTTTGAGAGACGATCAGGCAGCATTCCTGTAAATATTTCAAAGCGTTGCATTCTGCGGTTTTAAATAATTGCACGTTTAAATGTCAAGAAAATACGTAAAATTTATTTTTTAAGTATATATTAGCGCATGAGGAAATAAGTATTTTTAATTATACATAATAGAATTTTTCAAAAGTTTTTCTATATACGCTTTATTTTCATACTGAACTCAACATAAAAAAGTACAATTATGACAGTTTTATAATTTAATCATTGTTTTACTGATAACTTGGCATTGATGCTCTGACAACTTTGCGGTTATTATTATTATTAATAGTTTATTTTTGTTATTATTATTATTATTTTAAGTAATGCTATTCATTTTTGTACCTACTTTTGAAGAAAAAGAAATTATTTTTATATAAAATGAATCATGTGTAATTAAATTAAGAAATAATATAATCTTAAAAATGTATTTATCGTGCCATCTTAACAAAACGCTATATATAATTTAATGGACAACTACTGCAACAAATTTAAGCAATAAAATAACAACATTTTATCTGATAATACAAACAAATACATTAAAGAAAGATAAGAATACATTTAAGGACAGTAAAAAAAAAGTATATGTATCAATAAATATAAAGTAACATATCCCCTTCCATCAACTTTCTTTTTTTTCACATATACAACAACAAAAGGGGAAAAGAAATGACAGCAATCGTCACGAGTTTCAAGAACGCATTTATATTTTATGATCCTTTGAACGGAAGAGAAAAAATATTTCGAGTAATGTCATCCATATATATATTTCAAATAAATATTTTCTGATTGTGATAGACGTTATGAAACATAATACAAATGTCTTCGTGTACAGAAATTACATAACGTGAGAGATGCTTTGTTATGACAATAATAAAAATGGGTCATGTAAGATATGAAAATTTATAATTTATCACCAATATCGGATGTATAAGGCTTGAGAAAACTAGACAATCGTTATGTAAAGTCCGCATTTTTTTTATAAGCAAATTTTAATAAAAATGCTAAGTAAGGAAATGCCCTCTACTAATTGTGAGATACGAAAAATACGTGTGTGATGTGATTGGTGATGGACGATACGAAAATAACACAAATGTCCCCGTTTGCAGAAATAAAATAAGATGAGAAAGGCTTCTTTTTACGACAACTATAAACATAGGTTATGTGAGACACGAAAAAGGATAATTTATCACCAATATAGGATCTATAATAATTTTTTTAAATGGGCAATTCCTATTTCAAAACGGCCAATATTTTGTTGAAACAATTGTTAATGAAAGCACTAAGCAGCGGAATACATTTTATGAATTATAGAGAGTATAAATCCGTGTGTGATATTATTGTGACAGACGTTATGAAACATAAAATGAACGCATTCGTGTACGCAAATTACATAAAAAAAGAAATGCTTTTTTATAACAGTAGTCGGATGTGCCAATCCCAAATTTTTATTCTATCCCATGCATGTTAATACTACAAAAAGCGCATTTTTGGGGGATACCGTACTTAAAAATTAAAAACGGAACCATTATAAGATCACTCCTGTGTCTGTCTGTTCGTCTGTCAGAGACCTTTTTCTCGTAAACTATGGCACGTGGAAAATTGAAACTTGGGAAAGCCTTTTTACCCCCATATTTTCAGATTATTAGCCATTCACAAATATGTTTAGGAAAAAAATAAGGGGCTAATTAAGCTACGTGAAACAAAAACTTTTCTTTTTGCATATCATGTGGGGTATCAGGTGATAGATCTCGTAACATCGAGCTCAAAAGTATATTTGTTTTAATTTTAGGTATCATATTTACAGAGATATCGTCGAAAAAGCGCTGCAAAAATATCCCCACTTCTATTTTCGAATGTACTAAAACTGAAATTATGAAAAAATTAGGGATAGTAGGAGTTTATTTAAACCTTGAAGGAAAACTATAGCGATTTTCCTAGGTAACATACTGTTTGAGAAAAACGTATTTTTCTGTGATACACAAACTTTACTTTCCGGGCAGTCAGCGGGGGAGTTGCGGGCGCTCGAGGTATTTATCAACGCAGAATCATCCAAGGATATTTGATAATGATTTTCGAAAAAAAAAATTGTCTGTAATTAGCCGAGATATTAATTAAGTTACTTGGAAAAAAACCTTTATTTTTATACACTGTGTAGGGTATCGTTCGAAAGATCTCGTAGCATCGAACTCAAAAATATATTTGTTTTAATTTTAGGTATTATAGTTTCAGAGATATCGTCGAAAATATACTGGAAAAAATATGTCCCCTCCCTCCCCCCTATTTCCGAATCTAGTGAATCTAAAATTATGAAAAAATTAGGTGTAGTAGGAGTTTGTTAGTTAATAAATAGTAATTAATAAATTTAATGTACGGAACCCTTTGAGCGCGAGTTATACTCGCAGTTGACCGATTTATTTAATTATGCAATTTAGAAACAAACAAGAGGTCACACAGGTCCATGGAAAAGACGAATTAAAGTAGAGGCGTGGGGCGGAAATTCCGGAGGACCGTAAAGGCATGAGCATATGATTACCCATACATCGAGTCGAAGTGCTGTAGTATGTTAGCTGCTCAAGGTGCGACGACCACATGGGAGCGGGGTAACGGGAGGCCGTGGCTGAGTGAGGCGATGATGTAAGGCAGGACAATCCAGAGTTATGGAATTATTGGGCTTCAAAAATAAAAAGCTTATTTTAGGTTTAAAAATATGAAATAATATTTTAAATGATAAACATTGGAAATAATAATATAAAAAATAAAATAGCTTTGGAAGAGCTATCACAACGGCCCCTTGAAGCCGGTTTTCTCCAAAATTTTGTATGAACCTCGGCCTATGACATTACATCTAAATATAAAATTTCGTGGAAAAATATTCATTAATTCTTTACTTAAATTACAGAAAATCGAGAAAATTTCACAAAAATCCCACAAAGCGTCCCTGTCCGGGGGAATAAACCCATTTTCAACGGGGACCTGACGGCCATAGACAAAAACATATATATGAATCTGTATCAATAACTTCGCACATTTTCCCATGATACAATATTGAAATGGCACAAAATTTGCTATCACAGTGCCCCCATTCGGCGGAAATCACTAAATTCAACTGGGACCTTCTGGCCATAACCGAAAACATATATATGAAGTTTGATTCCATTCTATGCAAAACTCCATACATTTTTCGATGATATAGTGAGGACACACACACATGGACACATGACAGACACACATTTTTTGTAGAAACATGTTTTCCGGTTCTTCTTCAATTATAGATAGAAGAAAGTAAATATGGGTTATCTAAGGTATAAAAACTTTTAGTTTATGACCAATATATAATATTGGATGTGGACCCATATCGATTAGTCTGAGAAGCTCAAGCAGGACATAAACAGTAAGTGAAGCTTATCCTAACTCAGATCTCTCTTTCACTGCAGTTATGGAAAACAACATTTTTAGGGTGAAAGACTCTACTTTGGAAAACCGGTGGACACAGGCGAAGTTTCCCAAAATTCTGTCAAACAAAAGTTACGCTCTTTCTACTTACAACTTTGAACAATTATATACCAATATTCTTAAAATATGTCTAGATAATCTTTAATGTATGAAGCAAGAACGAAAAATCATGCGTCAAACATACATTATGAAACACTTTCCAACACATTCCGAATACTGTAACAAAACTTCACATTTTAATAAAGTAAAAGATTATGGCTAAATAAGCAAAGTCAAAGTCAAACCGGGTGGGGACACTTACCTTTCAGCTTAAGCTCAACTAGCCCCGCCTAGTCTAAGTAAGCAATTTGGAAAACGCGTAACACATTTGAAATCTCAATTTCAGCAAATACCATCAATAGTCTGAAAATATCCGAATTCTTTTGTGATGTTCTGTATATGATATATAGTTTTGGTATATATAATAAATAGTATGCTAAATTTTAGTTCAATTAGGAAATGCATAGCAGAGTTGAAAATTTCCCTTCAGCGATTTTCGTCATTAAACGGAAATGTACTCGAGATCGTTTGTATAGCCCTGTATTCGATCTATAGAATTTATACACACAAAGTAATATGCAAAAAAAAAAGTTAAATTTGAAATTGTGTACCACAACTGAAAACGCGCTTCCGGTAATTGTTATTCATTAACAGTACTGTAACCGACTTATTTCGTGTGTTCCTGTCAATGAACGACCAATGCTATGCATACCCTATTTTATAGTAAGCATCTTGTAACGCACCTTTCTGAGATATATAAATTTCAATACGTTTGAAATAGTTTAAGATCATTAAAATGCACCACAAAGGATTTTCCCCCATAGACCGTAATGTTATGGAATTATTTTGTGTGTTCCCGTAAATGAACTATAAATGCTACAAACTTCACTTCCCATACCGAACATGTAAAAGTAAACATCAACATCATACTAGATAGTATCCGTCAAGATTTGACGGTAAAAAATTTGAAAGTTCCATTAGAAATATGCTTCAATTTTTAATTAATTGCTTTTAAATTAATTAAGTGTTCAAAACTTGAAGAATTGTTATATAGTGCAAGCGATTCCTATGCTTATAAGGAGATAGATGGCGCTTTCTGTCCAACCTATTCAACTGATGAAGTAAAAGAATTTTAAAGCAGGAGTTTAAATAAAAGTATTAATTGAATGAGTAGGGCATTTATTTTTACTTGCTACAATCTCTTTTTTTATATCAATATTTAGTATTTTGTAATTTTTTTAAATTACGCGACCTTTAAAATTTTTCATTAATTTTATTGTTATCACCCTGACAAAAAACCACGAGCGTAAGATTTGCTGTTTGCCGCTAACGATTTATAATATATATTTTTTAATTACTTAAATTTTATTTTACATTTTCATACATTATTTATATATTAAACCATGGATATCAAGGTGATTTCTTTTATAGTTCTTATATTAATATTTTTCTTTTCTTTTTTTCTTTTTACGAAAAATAATCCACACTTTTCTTAGTATAGAAATATATCTTCTTGATAATGGTCATACAAAATATAGATAAAAGTTTATATCAATTTATTTAATCGATAACTACATGAAAAATCTTTTCAATTAAATATTTTTAATACAAAATTGGTATTTAAAAAAAATATTGTTCTGTGTTAAATTTTACTTTCCACAGTACTAAAATTTGCTTGGCTTTTTAATTTAATTATTTTTAATATAAAATTAGTAATTTAAAACAAAATGTTGTTGAGTGTTAAATTTTACTTAAATATAAAACATTCGAATTAAAAAAAAAATACAAATTCTCCTCTGAAGTAACATATGACGTTATTGAAATGAATTAACTTATCCCAATAAAATGACAGAAAACATTCTTGTCGGAAGTGGGGATCGAACCGACAATCTCACAGTTTAAACACATCGGCTCAGACCACTCAGACACGGTGACCTCCTTCTCGAATACTCTAAAACTAAACACGTTCTAGATTTAATTTCACGCATGCGCATAAACGTCGAATTCGCACTGAAAATTAAGGTATTTTCTTGTCGCTGTAACATTGCAGGGTATCAATTGCATGGCAATCCGAGTACGCCAGTTACTGTTTTTAAACGAAATACAAAAATGCTATTCATCTTCTTAATATGTGAGTAATACTCTGTAAATTTTCTACATTTAAGCATGAAAATGACTGCAAGAATGTGTCAGAAATTTGCAAGTTGGGATTCAGTAATTCTTTAACTATAATAAATATAAGGATGAAATAAGTGAAGTGTTTATCAGCTAGTTCAGAAAATTTGTGTGTAGTCATTTTAAAAATATTTAAAATTTTCGTCAATAGATGACGAAATTGTAAGAATGCTCAAATTGACTTATAAGACTGCATCAACTTCTCTCAGTTTTTCCTCTGCATTTCACTTAACTATACAAACGCAATAAACGGCTTTAAATTTTGAAATTTTCTTCAATATATGTCTTGAAGGAAATTTGCGAATTTTTAGAATTTGAGACTGCGCAGAGCCCTCTCTTGACGAAATTTTGAAGTAATTTTTAAAGTATGAAGTATGAAGTATTTGTTAAACAATGTATTTTTTTAATTATTGTACACAAAATTTATGAACTACTCGATAAAAATATCACTTTTTCAACTTTATATTTATTTTAGTTAACAAGTTAGGGAATTTAAAGTTGAGACTTTTTTTTTTAATATTCCGTATGTCACTATCATACATATTCGCAATATTATTAAATGTATTTCAATACATTCGTAAATATTTCCTTCAAAGGCATTGCAGTCTGAAAAAAAAAAGTGACATTCATTTATAAATGGTAATAAATGGGCATTTCTCTCTTTGGATTTTCATAAAATATGTCATTTATTGAGTTTAATAGAAGAAAGAAAGCGATGAAAATATTTTTGACATACAATAAAAGTCTTCGAACGTCTACTATTTGTAAGAGTAAAACGAAATTGTGTATTTTCTAAAAGAGAATAATTTTCCGCTGACAAAATCGAAGGGTAACTTTAATATGTAAATAAGATCGAAGTGCCTTTTTTTTTTCGAAGACAGCATTTAAAGGGAACATTTGACTAAATAATATTTCTAAGACGTTCTGACAGTTCAAAGCATATGATATTTTTGACAAAATATAAAGAAATCTAGAAACTTCTTCGAACTGTGTTTGACATTCAAATGTTTACTTATTCCTGAAAAGTATTTATTTTATTCCCAAATTTGCCTGCTGCATATTTATGATCAATGAATGAAAAATAAGTATATTCTGATATTCAGTCGAATTTCTTTTGTGAAAAGTAAACGTTGTTTAGCATATGAATCTAAATACAACAATGATAAATACAGTGGAGTGATGTAATAGTCCTTAGACAAACTTTAAGGAGTGGTAAAGCACAAACAATCTCGTATAAGAAAACAGGGTCTTAATCTATTTATTACGACATAAATACAATGCGTCGTACCCCCATTCCGAACTTAAGTATTGTTCATAATTTGACTAAAAAAGTTTTTTAATGAAACTAGAGGATCGAAGGAATCCGGGCTTCCTGGGTTACAGAACATAGGTGAAAACAATAATCCTTTTTTAAATTGAAAACTGATAATTTTTTTAGATTTAATGTGTTATTTTAGATTATCCGCTAACAACACTAAAAACATTTTTATCAATAACATTAATAATTTATTTACATAAACTTTTGAAATTCATTAAAAGCGACACTTTCATATTAGCTGCATGCCAGGAATTAATAGTCGAAGAAATCGTCAAAAATGCCGCTACTTACAGCAGCTTTTTTGATTATGATAATTTCAGTGGTTTAGGTGTTCGATTACATGCCTGTTAAATTTGTGTTTTTCTTGTATTATTTTATTTATTTATTGATGAATTATTAACTTCGTTATGGAATATTAGCCGGCAACAAACGTTGAAATATTTATATTGTTTTAATTGAAATATTTTTTGTTTTCATTCATATAAGAAAAAAGAATTGTTAAGTTCAGGTTTACACAATTGTTTTTCTAATTTCAGTTTTTTTAATTAGATTTATTTCGGACTTTTTTAGCTATCAAATTAAATTGTCCAAATGACCACATGCGAAATTTTAAATAAACTATATTTCTATACAACGTGATGATCATAATCTCTATCTGTCTTATTCTAATTATCAGTTTTGATAGTTTAATAAATCAGTCATGCATAATATATATATATATATATATATATATATATATATATATATTTGTTTTACTTCAGTTCAGTATTTTGTATCCCAAAAACTTTTGACCTTTGTTACTACACTTCCATTGTGTAGAATAAATCATATAAAATGTGGTTACCAAACAGCACTAATAATATAGATTGCAGGAAACACTTCCTAGAAAAATCTGGTGAGATTTAGACTTTTTCATTAGAGGTTGTTAAACATGTTAGTTCAAAGTTGACCCATTCTATGGTTTAAATTATTTAGATAAACCAAAATATCGTTCGTGTTAACTTTACAAAAATCTTCTTAATGGTTTAACCTTTAAAATGACTTTAAGCTTCACTAAAAAGTAAGCTATTCAACAGCTAATCAGAATAATTAGTTCTATCCACTCTAAGTACGCTGCTTTAGAGTTCGAAGAAAGCCGCTTGCTTGCCCAGTAGTTAGAACGCTGGCTGCGTCAAGACCTGCCTATGGTTTGAATCCCGTCCTGGTTTGGATGCTCAAAGTGTGTCGTATTCCATTTCAAACAGAGATAACTATCAGACTAGTCCTTGTTTCCAAAAGAAAATCGTATCAATTTTATGGATGAGCATTTTACCAGTTTTTTGTTAAATATTTTACCAGTTTAATGTTTAAAACTTTACCAGTTTATTATTTAACACTTTAACAGTTTATTGTTCAACATTTTACCAGTTTATATTTCAGCACTTTACCATTTTGTTGTTCAATATTTTGCCAGTTTTTTTTGTTCCATATTTTACCAGTTTATTGTTAAACATTTTACCATTATTTTTGTGCAGAATTTTACCAATTTATCATTCAACATTTTATCAGTTTATCTTTCAACATTTTACCAGTTTACTTTTCAACGTTTTACCAGTTTATTGTTCAACATTTTATCAGTTTTTTGTTCAACATTTTACCAGTTCATTGTACATAATTTTACCAGTATATTGTTCAATATTTTACCAGTTTACTATTCAACATTTTATCGGTTATTATTTAAGATTTTACTATTTTATTGTTCAACATTTTATCAGATTTTTCGTTCAATATTTTACTGGTTTTTTGTTTAACATTTTAACAATTTATTATACAACAGTTTATTGCACAACATTTTACTAGTTTATTGTTTAAAATTTTACCCTTTTTTAATTCAAATTTTTATCAGTTTATTATTCAACATTTTATCAGTTTATTGTTCAACATTTTGTCAGTTTATTGTTCAGCATTTTACCAGTTTTTTATTCAATATTTTACATGTTTCATCTTTGAACCTAGATACATTTTTTGTTTAATCTGAAGCATCAAATGTTGGAATAAGATTTCACAATCTTATGTTTGTAATTGCTGCAACCACAAAATATGCTTTTTATTAAAAATTTTGAAATTGAATATTTAGAATCTAATCCAATATCTCAAGGTATCTCAAAGTTTTGCGATAAATGTAAATTCGCTTTGTAACTTCTGTCACTAATTTTTAATTTAAATATTCTTTTAATAATTAAAGAAAATGTTTAATTTTATAAGAATCCTTAAAGAAAATTTGTGTAAACAATGTGTTTACTCATTAGTGTATAATTATTGAAAAAAAATCCCTTTTTTAAATGTGATGTTTTTAAGAATAGTTTTACAGTGTTTAGAAAAAAATGTCAATTTAAAAAGCTGTATTTTAATTAAAAAAATGAAATTTTTTATGCTTGCGCAATTTTTACAGAGATTACACATATATTTAAACAATGTTAGATTTATTCAGTAAAATCTTGTACATAAATATAAATAAATATTCTTGAACAGCAAAAGGGAAATAGGTTTCTGCTGCAAAACCAATTGTCTTACATAGGAAGTCACAACCACAAGCAAATGCAGTATCTAACAGCAAAATACTTTTAAACGTTTATAATTGAAATACAGAGATTTAAAAAGAACTAACAAAATTTATGAAGATGAAATTTAAAGCATTTTTATAAAACATTTTAAAAAATGTAATGACTTACTTAAAAATGTACGGCATTTGCATCATAATCTTAAAAATTTAAGACATTTTCCTTTTTTCCCCCTTTTATTAAACTGCGCGATACATTTTTCGACATTGTTACTTATGTCTAAATGTCTTATTTGGTGCGTTAAGATTTTTTTTAAAGTGCATTTTAAGCATTTTAAAATCACAGAATAGATACAAAACAGGTTACCAAATATTAAACCATACATTTTATAAAAATACATAAAACAAAATGAATTTTAATTTAAAAGGAAAAAAACAAATACAATTTAAGAGAGCAAATAACACTTAGAATTTTATTTTGAAAAATTTAAAGATACATTTGTTTCTTTTGAAATTGCTAAGAAATAAGTTCCAACTTTATTCTTTCAAAAAATAAGGTACATAAAAAAATCAAACAAGGCGAAAAAAATACTCAAGGAAATATTTAAAGAGAGATGAAGTTTTCTCCATTCTTTTATTTTCTTATTCTTTTCATTTTGAACCAAAAGCTTATAAGTAGAACATTTCAACATGAAAAGTAAATTTTAATATGGAAAACGTCCAAAAGTCGCACTGAAAGACTATTTGTGTAAAAGGAACATGATAAAATCTCATTTTTTGTAATATTAAGTTGTTTTATCCCAACAACAACAACAGTGACATTTCGTTATAAAACAAATCTGTATATAGTACATAAATCAGTGTATGTGTGTGCATGTTTCAAACCAATCTGCAATTTTTGATCGATTTACACATAACTTCACGTACATACTTTTCAGAACCCGATTAAAATTACTGCGTCTACATTAAAAGTTCCCCAGACCTTTTTTCCTCTACCTGCCATACTTTATCTTTTTACAAATATATTTTTTTAATTTTCTAATGCAATGTTTGATTTTCTGTTGCCACACCCTAAAAAAGGCACAATAATAATAATAATAATAATAATATTTTTTATAATAATAATAATAGTAATAATTTTTATGATAATAATAATAATAATTTTTATAATAATAATAATAATAATAATAATAATAATAATAATAATAATAATTTTTATAATAATAATAATAATAATAATAATAATAATAATAATTTTTATAATAATAATAATAACATTTTATAATCATAACAATAATAATAATACATGATAACGCGTGTACTTTGTTTCTATCTATACTATTATATAAAGAGGAAACGGTGACTGACTGACTGACTGGGTGACTCATCAACGCCCAGCCGAAACTACTAAAGTTAGGGTCACGCAATTTGGACTGTAGATTGCTGTTATGGCCTAGGCAAGCACTAAGAAGGGATTTTTGAAAATTCCCCCCAGAAGGGGGTAAATGGGGGTGGCCGAATGTTTTAGGTCATTTTGCCATATCTCAGCAGCAGTTATATGTAGGAGCTTGAAATTCCAGAAAACAAATCTACTAAAAAATGATTAAATACCTGTTTCAGCGATTTTAGAAATTCCCCCCAGAAGGGGGTTAAAGGGGGGGGGTTCGAATGTTTTAGGTCATTTTGCCATATCTCAGCAGCAGTTATAGGTAGGAGCTTGAAATTACAGAAAACAAATCTACTAAAAAAATGATTAAACACCTGTTTCAGCGATTTTAGAAATTCCCCCCAGAAGGGGGTTAAAGGGGGGTGGACGAATGTTTTAAGTCATTTCACCATATCTCAGCAGCAGTTATAAGTAGGAGAGCGAAAATCAGGAAATTAAAGCTACTAAAAATGATTAAACACTTATTTCAGCGATTTCAGAAATTCCCCCCAGAAGGGGGTTAAAGGGGTTGGTCGAATGTTTTAAGTCATTTCGCCATATCTCAGCAGCAGTTATAGGTAGGAGCTTGAAATTCCAGAAAACAAATCTACTAAAAAAATGATTAAACACCTGTTTCAGCGATTTTAGAAATTTCCACGCAGAAGGGGGTTAAAGGGATTCGAATGTTTTAGGTCATTTTGCCATATCTCTGCAGCAGTTATAGGTAGGAGCTTGAAATTCCAGAAAACAAATTTACTACGAAAATGATTAAACACCTGTTTCAGCGATTTTAGAAATTCCCCCCAGAAGGGGGTTAAAGGGGTGTGGTCGAATGTTTTAAATCATTTTGCCATATCTCAGCAGCAGTTATAGGTAGGAGCGCGAAAATCAGGAAAACAAAGCTACTAAAAAATGATTAAACACTTATTTCAGCGATTTCAGAAATTCCTCCCATAAGGCGGTAAATCGGGGTGGTCGAATGTTTTAGGTCATTTCGTCATATCGCAGCAGCAGTTATAGGTAAGAGCTTGAAATTCCAGAAAACAAATCTACTAAAAAATGATTAAACACCTTTTTCAGCTATTTTAGAAATTCCCCCCAGAAGGGGGTTAAAGGGGGGGGGTTCGAATGTTTTAGGTCATTTTGCCATATCTCAGCTATAGGTAGGAGCTTGAAATTCCAGAAAACAAATCTACTAAAAAAATGATTAAACACCTGTTTCAGCGATTTTAGAAATTCCCCCAGAAGGGGGTTAAAGGGGGGGGGGTTCGAAGGTTTTAGGTCATTTTGCCATATCTCAGCAGCAGTTATAGGTAGGAGCTTGAAATTCCAGAAAACAAATCTACTAAAAAAATGATTAAACACGCATTTCAGCGATTTTAGAAATTCCCCCCTGAAGGTGATTAAAGGGGGTGGTCGAATGTTTTAGGTCACTTCACCATATCTCAGCAGCAGTTTTATGTAGGAGCGCGAAAATCAGGAAAACAAATCTACTAAAAAATGAATAAAACATGTATTTCAGAAATTTTGGAAATTCCCCCCAGAAGGTGGTTAAATGGGGGTCGAATTTTTTAGGTCACTTCGCCATATCTCAGCTTTTATGTAGGAGGGCGAAATTAATTAAAACAAATCTACTAAACAAATGATTAAACACGTATTTCAGTGAATTTAGCACCCCCCCCTCCTGAAGATGGTTAAAGGGGGGTCCGAAAGTTTTAGGTCATTTCGCCATATCTCAGGAACAGTTTTTGGTAGGAGCGCGAAATTCAGGAAAACAAATGTACTAAAAAAATTACATTGTCTACCCGTGCAAAGCCGGGACGGGTCGCTAGTAAGTTGATAAAAATGGAGACACATTCGCTATATTTTCTCATCCGAAATTCACAACATTCTGAGCAGATAATGTGCATTTTTCTTAAATAATTTGAAGCTTTTAATATAAGTGGGTTAAAATGACGTAGTACGTTCATTTTAATGTATTTGGACTTCAGACATTTACAATAATATAGACATTTGAATTTCAAGAAAAAGGGAAAACTATCTTAGGAAAAAAAAAATAATATCCTAACTATGACGCCACTTGCTGTGAGAAAATTTCACTGTGACGTTAAATTGATTCTAAACAAACAGTTGCTATATTTTAATTCCTACTTCGTTTATATACTACAGCTATACATTTTAGTTAAGGGTTTTAATACTTTATATGCAGTGGTAAAGTTTTCTATGATTTCTATTAAATAGAAAATGAAAAATAGCAACCGTTATTCAGAGTAAGTTTTTTTTTCCTTTTTAAGCAAAACTTTATGACTGACGTCACGACTGAAAGAGTCCAGAAAATGATGCCATTTTCATGTAATCATTGTGGATTTAGTTTTTACGAATGAAAATGTAATTACATGTAAAAATAATGCCATACGGAATAGAATTTACTAAATTCTACGCCACCTGTTTGAAGTTTTTGTATTTTTCTCCGTATTGTCAGAGAAAGCTTTTTCTATTACACGCACCCCCCCCCCCCCACCAAAAAAAAAAAAAAAATAAAAAAACGCATTTTCTCATTTACAGAGCTGAGGGACTTTATTATTATTGCATAAAAGTAACGTCATTTTTTTCCCTATTATTCTTGATTCTATTATTATGATCACAGTATTATTGCATTTTTTTTTTTTTTTTTTTTACTCGGAAGGCTTCCAAGGTTAAAACGGGCGAAGCTGGTGGTTCTGCTAGTAAACTATAATATGAGAAAAAGTATCACTTTGTGAAATATCTTGATCAATGTTTTTTAAAGTGTATTTTTTAAATGAGAAATAAAAATAACTTTTGCGTTGTTTTTTCCCTTCTATTGAAAACAATTCATCAGCGCAGAAATGATAGAAATAAACGGACAGAGTTTGAAGCACATTGAACTAATTAGAAATTCAAAGATGGTTGAAATAAAAACCTTAAAAAAGTACAAAAATACTGAAAAGTTGCCTAATTAATTTGTAAATTGGCAGGAGTTAACTTTGTGGTTCAAAGAATGACCAGCGGGTGGCAGCATGATGCTGCAATACTATTGATCGTTGGCGATACCAATGTAGGAAGCAGCGCCAGTGCAAGGATACGTGTCTCATAGATCAGATATACTTAACTATATCTCTTTTATGGTTGTCCCATTATAGACAGGCACTACGTTCACTTGGTTAGCTAATCTAGAGAATATCGAATCTAGAGGCTTTTATTTATTAGTTAAGATGTTAAACAGCTTGAAAGCCATTGCCGGAAGAAAGTATAGTACAGTGATTCAGCTCAAAGAAGCGATGGGAGGTAAAAATTTCTGATGAAGAGCTGATAATTACTGTAAAGGGTTGCTGCAATTTCATTCAAAATAATTCATCTCATGAGGTATCTCTACACTTCGAAATCGCTGGGATATGTGCATCGCATGTCATGTTGATTACAAGCAAATGGTGAAATATGGTCGTTTTAATGCAATGCATGTCAACATTGGAGCAGACATCTTATTACTCGCTCCTTCTTCAGAATTGTAACATCATGTTTTCACTTGCTGGTTATTATTTGTACCACAAAAATAACGCCCGCCAACTTACAAATCAATCGTACAGCCTTTAGTAATTTTACTGAACTTGTAAATTTTTTATTTTAATCATCCATTTAGCAATCTTTGTCAAAGTTGACCATACTATCAAAGTACCTCTACGATTTTTAGCATGTTTACCCAACAACAACTAAAAGTCATTTTATGTGTCTTTGTCAACTTCGAATTATAAACTGTCAAATGTTTCAACTGGAATCAATTGAGAAGTGAATATATGATCCGTGAAATAATTTTCCTTAGCTAACTTCCTTCGAACCGTGCAGTTATGAAATAATTTAATGAGACATAATTGTCTGAGTGAATCGAAGACTAATACACAGCACAATATTAATTTGTGGGCATATACAGGGTGTTTCATAAAAGATGGGCAAAACTTAAGAGGGGATAGTACACATCCAAACAAACAACTTTCATGAAATAATGCACTTGCGGAAATAAAACCGAAGGAGCTGGCGCATTTGGAAACTTTGTCCATGCAAACGTTAAAGCTCCATTTCTGTTGCGAGTTATCGGGAGAAGAACGACACTAATAGCATGCAAATATGATATGGGAAGACAAAGAACGCGTATGCAAAATTTTGCCTCAATTCATACATAAAAGCCGCTGATCTGAATGTGCAACTGTCAATCACGGTGGAACGATTCGGAAGGTGTTGTCTTTCACAAATAGTGAAAAGGCTGTTATGCATTTTATCTACGGAACTGCAAATGCAAATGTCTCAGAGGATCAACGATTGTACATAGATAGCGGTTTCCCAACAGGCGGTTCTCCGACCGTAAAGCATTTGACAGCTTGGTTCGATAGTTGTGTGAGACGGGATCCTTTATCGCTTCTCGGTCGAATGCCGATCGTACAAAGGCGGACGGAACGTTAGTTGTGGAAGAAGCCATTCTGGATATGGTGGCTGATCAGCCAAGTACAAGTACACGAGTATTGGCTAGGCAATTACATGTATCACACTCCACGACATAGCAAGTACTAAAGGATGAACGTTTGCATCCTTATCATGCTCAACGAATCCAGGAACTGACTCAAAGGGTTTATCCTTGTCGTGTGAAATTCGACCGCTGCTGCGGTTACTGCAGTAGAACGCGATAAATTCAGATTTTGGGACAACTGTGCTTTTCACGGATGAATGTACTTTCACACCTGAAGGTGCATTTAACACCCATCATCAACATGTATGGGCGGATGTAAATCCACATGCCACTTATTTAAATGCTCATGAGCGGTGCTTTTCTAACAATGTTTGGGAGAGACCACTTACTCGGACCTTATCTTTTGACAGAATGGGGCTTTTCCTAATTTCTGTTTTGCGTTTTTTTTCTCTTTCTGTCTCTCTATTTTTTAAAAAGATTCTAATGGCAGCAACATAGTTCCATTTGTTTATTGGGCACTACAGTTTGGCAAATAATTTGGCGATAGTTTTTTTTTTTCCGGAAAGTGGTCGAGGGGATAATGGAGAAGTACCATACTTTTCTGCATTTTATAGTTATATTAAGAAATATATATTTTTAAGATTTTCCCAATTATTTGCTCAATCATTTATTTACTTTTTCAAGAATTACATTAGTGAAGATTGTCAGTTCTGTTATTCTTTTTAAATATCCCCTAATTATATAAAAATAGCGTGTGTTTTCTGTGGTGTTTCGCATAAACGTTGTAAAATTATGATTATTAGATTTTACCAACTTCAACTGTCTTAACTGCTGATGATGCAGTCATTTTTAGGGATTTTTCCGTAAAATGTTTGTTTTTTGGTATAGCCCGAACTAAGAAAAAATTTCTGATCGATCAAATAATTGTATTTCGTTAAGTATTACATTTCTTTTTTTTAATATGAGAAAGAAACAATAATCATGGTATTTAATTAATTTTGGATTATGAGGTGCACCCAAACAATTTTGATTAAAAAAGTACAGATGTCGCAGGCGCACTGGGATTTCTTTATGGCGCCAAAATGGCGAATTTTGTTTTCTATGGCAACCTGGTGTTTTACAATATAATTGAATATGTGTGTAAATAAATAAAATAAAATAATATAAAAATAATTAATAAATACAATTAAATACGTGTGTGTGTAATAAAATAGTGTGTGAAAATTGGGGTTATCTCGCCAAAATGGCGCTAAGAAAAATCACGATGATTAAATTTTTTTTCCTTTTAAAAATGTCTTACGCAAAATATCTAATCAAAAATCAGCAATAGTTGTCTTATTCGTCAAGCCTTCCATAATCGAGGTCATATCCAATGTTTAACCACCTTAGGGGGTGGATTTATAAAATCGCTGAAATACGTGTTTAACAATCATTTTAGTAGATTTGGTATCCTGAATTTCATGCTCCTATCTAAAACTGCTGCTGAGATATGACGAAATGTTCTAAAACGATCGACCCCTCGCCAATTTACCCCCCCCCCTTTCAGGGTGATTTTCTAAAATAGCTGAAATACATGTTTAACAGTATTTTTAGTTGATTTGATATTTATAATTTCATGTTTCTACCTAAAACTGCTGATGAGATATAGCGAAATGATCTAAAACGTTCGACTACCCCATTTAATCCCTTTAGGAGATGAATTTCGGAAATCGCTGAAATATGTGTTTAACCATTTTTTTAGTAGATTTGTTATCCTGAATTTCATGCTCCTACCTAAAACTGCTGCTGGGATACGGGGAAATGACATAAAACGTTCGACCCATCTTTAATCACCTTCGAGGTGGAATTTTCAGAAATCCTTTCTTATTGCTTGCCTAGGCCATAACATCAATCTACTGTCCAAATTTCGTGATCTTGACTTTAATCGTTTCAGCTAGGCGTTGATGAGTCGGTCAGGCGTTCTCTCTTTATATAATAGTATACATTAACTAATTTAGAGATTTTATGTAAAAGTCAATTTCTCAAATGTCTCTAGCAGATTGTTTATATTGTAAGTTATTAGGGAAAAGTTCCGGTATCAGTTTCATATTGGCGTATTTTGCATGATTTGCTGAAAAAATACTCACGTACTTGTATTACCCAGAATGGCGCTTTGGCAGCCCAAAGGTATGAAGACGAGATATTCAGATCTCATGTCATACTTTACACTGCAGCCATTGTCGATTCCTTTATTTTAATGCATAGTAATTCGTAACACAGATCGACTTGTGAAGAATATTATTGAAACGGAAACAATACAGCGTATGTAGTGGCCAGCATGCTCTTCTCACTTCAATCCAATCGAACACGTATGGGACACCCTCGGGCACACTCGGGCGGCACATTGCAGTGAGAGCAGTGCCTCTAATGACTATTCGGGATTTTCAGGTAGCACATTTTGAAGAGTGGAACAGAACTCCCCAAACAGTTATCGACAACCTCATCTTATTCATGGAAAACAGATGTCTTAACTGTTCGAGGGAATCACACACCATATAAACATTTCACTCTCTTCAAACAACACATTTTTTGTCTTTTACAGGTACTCAAATTAGTGCATAGGAGCGTCTTTTCATGCTCAGGACATAATTTCAAAGAGTTAAAATTCGGATTCACGATGTGTCTTATTTTGCGTATTTCCTTTAATATAGAGTGGCGGTCAAAAGTTTCCGGCCAGCATAAAATTTTTGGTTAATTTGTAAGTATACCCATATGAAGAGGAATCTCAAAGTGATACTTATACATTTTATTGACATAAGAGTTAGGAAACTATTTATAGAATAACAAATAAATATCAATAAATTTAATTGACAAACTTATTGCAAAGGAAAAAGCCTGTTCTCAAAAGTTTCCGGCCATCTTGGCAAGTTTGAAAAAAAAATGGTGCTATAATAGAAAATAACAGTGATCAACAACATTTCCAATTAGTATGTTGTCGTCACACCTTTGGAAATAAGTACTGCGGCGCATCGACGTGGCATCGATTCAATGAATGGTTGAAGATCGTGTATGGTAAGGTTTTTTCACTCTTTTGCAATTTTTGGGAAAATTCTGCTGAATTGGAATATTTATAATTCCACACGCGTTTTTCAAGTTCGTTCCAAAGATTTTCTAATATATTCAGATCGCGTGATTGGGCTGGCCATTTCAAAAGCGGAATTTTTTTGTGCGAAAGCCACTGCTTGACGAGTTTGCATGTATGCTTTGGTCGTTATAATTCTGAAACAAATAGTTGCGACCACAATTTTTCCTTCAATAAGGCAGCAAATATTCTTGCAAGATATCTTTATACATTGCACTATTCATCTGGCCGCGGATTTCAACTAACTGACCGACACCTTTTCTAGAAAATGCTCCCCACAGCATAACGTGTCCTCCGCCATGCTTCATTATAGGAATAACATATCTCGAATCATCTATTTTGTTTTTAGGTCGTCGGACGTAGTTTCGGCATCAATTCCAAAAAGGTTGAACTCCGATTCATCGGAAGATAGTACTTTTTATCAGCTTCCACTTGACCAGCCGTTGTGTTCCTTGGTAAACGCCAGTCGGGACCACTGATTTATTTTTACTTATGAAAGGTTTTTAACACCGAATATTCCATAAAGTACTATTCTATGTCACGGAAGCGTCTTTACACGGTAGATCGACTCATTTCAGCAATATTTGCACACGTAAATCACGGGATATTGCAGCGGTATTTTTATGCGGGTCATCCACTGCTTTTCTCCTGGTAATTCTGTCCACACGAATTGTCGTTTTCCGGAGTCTTCCGGACCCTGGCAAGTTTTGAAGGTCATGGCCTTCTTTATATATTTTTTAAATGTCGTTCACAGTAGATTTTCCTGTCGATAACTTTGCCGCAATCTCACGAGAGGATTGCCCCTTTAGAGACAAGCAAATCACTTGTTTACAAACAATAATTGTTGAACTTTTTATTTTTGAATTTCAACTACGTTATTCACGTTGATTAATTAACAAACACGGCCAAAACAACAGTTTACCGATAGCAAAAACTAATGAATGACGAATGGTCGGAAATTTTTGCACACGCGAATTTCGAATTCCTACCCTTGCATCAAGTGTCTTTAGTATCCAATCAAAATTATCACGTGGTCAGAGGTCATTTGCATATTCCTAACTTTTGGAGCAATCACGCTTCTTCTTCGCTGAAACGTTCTGGCACACAGATCAAAGAAACTAACTGACCGGAAACTTTTGACCGCCACTGTATGTGTATTTCCAATTTTATACTCATGTATTTTTTCTCTAGTATTTGTTTCCTATATTTTTAGCAGTGTACAATTAAAGTTGCTGATTTTCATTGTTTGAATTTGTACCATTAATTAATTAAATGTAGCATCTCAGGCATTAAAAGGTTTTCATTACTTGTCAGAAATTTGCGTTAAATCTATGTTCTTAACAATATCGCTCATGTAATAAAATTTAGGAAAGCCCTAGTAGTATATATTAGAAAGAGAGATTGATAGAATAGTTTCACTAACATAAAAATACACACACATAAATTTTTTGTATGTAAGTAAATGCGGCTCCTCGTTAGCTTGAATTCTTTGAACTTTCGAAATTTATTAAAATAATTGTGCTATTATTTTGCCCACGTTTTGCCCAGTTTTCAACACCCATTATTTAATTTTGCCCACCATTTTTATCGCTGTAAATCAAAGATATCTTTGTTGACCACGTGTGTGGCACCCGCCATTACTAATTAAATATTACAAATTACATAGAAGTTTTGCCTAAGTTTTGCCCTCCCATTAGATAATTTTGCCTATCTTTTATAACGCAGTAAATTAAAAAATATGGTTTTGACCACGTGTTTGAGTTGGGGGGGTGCCAGTATGAAATATCGGTCAGAAAATAAAATGGGATTTACAGCGTTATAAAGGGTGGGCAAAATTAAACAATGAGTGGGCAAAACTTCTACATAATTTGTATGCCTCCTCTGTTTGGAAAAATTCCTGTGTTTAAAAAGATGCCTTTGTTTCGGAAGATGCCTTTGTTTTGGAAGATGCCTTTGTTTTGGAAGATGTCTTTGTTTTGGACAATGTCTCTGTTTTCGAAGAAGCCTCTGTTGTGTAAGATGTTCCTGTTTTGAGAACCGACCAGTTCATTTGATCAAAGTTGGTGATTTTTGTTATTGCTTTGATAATTAATAGTTTGAAGAAATTAGGTAATACGTGCAGAAAGCACGCATGTGAAAATAAAAAAATATTTTCTGACAATAAAGCAGAAGTGCTGCCCCTACATGTCTGCATTAGGTTTAAAACTGTATTTTCGAATGGAAGAAAAACTCTGGTCATATATTCCACTGATTAACAAAGATGAAAACTTACCTCTTTTCTTGCTTTTGGGGGTAGTACTAAGAGGCATCAGTTTCCGAAATCATTGTCAGTAGATTGGAATGAGGTCATTATATTTTCAGTACATTTTTATTTATGCTTATTATTCTTATATATGGCTTTATTACACATGCAATGAGTCAAATACTTATTAATAAAGAGTTTTCGATGTATTTTTCATTTTTCTTTCGAGTGTTGACATTAGGTATGCTAGGTATCGGCATTAGAAACATCCCCCTCTGAAGGTGTCGGAATTAGGAGCAGAAAAACACTTTTGAATTTTAAGTATTAAAATTTGAAACCCTATCAATTTTGAAAATGTTACTAGTGCATTTTGTAGAAGCTATCTTTATGAACATTTGGAGCTCATTAGGATCTGTTGGAAAGTAATGAATACAGCTTGGAATATGTACAAAAATTTCCTGAAACTGTCGGCATTCGGCTACTATACCGGCTACTATATTTACCCTAAGAATTTTTTTTTCAACTAAAATCCTGTTAAAAAAATTAAACAACAATTCATAAACAAATATTACTACAATCTCGTTTATATTATCGTAATTATATCACTAAGCATTTATAATTTATAATTTCTGTTCGTAGCTTTTATGAGGAAAGAAAAGATAATATAGCGGCATTCAATCCTTTAATTCAGAGGTATTTCATACTGTATAATTTGCAATAACGATTTGCTGATATATTCGGGAATTCAATATAATTAACTATTTGATAAACATGTCAAATATATTCAATTTTAGAATGACAGATCTGAAAGGAATTATTCAGTTCCGTAATTAAATATACATGATTTAGAATAGAACTTTGAAACATTTGACATATATTAGCCAACTTCATTGAATATGAAACTAAACAAGTTTATAAACTTTGCATCTATTATTTTATTGAAAATGCATCGGAGCATTATTTTTGTCAGTATTTTCTCATGGAATAAAGGATGCGGCGAATTCATAAATAAGTATAAAAAACCCTGCCTCATTCATCAATTTAATTTACGCACCAGAGTGTTTTAGATTTATATACCGGTGATTCAAAATAGATGGTGTGATTATATCTTAAACCACTGATGACAGAAACATATTTCAAGTTACAAAAAAGTATACAAATAAGGCATAACTTTTAGATAAGGCATTTGTTTTGCAAGAGGTTGTATAAATATTGCAATACAAAATTTTATTTTTATTAGTCGCGGGGCAACCTGATGTGTTGCTTTTGAATTGCATCAGATGTTTCGATTCTTTAGGGAAGAAATAAATCTCAAATTTATTGTACATTTAGAAATGATTTATTATATTAATTTTATGAAATGCTAAGTATGAAGTATGAAATCATGATTACAATGCAGGTTAAAATATTTATCAATAAAAGTGAACGTTTACAAGGCTTGATTTGCCAAATATTTCGTACTTTCAAGATCTGATTATTGGCTTGTTATTTTAGAGCTGGTGTAATACAAATAACGTCATTTTATTCATCTTAATAAAAAACTACATGATCTTGAACTTATACAAAAGTATTTCTGATTTATAAAATAAAATGAAGAAGTGAAAAATGTCGTTATTCTCTATTAATTACTCTTTTTCGCCATTGTTATAAATTTTAACTACCATCTGTAGGACACAATTAGTTGAAAAGCTGTGTTTCTTGTTTAAATTCATTAATTCTCAGTAGGGGCAATAACTGTCCAGTTAAACGGGAGGAGCTTAAATTTGTTTGTATGTAAAACTCTTTGGTTGAATGTAAACTCAAAAGAGTTACGATGGATTGATTTTCTAGATACCAATTGGTCGACAGACGACTTGTAAGAAAACAATGGCTAATGAAACTTGAATCTATGAAATTATGTTTTTATTTCTTCAAATTTTCTTCAGAAATATAATTTAATCACGATATTGTTTTCACCATCTATACAAACAAAAGATAATTCCACATTTCAATATTATATTCAACTGCTTCGTAAGAAAAACAGAGTCTTTATTAACAAAGTTTGCTAGTTGTTTTCAGATTATAAAAGTACGAGATATTTCTAGATTTTAACAGAATTCTTACAAAACTTAAGAAAATGAGCTCAAGTTGAATCACTTTTGAGAAGAGGGTGTATCTAGAATATAAAAACACGTATTTTTAAATTTAAGTAATTTATGCGAATTGACTTTTTTTAACTGAGTGAAGAACTGTCCAGGCCGGAATCGAACCCAAGACTTTTAGCTTAAATTGCTAACACTCAGCCTATTGAACTAAATGGACCAAAAACGAGCCAACACATCTCACTCGGAAAACCCTATTGGCAATAGCATCTGGTCTTACATGTGTACAGCTCAACAGCAGGTAATGAACCTGAAGATAACATAACTTCATTAAACGATGGATACGTAGATACACTTTATTATTTTAAACTCATTCATACTGATTGATAAAACTATCATACGAATTGGCATTTTTTCAACCGAGATAAATACGGAAATCGCATTATATGTGATATATTTGCGATTCTGTTGAGCTGTCTACATGGGAGATTAGATGCCGTCGTTAATAAGGTTTCCGAGTTAATTGTGTCGGCCGTTTATCGGTCCAGGTTGCTCAATAGGCAAAACGATGGCAATTTAAGTATTGGGTTCGACTCCCGGCCTGGACACTTTTTCATTCAGCTGGAAAAATATCAATTGGTATGATATCTTTACCAATCACTATGAACGAGTTAAAAATAGTTAAATAATTTAGTCTCAGAGTTATTCTGAGTGTATGATGTGCTTGAAAAAAAGCAATTATGCTTCGGTTATAAGAAGCCAATTTTAACAGTGAGTGTTTTATAGAAAGATTCATATACCGTAAGACGGGGTGTTACTTTGTGTCTGTAGGGGTTACTTTGTGACTGTAGGAGTTATTTTGTGACACATGGTCTAGTTTTCGTATTTCGAACACTAGCGATTGCAGATAAGCAAAAAGCAGTGTCACCTTATAGTACAGTGTTCTGTGTCACTTAACGACCATTGTCCGAAGCTCCAACACCTCGCTTGTTTTTCCTGGCTGGTGTATTGTTCAAACCTCATTTTGCATTGTTGTCTTGGAATCCGGAAACTTTGTGTGCTGAAGCCTAACGCCTATGAGAACCAGCTAACACAGTTAAGGTAACCGCCTACGTTTAAAATGTCAATTTCGATGAAAATTCGCATTTTTTTTAATTTGATTTTCTTATAGAATGAACATTTCTGTTTCTAAATCTGTTTTTATTTTTCCTGTACGCCTGTTAGAAATGAAATTAGAGACCTTTAAAAAACAGCTGTCGTTAATTTATACCGGAAGTGGATCGAAAATTGAGGTTTATTAAACTGTTTTCGCGCATTTTTTAGTTTTTACAGTTAATATTATATTTTAGCTTTATCTATAGCACTGCCTCAAAGGGTTTATTTGTTTTTTTTACAACTTTATCAAGTTAAATTAGCAATTTCTGCAAAATTTGATTTTTATCAAGAAAAGTTTAATACTATTGCTCTAACTCAAAATTTTATTATTCTATAACCATGAAATTTTTTGAGTAGCTATTTGATAATGTCTAGAGCGTAATGAAGTAAAGAATTGATTATAGGTAAATAATTTGTTAATATGTAGCTACTTTTATGAAGAATTACACGTAAAATTACAGAAATTTTCTATGTAATTGTATATAATTAGCTGTATCTCTTTTAGATTTCAGCATATTGGCCAGTTTTTAGTTCATTACACTCAAGAGTGTTTTATATGCATATAATAAAAAAATATTTGTGTTATATGGAATATTTTTTCAAGTCGAAGATGTTTTAATAAAAAAATGCTAAAAAATGATTAAATTCTTCAATTTTTTAAAAAGTTGCATAAATATTTTATATTTTTTCATTATTTTTCTTATTTTGTATTATACTATACTTAAAAGTGCCAAAACAATACCAAAATTACAGTTTATTTTTTAAAAAATGGCTTTTTAAATAGTCGGATAGCAATAAATATTAACATAACAACTTACAGTAGTAAACTCGAAAATGCTCCAAAAAGAATTGAATGCATAAAAATATAGAAATATGTGTAAAATAAGCAAGCAGAAGGCTACAGTTATAAATTTAGGGGTTTTTAAAGTGTTTATTTAATTTAAAAAGTTCTTTTGAACTCATATGAAAACTTTACATGCGTTTTCTGAAAAATTAAATTTTCATCGGAAAAGGTAAACGACTATTGCTCTAACTCAAAATTTTATCATCCTATAACCAGACAATTTTTTGTGTAGCTTTTCGATAATGTCTAGAGTGTAATGAACTAAAGAATTAGCTCTAAGTGACTTATTTGTTTTATATATAGCTATTTTTATAAAGAATTACACGTAAAATTACTGAAATTTTCTATGTAATTGTATATAATCAGTTGTATCTCTTTTAGATTTCCATATATTGACTAGTTTTGAGTTCAATACACTCAAGAGTGTTTAATATGCATATTTAAAAAAAATATTTATGTTATATGCATTTTTTTTTGTTTTTAGAGCCGGAGCCGTTTTTATAAAAAAAAAATGCTAAAAAATGACTAAAATTCTTCAAAATTTTTAAAAGTTGCATAGATATTATATACTTTTTTATAATTTTCTTTATTCTGTGTTAGATTACACTGAAAAATACCAAAAAATGTGTCAAAAGTAAAGTTTTAAAAAAATGTCTCTCCGTACGTAATCGGATACCTTAAATATTCTTTGTTGTTAATATATCAGTAAGACTGTGGAGTAATATAACATTTCTTTGTCAAGTGATATTTATGTGAGATATGATAACATAAGCCAAATATAGACACTTGAAGGGGTTACTTTGTGACACACCGATACTGTCACAAAGCAATTCTCTCTCAACGAACGTCCAAAAATATCAGCTACGGTTGGGCCAAGACCAAACAAGAAGTAATTGACATGTACTTTACAAACTCGGAAAAGAAGTTGGAGGGTGTTTCGCCCAAGAAGCAATGGAATTACGATGAGACGAATTTGATGGACTACTCTGGAAGTAAAGGTGTGATCATTCGAAGAAAAGCAAAATATCCTGAACTCATTCAAAACTAGTCGAAGGTTTATACTTCAATCATGGTATGCGGAAGTGCTACAGGGAACTAGCACCAATTTACGTTAGCTACAAATCTGATAAATTTGATCCACTTGGACCGAGAACGGACAGCAGGGTGAGCAAGATACAATCGAACAAAATCAGGTTGGTGCAACCATCAAGATTTCGAGGTTTGGTTTAAATCAGTTATGCTTCCTATTTTGAAGAGGAAAAGTGGTTCAAAGTGAGTCATTGGGGACCGAGAGAAATTTTGAATGAAAGGAAGGAGGTTTTATTCATCATCGACCCACCAACGCCAATGGGCAACGGAGGGCTGTTTGCGATCAAAGACGTAGATTAATCTAACAAAAAAATTTAAACATTGTGTAAATAAAAGTTTTAATAAACGTTTTATTGGGTAACTTTGTGAAAGTAACTTTTTCTCTTGCATTTCCTGGCGAAAACACACCTGTCACAAAGTAATCCCACCCGATAGGGTAACTTTGTGACATATTTAACTCTAAATATCTCAGTTGATATTAAAAATTTAGATTGACGCAACACGTCGTTATGTAGGAAAAGGATATATCAATGTTGAGCAACAGTCAATTTTGGGTTACTTATAAAACAGACCGACTGGTGTGAGAAAATCCCTAAAATGTGTCACAAAGTCTTATGGTAACTTTGTAAAATGCCTGTACCGCAACACTAATCAGCGGTGGTTATCAGGATTTCCACAATTGTCTGCTATTGTGCTATTGGTCTGTTACGCGCCAATGTGGAGTATTTCTATTGTGTGAAGTTGCATGTAATGGTTCATACACGAAACTCTTATCATACGGCAATTTTAGAGCAACAGTTGCACGCCGAGAGTAATGTTCCCGTGAAAGATTCATGCGTATATCGATAAAACATCTTGTTTCATAATTTGTTTATATGCTAATATCTTTTATGTTAGAATGTTAATAGGTTTTTTATAATTGGTTGAGTATAAGGTTTTATTATTTTTTTTTGGCATTTAATTTGAATATACAAAACTTATTTCTTTGTCTTTTTAAATAAATTTTGAAAAAGTATTGTTCTAACAATTTAAAGGGAATATTTAATACTATTAATAATAACTAGCTACTAGAAAATACAAAATAACTTTATATTGCCGAATAATTTATACCTAAATCAAAATTTCAGTTAATTGAAATTTACTAGCGAAAATGCACGCTCTGTATGAATTTATCAATGCATTTTACTTGTCAATTATGTGATTAGCAGTTCAAAAACAATGCGGATTGGAGTTTCGTGAGTCAGGAAATTTAGTTTTAGTATAGAAAAATTCGGATTATTTAGGATTGATTAATTATATCAAATCAAGTGGTATACAATTTTGGCATACAAACATTAAATCAAAATGGCATACGTTTTAACTAATTCTTCTACTGATACCTTAATAGCGAAACATTATTATTTGTATTGGCTGTATCTTGGTCAATATTATAGTGATAGGGACTTGTCTTGTCATTCATTAGACCTTGTGTAATTAAATTAGCACTATAACTGACGTTTTCACATATTTTTTATTTCTTCACGCCACAACCCATAATACGAAACAATACACAAATAAAATTATACTTTTACAAATGAAGTTCTTTCTTTAAAACACAAAATCATAACTCCGCTAAAACGGCGTATTTCAGTTCATCACACAGTTACCAAATCATCGCCCCTCTGACTCTCTTTCTCCACGTATCAACACGATGCTTTTCAACACCAAAGCGCCACACGGTGGGAGATTTACTGATTCTAGCTGGCCAAAAGTCAACTTAAAAAAAATTCCTAGCATAATTTATTTTTTACCTGATATTGCTTAATAGTTGGGACGTTGTACCCTGCTAATGGTTTTGATATAAATATAATTGTATGAATCACGTTTTTTGAGTATAGTTGTTCTATCTGTTATTTCAAGTAGAATAAAAAATAGTGCTATGTTATGGACGTTTCCGAGCTAAATATGGACTTTGTTTTATCGGATTTATGTGCATAAATTTTCAATAGATCAATTGTTAATTCATATTTAATGTCGCAAAAAACTCTTTATTTTTTTTAAAATTTGTCATTTTTAAAATAGAAAAAGTTGTATTAAAAAGCAAGATAAAGTTAACTTTTGGGTACCATTAAATAGTTTAGATTATTAACTTTTCGATAAATTATAGTTTGTCTGCATCTATCTGCATCCATGTGTTTTAGAAATGTTTTTACCTTATTAAGTCTAAATTAATATTTTTTGAAATTTTAGTTCAAGTAACATATTTTTTATGAAAGTCACCAGGATTTAAGTCAATCACACAAATAAAATTTTGAACCATTATACAGCAGCAACAAGCTTCGAAAAGGTGAATTCGATTGAAAATGTTTTGTTTATACAGGGAAATTACAATGAAGAACACATGAAGTTTTGCAAGCGCAAAAGTTTAAATGTATGGCCCAATTTGGCCGAAAGTTGTCAAATGTATGTCGATCTCATGACAGATTCATATAAAATATAATACATACCGGCAAATTTCGAGTGGTATCGAAATTGGAACAGAAAATTCTCGAAATTCACTTTGGATATGGAAAACATAATGTAGAACTTTCTCCGTTGTGTCTTATGACTCCCACTATTTACATAAAGTTCTGCTATGTAGAGATAATTATAAGTATACAATTACATACATTCACATATATATATATATATAAATAGAATGCCCTTCTGTCCGTTTTGGACATTAATCATAAGAAACTGCTGAGGTAACGAATAAACATTTCTGTGCCTGTAGACTTAATTATGCAAGAAATTTCTTGAGAAAATCATCTAAACAGGAAATTCTTTTATATAATATTGTTGACTTCAAATACTTTCCTAACTAATAAAATAACAAAATAAAAATTAAAACAACTCTTTTTTTCTAAAGACAGTCATTGTGTTGTTAATTTTCCAAGATAGAAGAAAAGGCTCTATATTCTGAGAGCCAGAATGAAGAACTTTCAGATGATCAAGTGTTGAATTTAATTTCTAAGCAATTTTCATTTAAGCTGTCGTATCTGAATTTCTAATAGATTATTAGAAAAAAAAATATTTTTTTTATGGTTTGTAGTATTATAATAGAAAAATAATTTTATCACTTTAAGTTCCATTCTGTTAACAAAGTATCATTAAGATTATAAATACGTACATATTAAGTAATTAGATTAACTCATTTATTAACTGTTTTAACGCTTTAAACGTGTTTTAATTAATTGAATGACACATAAAATGAATCAAATACCTATTTCAGAGTTTTAATGTCTGAAATTAATCAATTTCCAAATCAAAATAACCATCTCCGAAGAAACTTTGATTTAAAACATAATAAATTTTATTTAAATGAGTTTAATATATCATTTATTTAAATAAAACATAGCGTTCAAGAGAAATAAATTGGAAAATAATTTTGGCCAGCTAGAATCGACAAATCTCCCACCGTGCGCCGGCCGCATGACGAATCGAAAAGAAGAAACAAATTCAATTCAGGGCATACAGTCAATACTTGCATCTTGCGAAATGACTTGGATTCTAGCGGTTATTCGGGGTCATTACAATATTGGCATGAATTATTATTACAATATATATGTTTGGGCTATATTTCATAAAAATTGTCAGAAATAGTTCGCCGTTTCACAGCCAAAACTTCCAAAGTAAGTCAATGTTTCTGTCGTATTAGCATTTCATTGCAAAATATTTTCAGTTTAAAGCCAATATTTCTGTAACAGTGGAATTTCGTTATAAGTATTTCCAATGTAAAACTAATGTTTAACCCTCCTAATACCATTGGGGTCTCTAGTGACTCCATTTATTTTTGTTTCGAAATTTTTCGTGTTTCGAACTAGACAAAATTAGTATCTTAAACATAATAAATAAAATCAAATAGACACCTTGGAAGAAATTTAATAGAATTAATTAAATTAATTTCTGGTTCAAATAATCCAATATTAAGAACTATCGTCAAAAATAAAAACTTGGTATTAGGAGGGTTAACTAATATTCGTATACCATTGGAAATATTTACAATTTAAAATTTGCGCAATATTGGGCCGAAAATAACCAAGCTAATCTACTTCTGTTAGGACGTCGAATAAAATTAGTATATATTAGTAATAGTCCATATTATTTGTATTGGTTAGAGAATAAAAAACACAATTACATCGCAAGCTGAATTATTTTCTTCTTTAAAGTTTATAATATATATGTCATATATACAGATTCCTTTAAAATATTATTTTGCATATTTAGAAATAAAAATTCTTTCAAAGTAATCATTTCATAACTGTTTTGAGCTATTACTGAATATGTAATGATTAATAATAATTATGCTTGAAGTATTATTATTTAAATCTCATTACCAAAATATTAGTATTCTGTTAAAACGTTAATGAAAAATTATTGAGCTGTTCGCATAAAATATTTTGAATATACATATTTTTAAAATTTTGAATAAAATAACTAGTAATTTTCAAAACTATTAATAATAAGTACAGTGTTATTCAAAGCAAATTGGTCAAACTTGAAGAGATGGTAGTGCACACCAAAATAAAAAACTTTCGGATAGGAAACCATGGTCATAATTAATTTTTTCTCTTAAAATACAGTGTGTCTCACTACAATCCGAATGGAAATATCGTTCATAACTTTAACTATAATAAAGATATTTGAAAGCAATTCACAACAGGCTTACATTGTTTTATGTGAAAGACAATGATATCATGCATAGGAATGGAATTGCACTGTAAAAAAAGACAAGTGTTTCTTAACCAGTAGACTTCCAGTGGGACACTATGTCCCAGTGCAACTTCAGAAATTACCACTGGACACAGCAGTCCCTGAAACGCTAGGAAAACCATGTCTGCTTGTCCCACTGGTCTCTCACCAGTTCCGTGGCTTTTAGACCTTATTAAAACACTGTGCTAAATTTGATTTAAAATATCCCACAAAAAAAAATGGTAGTCAAGGGGTTAATCTACGGAAAGATAATGTAACCACGAATGACAATATACAAAGAACTCTTCCGAGTTACCCATAATTAAGAGAAGTGTTCTTTATTTGTAGAAACCTCAGAAACCAACATATTTTCGAGATTTAAAGAATCATTTATAAAAACAGTTTCTTTTGCTGCCGCTGATTTCTGGAAACATTTCCGAGTAGTTTTTTTTATAGTGTATTAACTATTTTTCTCAAAACGGAATATATTAGGATGCTATACATTCTCAATTAAACATTTCTAGCTGTTCAATTGAATTTATACATGTAAGAATAACAAAATAATATTAATTTTAATATTAATGTTAATGCTGTTAATTTATCATGTTTGTCTATAAAACATGTTTGTTGAACATGAAATTCATTACTTGAGATTTGATAGTATCCGGAAATCTATATCCTGTGTTGAGAAAATGATTAATACGCTATAAAATCTACTTAGAGACGTTTCTGAAAATTAGTTGCCGGAAACGAAACTTTGTTTTTATAAATGCTTCTTTAAATATCGAAAATATACCGGTGTTTTAGGTTTCTGAAGAAAAAGAAAGCTTTTAGAAATCGTGGGTAACTCGGAAGAGGTTATTGTAAATTTTCGTTCGTGGTTGTATTTTTTCCTAGATTAAGAAACGTTTGTCTCTTTTTATACTGTGTACAGCATTTCTGGTTAGTGAAACCATATGAACCAGAAATTACATTTGGAAATGTAAACCGTCTGGTTCCGCGCTTGTTTGATAAGGTTGGAAGTCATTTCTATCGTTCCTTGTGATATCCTTATTTTTCACACAAAGAGAGAATAGATAAGTCAATTTCGAATTTCGTTAAAATATTTTTATTATAGTTAACGTTTTGAATAAAGCACCGAATTCGGATTCGAGTGAGATACTGTGTAATTTCGATTGAATATACAGATTGTAACTAGTGTTGCTAGGTGTCCCGATTTTCATGCGCCCCAAGACTGTCCCGCGGAACCTGTGCGCGGGACGCCAAATGTCCCGATTTTTCAAGATTCATAAATTCTACTAAATTCCTTTTAGTACAATGTAGTTTGTATCAAGCAGAATTTAATACAGTAAAATCTGTAAAAACAAGACCTATGTATAATGAAACATTTTTATAATTCCGTCCAAAGGAATACAATACATATCTACAATATGTATACATTTGACGTCTGAATGTAAAAACTATTAAAAACACCAAATAAAATAAATTAAGACAGACATGAGCACACTTTAAAAATAAAATTTATAAAAAATATACTTAAAAACAATTAAAAATACAAATTAGTAAACGTTTCGCCAAGCGACACGCAAGGCATCATCAGTACAAAAACAATCTATTGCATTACAAACTACTGAACAAATCAAGGACAGTTAAAGTTAGTTCTTTTAAAAACAGACAATATTCATTAGGAACAGAACGAGCTTCATTCAAAGTCTGCGATCGCAATTGAGTGAACCAACCCTCAAGGAGTAATCTACCATGATAGCTGTTACAACCCGATTTCAAAATACTGGCGTTCGCAATTAGCGGGATATGATTCGTTTGAAGTGAATGCTGGACAATTTTTGAATTTAAATTACTATTTTTTAAAGCACTAGTATGTTTTTTTAGGCAAATTTCCAATGATCTACCTGTTTCACCAATGTAGACACTTTTGCAATCTTTACAGGGAATAATATAAACAACACCGGGTAATTTAGACTTATCATATTGAAATTTATGCTTAGTGAAAAACTTATCCGCACTTCTTAAACCTCTTACGCTTACCTCCAGTTACAGTCTTAATTCACCTTACAAATTTCTTGATGATTTACAGAGTTTTGTTTTCCCTACCGGTTATATCATGGCTTCTCTTAATGTTGTTTCGCTGTTTACTTCAATCCCTTTCGATCTGGTCTGTAAAGTAATTAAATATATCTGGCCCACTCCTACACACCCTACTGATTTTAATGTCGAAGAGATTGTTGAATTAGTTAAGTTTTGTTTGACCTCAAACTGTTTTATATTTAATAATTGCTTTTATAGTCAAATTTCTGGTACCGCTATGGGGTCCCCCCTCTCTGTTGTAATTGCTGAACTTGTAATGCAGAATATTGAAAATAAGATTAATTCTGAATTTGGTTCACGTATTCTTTTTTGGAGACGTTATGTCGACGACATTTTTTTGATAGTGAAAGAAGCAGATTTAAATAATATTCTCACGATTTCTAACTCTATTGGTGACCCTATTAAGTTTACTGTTGAAATTGAAAATAATGCTGACTTACCATTTCTCGACATTCTAATCCGTAGACACACTGCTGATATCTCTCAATCTATCACCACTACTGTTTACAGAAAACCTACATCTACTGGTCAATATACTAATTTCAATTCAATATGCCCTTTTAGCCATAAAATAGCCGTTATTAAGACTTTAGCCTTCAGGGCCATTAGATATTGCAGTTCCAGTAATGATTTTGAAATTGAGAAATGTAAAATTTATCGCGATTTGGTTAATAATAGCTATTCTATTGACCTTGTTAAAAAAATCTTTAAAAATACTTTAAATTTTGTGAATTCTACTCCCCCCCCCTTTTCAACGTAGTAAACCAAACTCTTTTATCTGTATCCCTTATTATAAAAACATTTCTGATAAAATTTCTGGCATTCTAAAATCATTCAATATTGGGGTTTCTTTTAAACCAATTAATAAAGTGAGTTCCTTTTCACTAAGCATAAATTTCAATATGATAAGTCTAAATTACCCGGTGTTGTTTATATTATTCCCTGTAAAGATTGCAATAGTGTCTACATTGGTGAAACAGGTAGATCATTGGAAATTCGCCTAAAAGAACATACTAGTGCTTTAAAAAATAGTAATTTAAATTCAAAAATTGTCCAGCATTCACTGCAAACGAATCATATCCCGCTAATTGCGAATACCAGTATTTTGAAATCGGGTTGTAACAGCTATCATGGTAGATTACTCCTTGAGGGTTTGTTCACTCAATTGCGATCGTAGACTTTGAATGAAGCTCGTTCTGTCCCTAATGAATATTGTCTGTTTTTAAAATAACTAACTTTAACTGTCCTTGATTTGTTCAGTAGTTTGTTATGCAATAGATTGTTTTTGTACTGATGATGCCTTGCGTGTCGCTTGGCGAAACATTTACTAATTTGTATTTTTAATTGTTTTTAAGTATATTTTTTATAAAATTTTATTTTTAAAGTATGCTTATGTCTGTCTTAATTTATTTTATTTGGTGTTTTTAATACATATCTACCTTCTAAAATGGAATATTTTCCCTGTAGATACCTGTTCAGTTTTTACATGTTTTACTGTACTCTGTTTAGCAAAACTTGGGAAAACGGTACCTGTTTATAACGGAACCCTGCCTAAAATGTAAAACTTTCATTTGTCTCTGTGGAAACAATACCATACACTTGTAACTATTCAATCGGAAAACCTTCCAAAACGGAATTCGGTCTCTAGAGATTATGCTTTCATAGAGTTTACTGTATAAGATTATTGTGCTTATTTAATACAATGAAACTTTCTAAGACGGAATCTGAAGTGACCAGAGAAAGCTAACCTGTTAGATAGATTTCTACCTTAGCAGGCACATTTGTACGGTATTCCTTCCGTAGGGACCATGACATTTTTACGTTTAATAGATGATTCCATAATAGACAGGTACCGTTTTCATAAGATTTACTGTATTTTCATGTCCCGATTTAGAAGTCCCACCTTTTTGTCTCTCTGTCCCGCTTTTTGTGACAGTTGGGCCTGGCAAAACTAATTGTGACCATAGTTTTCTATACAAAAGAATAAACCCTACCACTTCTTAAAATTTGTCTAATATTTTTAGAATCTCCCTGTATATTCCATATTACCTCAATTAAGAATACGAGATTGCCTGGATATTTTTGTTTATAATGAGAATTGAAAAAAAAACGAACTTTTAATTATTTCTCTTATGTAAATTAAAACAACACTGATTCGATTCAAATTCCATAAAATGCTTCAAATTCTTTTGTTTAATCATACTGATTTATTTGCGTTTCCTTCATTAAAATAAAATTCTTGGAATTATTCGCCAGATTGCGACAATTTTCTGATAATTGAAATTTACTTTCATTATCTTATGAAACGCCGTATCAATATTGAGTTTTAATATAATCAGTTTATTAGAAATTGTCTGCTTAAACCAACAAATTCCTATTCCTTAACAAACAAGCATATATTATGCATGCCACATTCCACAATCTGAAGTATTTTCAATAATTTGAAACTTATTTAAATGTTGATTTTTGTTTTATAAGTTACGTTTGAACAGTTATTTTCAGTTATTCAATCGTTCTGAATAATTAAACTGAAAAATAACAAATGTGAATATTATAGTGCAAAATAAATTAAAATGTCTAAGAATTGTTAGTCGTTTGAAGTAACGTTTGTGGCGTACCTGTTGGACACGTGACTTAAATGAGTAGCCATTGAGGTAATATTTAAGATTAAAACAAAATTTAATTAAAAAGCAATATTTAAAAAGTCAATGCAGTGTTTCTGGGGCACTACGTTAACGATGATCATTTCTAATGAACAAGCACTGACCTAACGAAAGGGGAAAAGTGAATCTCAATAAATTGTCTAAAACCTAAATAAACTTCAACATGATGGTTACTCTAATCGCACTTAACAAAAACTGCTACATAGAATATCACTAAATGCACTTTAAACGCTTTAATTAACAGCACTTGAACAATGCGTCAATGCCGCTAAATAGATGGAATCAAGTATACTTCAAATTCACTTTATTCGAAGCACGGAGATTAACAACTTACCAAAAAGGCACACTTCTAGGCAGCAAAAATCTAACTCCACTCTTAATCCACACCAACCGTCATGGTAAATGACACAAGGCTAAAATAATGCTCCGAAAGTTGCCTTGTAGAACCACTAGGGCGAGACTCAGCAAAATTCGTTCGATCCAACTCTTACCAGCGTATTTATACTCACAAGTCGACCACAGAAACCTAATTAGTACATAGCTGCATAGATCAACCACGACGATCTGATTAAGGGAGATTAAATCATGCTTGTGAAAGTAAAAGAAATCACAGAATAGGCTCGTTCAGGCATGAAATTTTAGAAACTGGCTTACACACAATCCTTTTGATCCTAGACTGTCCTTATAAGAGAATAACAAATACTATGCTGCCAGTTTTTTAAAAATATATTACGTATATTTCCGTATACTAGACGATCATAAGCTTAAATAATATATTAAAGAATGAAGTTGCCTGCTTTTTGTTTTCTGAATAAACTTGAAAAAAAAAAGAATTAAATGAAAACGACGCAAAACTGTCTTTTTACAGACAAAGAAGATGTTTTTGTACATTCTTAAAAATTACAGAAACCTTTCCTTATATGGTAAAATGTTTTTGAAAATTTATGTAATTTATACGCAGTTGCCCAAGATTCCGAAAACCTTTATCTTACTTCCCAAAATCTTTAGCAGAAGATTGAATCAGAAACCTCGCAAAGCAATACATTTAGGAAACTAAGAGAAATATATTTTCTGGAATTTTCGGGCACCAAATGAACCCTTACTGTAAACATAGGAAACCTATTTTTGTTTTAGGTTTTTGATTTGTTTTTCTCCTAAAAGTTTCTGACGGTAAGGGAAAAGTTTTCGAAATCGTAGGTAACTACAAAGTAACAGCGGCTTCTGCTACACGTGTTTCTCTTTTAATGTTTTACAATGTGGTAACAAGCAACTAGTACTATGAACAAAAACAAAAAGAATAGTTCACATGTGCTAACACTATCCCGAATTTTTTCTTTGCTATTGTATGATACTTCACTATAAAGAAAAATACAAATATATATTAATCTACGAAAATATAATATAACTACGTACGAAAATATACAATAAACTCTTCCGAGTTACTCACGATTCCGAAAAGTGTTCTTTATCTTCAGAAACACCAGAAACCAATATATTTTCGAGATTTAAAGAAGCATGTATAAAAATGAAATTTTTTTTTGCTGCTATTGATTTTCGCAAACGTTTCATAATAGCTTTTTTAGTGTATTAATCACTTTTGTCAGACCGAAATATCGTTTTTTAAGGAATGCTATCAATATTCAATTAAACATTTTCAGCCGTGTAACTGAATTTATACATGCAAGCGTAACAAAATAATATTACTGTTAATATTAATGCTGTTAATTTAACATGTTTACCTGTAAAATACGATTGTTGAAGATGAAAATATTTACTTGAAAGTATACAAAAAAAACCTATATTCCAGGTTGAGGACACTGATCACAGGCCACCGATAAACACAGTAATACACTATAAAAACTACTCGGAAAAATTTCTGAAAATTAGTGGCAGTAAAATAAATTTCGTTTTTATAAATGCTTCTTTAAATCTAATAAATATACTGATTTCCGAGGTTTCTAAAGATAAAAAGATTTTCGGAATCGTAAGTAACTCGGAAGAGGTTACTGTAATTTTTTTTGTTTTTTGTTATAGGATACTTTCGTAGATTAAGAAACATTTGTCTTTTTTTTTTTACAGTGTGTATCAAAAGACGTTTTGAAGCTTTTCCGAGGTTTCAAAGAATAGTTTTGAAAATAAAACATCAATATCTGTCTCGAATTCTATCGACAAAACACTCGAAGAATAGTGCAAACTAGAGCTAATAAATATATACAGCAGCCTTAGTGCAAACCAATACATATAAACTTTGACATTAAACTCGGAATCGTTATTCATTTATGCAATCAAAAATACAGCACTCAATAATGAATCTAGATTTTCAGAAATACTGAAAAAAACAAACAAAAAAAACAATACATCTTAATTCTTTTAAACACGTATTTTGACCGTTAATGTGATGTTAATATAATCTGCTGATGATTCAGATGTTCAATTTAGTATGAATGCATTATATTTATTATTCTTCTGATTGAATAATACATATATGAAATTAAAAATGTCTGAAAAACATTGTATACACAGAATAAAAATAATACAAGTAGAAAGCAGAGTAAAGAACGATCTTACACTTGGAGTAAGGGAATTTTAGAAGTTATATTATGCTATATATATTTAAAACCCAAAGAGATTACCATAAGAGTACATACTTTTGAGTTTCGTTCATTAAAAAATTTCTTCTTTTTATTATCCATGCTCGTAATTAATTTATTGATGGTGCTGTCTTTGTATCCGTTATTTCTGGCGATGTCATGTATTTTATTTATTTCATTATTTAATTGATTAAGGGTACAGACAGTGAAGGCTCTTCTAATAAAATGTCTAAAGGCAGAAACTTTATAGTAAAAAGGTTCTTGAGCGTTATTAGGAATAGTAGATTGATTAGTCACTGGTTTTCTATATACCGTACGTTCAATTACATGGTGGGTTTTGATTAACAGCAAATCCAAATAAGGTAGAACGTACGGTATATAGAAAACCAATAACTAATCAATCCACTCTTCCTAATAACGCTCAAGCACCCTTTTTCTATAAAGTTTCTGCCTTTAGACATTTTATTAGAAGAGCCTTTACTGTCTGTACCCCTAATCAATTAAATAATGAAATAAATAAAATACGTGACATCGCAAGAAATAACGGATACAAAGACAGCACCATCAATAAATTAAATACGAGCATGGATAATAAACAGAAGAAAATTGTTAATGAACGAAACTCAAAAGTATCAACTTTACAATATCGTCCAGGATTCTTTGAATGATTAAAATATAAACTTAGAAATTTTAATATCTGCGTTATTTCAAAACCTTCCACAAAATTAAAGAACATAGTATGTAGAAAAAGAGATCCAATAGAACCTGAGCAACTTTCCGGTGTTTATGAAATCCCATTCACCAAGGCAGATGGAACAGTACAAATCTCCTTGGTGAGTTCCAAGGAGATTTGAATAGTACAATACTATATAGGAATGACAAACAGAAAATTTAAAACAAGAATAAAAGAACATATGGCAAATATCAAATATGACAGAAGAACTACTGCTTTAGCCAGACAATATAGAAAAGAGCAGTTGCAGATTGATTTTAAGAATAGTAAAATAATTTTTCAATCAAGAGCTTATTTTCCATCCATTAGCCGTGAATCTATAGAAATATATTTGCGAAAAGATAACATTTGCAACGAAGCCGCTTCTTTGAATTAGCTAAAATTTGGCACGCGATGATCGACGGATTGAAAAAGCAAATAAAATAAAATAAAATAATAATTTTCACGTTTCCCAGTTTGATGAATTTAAGCACCTGCTTGCCTTGGACATGCGATCTTGTGGTTTATGTTTACCATTTTCAAAAATATGCGAGAATATTGTATTTATCATTTAGATCGGAAGATGTCGTCGATAGAGCGAACGAAACATATGTAATCTACATTGAAAAGGTATTTTTAAATATTCCGTGTCATGTTTTTTATCACTTTAAGCATTATTAGACTTTAATTTAAAGTTAACAAGTGATTGTATTATATTATTTGGGTACTATCTAATTGAGGATTAATATTAACAATGAATAGCTAAGAAATTTAAGACATGAAACTCATGTAGGTAATAGATATACAATAAATGCTTGAGCCTTTAAAATTTTCACGGTACGTTATTTCTCGTTTTTTAATATAGCGTATATTTCCAAAAAAAGCAAATAAAATTGAAATCCTTCACTTTTAAAAGTATATTTCATAAAAAGGGGAAAGTTTCTTTTATCTTCTTTTCGATATATCATTATTGAATTTTCTTCAGGGAAAAATTATGATAATGAGAAGGAAGTCATGAATAAAATACGCCGAATAAATTATTCAATGGCTACGCATCTACGAATCATACGTCTTCTTCTAAACGATTTTATTTTATTTTATTAAGGGCGTAAAATTTTAAATGTACCGCGGTAATTTAGTATAGTATAAGATACGCTGAAAAAACTTTAATGTTGAAGGAACTACTTATACTCGTTAGTAATTAGTGTAGATTATCATTATGTCCAATTTAGATAGAAAAAAAAGAGAAATGAATTTCATTTAACGATGAAAAAACGCTGCAAGGGGCTTTTTAGAATTATATTAATTGTTTTTAAATCATGAAACTCATTTTTTTTTCAATACAGTACCGAATAAAATTATTCAATATTTACACGTCTATGCATTAGCATCAGCAAGCAGCAATTTGTTCCTTCAATAATTTTTATTACGTCTTAATATCGTAGCACTTTTCACTACGTTACGATAAATCAGTTTTAGATAAATGGAGAAAAATGTTAATGGGGAAAGAATAATTTATGCTTGGAGTAGTTAATGTAGAATATTATTATGTTCAATTTAGATAAAACAAGAACGAAAAATCATGCATCAAGCATAGATTATGTAACACTTTCCAACGCTTCCAAAATAATATTACAAATCATTACCGTTTAATAAGCTGAAAGATCACATCTAAGTAAACAATTCGGAAAACGCATAACATATTTAAAAACGTAATTTCAGGAATTTACAATATATGCAATATTCGGAAAAATATCCAAATACTTTTATTCAGCCCTGTATAGGATCTATAGATTTGTGTATATACTACATAGGATGCTAAATTTTAGTTTAGTTAGGAAACGCGTTGCACAGTTTAAAATTCTCCTACTGGAGTTTCAGTCAATAAACGGAAATGTGTTCGCGAAGTTTTGTGCTGCCCTGTATAGGATCTACAGAATTTATACACACCAAGTAATAGACAAAAAGTGAGTTAAATTTAAAATCGCGTTCAGCAACTTAAAACGCAACTTCCAGGAATTATTGTTAACAGACAGTAGAGAATTCTTTTGTGTGTCCCTGTAAATGAACGATGACTGCTATACACACAATATTCTGTAGTAAGCCTCTTGTCATGCACCTTAGTGATATATATAAATTTCAATGCGTTTAAAATAGTGAAACATTATTTAATTAAACCGCAAACGATTTTTCTCCATAGACGTAATGTAACGGAATTGTTTTGACTGTCCCTGTAAAGTAACAATAAGTGCTAAGCACAGCGTATACCATATTAAGCTTCTTGTAATACACCTTAGTGATATATATCAATTACAACGTGTTTGAAATTGTGTAACATTATTAAAATAAACCGCAAATGATTTTTCCCCATATACCGTAATGTAATGGAATTGTTTGAGTGTCGCTGTAAAAAACTGTAAGTGCTACACACTTCAATTGAAATAGGGAACATGCTATAGATAACGACAATAACATATAAAAATTGCAGGTCAATCGGAGTATATTTACGGGAGTTAGAGCACGGACGGCAAACGGCAGACGGCCATACGGCCAGACAAACCGAAGTCATAAACACTTTTCAACTAGGTTGGAAAGTTTTAAAAATGGGAAATAAATTTCATTTAATGATGTAGAAAAAAATTTCAAGGAGCATTAGAAATATATTAACTGCTTTTAATAATGAAACGTTTTATTTTTTCATTTCAATGCTGAATGGAGTTATTCAACATGTACGTATCTATGCATCAGCATCAGCAAGAATCAATTTGTTCTCTGAATGGTTTTATTGCGTCTTAATATCGCAGATTATTTTTCTACGGTGCGATAAATAGCATAAGATAAATGGAGGGAAAAAAACTTAAATGGAAAAAGGATAATTAATGTAGAATATTATTATATTCAATTTAGATATAAAAAACATAAATAAATTTCATTTAACGATGTAGAAAAATGTTTCATTGAGAATTATAAATATATTAATTGCTTTTATTTATGAAACGTTTTATTTTTTCATATCAATGTTGAATGATATTATTCAATGATTACGCGTTTATGCATCAGCATTAGCAAGGAGTAATTTGCCCCTTTGAATGATTTTATCGCGTCATAATATCGCAGAATATTTGAATACGATACGATAAATCGGAATAAAATAAATGGAGATTAAAAAATAGTTAAATTAAGAAAGGATAATTTATGCTTGGTAGTAATAATTGTAGGTTATTATAATGTACAATTTAAATACAAAAAAAATAATTAGATTTAATGATGGAAAATGCTTCAAGGAACATTAGAATTATATTAATTGTTTTTAAATCATGAAACGCATTTTTATTCAATGCAATGCTGAATGGAATTTTTCAATATGTACGCTACTATGCATCGGCATGAGAAGCCGAAGGAGCAATTTGTTCTTTTGAATGGCTTTATTGCGTGTTAATATTTTAGAATATTTCACTATGTTACGATAAATCAGTATAAAATTAATGGAGGGAAAAAAGTTAAATGGGGAAATGATAATTTATGCTTGGTTGTAATAATTGTAAGTTATTATAATGCACAATTTTATAGAACAAAATTGCATTTAACGATGAAAATAAAATGCTTTAAGGACCATTAGAATTATATAATTGTTTTTAAATCATGAAACACATTTTTTTTTTTTTTTCAGTACAATACTGAATGGAATTTTCCAATATTTACGCGATGTTGCATAAGCATCAGTAAGGAGCAATTTGTTCTTTTGAATGGCTTTATTGCGTGTGATTATTTTAGAATATTTCTCTATGCTACGGTAAATCAGTATAAGATAAATGAAGGGATAAAAGTTAAATGGGGAAATAATAATTTATGCTTGGTAGTAATAATTGTAAGTTATTATAATGTACAATTTAGTTATAAAAAAATTAAATTATATTTAACGATGAAAAAAAAAATGCTTCAAGGAGCATTAGAGTTATATAATTGTTTTTAAATCATGAAGCGCATTTTTCCTTTCAATGCAATGCTGAATGGAATTTTCCAATGTTTACTCGATATTCCATAAGGAGGAATGTTGTAAGGAGAAATTTGTTCCTTTGAATGGCTTTAGCGTTTCTTTAAGTTCTTGCGTGTTAATATTTTAGAATATTTTACTATGATACGGTAAATCAGAAAACAAAAATTATTAACGTTAAACATAAATTATTAATAATAAATGGAGGGAAAAATGTTAAATGGGGAAAGAATAATTTATACTTGTTAGTAATTAATGTAGAATATTTTTATGTTCAATTTAGGTATAAAAAAGAGAAATAAATTCCATTTAATGATTTAGAAAATGTTTCAAGGAACATTAGAAATATATTAATTGCTTTTAATCATGGAACGTATTATTTTTTCATTTCAAATGCTGAATGAAATTATTCCATATTTACGCGTCTATGCATCAGCATCAGGAAGGAGTAATTTGTTTCTTTGAATAGTTTTATTGCGTCTTAATATCGCAGAATATTTCACTGCGGAACGATAAATCAGTATAAGATAAATGGGGAAAAAGTTAAATAGGATAAGGATAAATTATGTTTGTTAGTAATTTTTGTAGATTATGATTGTGTCCAATTTAGATACAAAAAGGAGAAATAAATTTAATTGAATGATGAATAGAAAGGCTTCAAGGATCATTAAAATTATGTTAAGTTTTTTTTAAAATCAGGAAACTCATTTTTTTTCAATACGATACTGAATGGAATTATTCAATATTTAAGCGACTATGCATCAGCATTAGCAAGGAGAAATTTGTTCATTTGTATTATTTTATTGCGTCTTAATATCGCAAGATAATTAACTATGCTACGATAAATCAGTAACAGATAAACGGAGAGAAAATGGGGGAAGATGGGGAAAGAATAATTTATGCTTGTTAGTAATTAATGTAGACTATTATTATGTCCAGTTTAGATAGAAAAAAGAGAAATAAAGTTCGTTTAATGAAGTACAAAAATGCTTCTAGGAGCATTGGAATTATATTAATTACCTTTAATCATGAAACGTATTATTTTTTCATTTCAATGCCGAATAATTTATTGAATATTTATGCTCTCTGCATCAGCAGGGAGCAATTTTTTTCCCTCTGAATGGTTTTATTGTTTATTATTATTATTATTATTATTATTATTATTATGATACGATAAATTTGTATAAGGTAAGCGGAGAAATAAAAACATTGAGAAAAGCGCTATTTATACTTGGTAGTATATAATATAGCCTCTTATTGTGTCCAATTTAGATAGAAACAAGTTGGAAATTGTACGTCAAACGTTACAAACGAGGTGCGTTCGTACGCACGTTTTAGAATTAAATTCATGATCTTCCGTGCGTAGAACGGGTTAAACAGCTAGTTAAGTATATATTTTATGACACTGTTCATACAAATATCTTAACTCGTTATATAAATATTCAGATATATATGTATCATCTATAGTTATATAAATATTCAGATCTTGATGATTTCTAATTCTGTGAAATGAATTCTCTCGTCTGCAGATTAATTTCTGTCATAAAATAAGTATCTCGGTCACTTGACGATTAAACTTCGGAAGCTCCTATAACAAAAAAGCACCGATTTAAAAAAAAAATTCAAATTTCTTAATAAATATTTTTATTAATATCTCCTAAAGTTTTGATTCGATTTTAATAAAATTTGAAATGTCTCGACAAAATTCTGCAAAGATAATATATTTTAAATTGCAAACCATTCGGTTAGGTAGTTTTTACGTTGTTATATGCGGACGGACGGACAGACAGACAGTCGGACGGACCAAGCGACGACTATAGGTGCTACGCATTTATATAATTACGAACGCACCTAAAAAGATTCATTAAATGATGTAGAAACATGATTTCAAGGAGCATTAGTAATATATTAATTGCTTTTTATCGTGAAACGTATTATTTTTCATTTCAATGCCGAATAATTTATTCAATAATTACGCATTTTTGCATCAGCAGCAGGGCTCGCATCATACAGGAAATGTTTTATTGTACTTACCAGTATACCTAATCAATAACCTTTAGAATATATTCCTTTAACATATGCAATACAAATATATCATGAAGATAATTATTTTAAAATAATGTTAGGAATAATAAAATTTTCCATTTTACGCTGCGTGGCCTGATTCAGCCGGGAGCAATTTTTTTCTGAATGTTTTTATTGTGTATTAATATCGCTAGAATTTTCAGTATGCTACGATAAATCGGTATATAGTAAAAAGGCAAAAAATAAAGAGTGAAAAACCGTTGCTGCTTGATAATAATTAATACAGATAATATAATTTTGAAATATGAGAAAATATATTTCATTTAATGATGGAGAAAAAATGTTTCAAGGGGAATTAGAATTATATTAATTGCTTTAAATCATGAAATATTTTTTTTTCAGCTGAGTACTGAATAAATTATTTAATATACTAGGCCTCCCTACGTCAGCAAGGGAGAATTTTTTTTTGCGCTGAATGGTTTTATTGCGTTTTAGTATCACTGGATTTTTCACATAGTTACGATAAATCAATATAAGGTAAACGGCGAAAAAGAATAATGGGAAAGGGCGATTTATGCTTGTTAGTTATTTATGTAGATTATTATTTTGTTCAATTTTGATAGAGGAAAAAATTAATTTAATTTAATGCTGTAGAAAAAATGTTTCAAGGACCTTTAGAATTATATTAATTATTTTTAAATCATGCGACAATAAACCAGTTTAAGGTAACGAAAAAAATGGATAAGGGGCTATTTATGCTTGGGAGTAATTAATATAGATTATCATTACGTTCAATTTAGATAGAAGGGAGAAACAAATCATTTAATGATATGGATTTTTTTAAAAGGAGTATGATAATAATATGAATTGTTTTTACGTCGTGAAAAATTGTTTTAATTCAATGCCCAATATATTACTCAATAATTACGCATATCTCCATTAAGAGGGAGCAGTGTTTCTTCTTCAAAATGAATTTACACTCGAACTCGGATAATACGAGAAACATGGACATTATAAAAGTCCTCGGGTTAACTGTTATTCGTAATACCTGGGAAGATAATAAAAATTTTAAATATAACACACATAATTAAACGAATTACCACTGTTAATTTCTCCCAGTTTTACTTTTGTGAGTGTTATTTTCTTTAGACAAAATCACAATACTGAAGTCAAAGCCTCTAAAGAACTAGTTATCCCAACGGACATGGACGACGTACCGTAATGCAATTGATCACTTCTCTTTTCCCGGAAAAACTCGGCTAATATTGCAATAGTCATTGTAATTATAGATAGAGCTAATGATTCCATATATCCTAATTATGATACAAATCATATATTTTTAATTTAAAGTAATACTAAATTATATAAACCTCTTTATTTCATGTAAATAAAAGAAAAAATCATATTTCTAATTTAACGCTTAAGCTAAATCATTTTACCTTATATTATAAATAAACTGTTTTTCTATTTATTAGGTTCTTTTCATCATAGCTGCATGATATAACCAAAAGTCAAAAAATAATATTAAAAATCAATCTATGCACTTTCATTTATATCTTAATTTCAAATGACGTATTACATCGCGATAATATTAATTCAGTAATGACTGCTTTAAATCTTCGTAACTTCTGCAATTCATTTCTGATTGATAGATGTCAAATGCCGCTATATAACTCAAATTAATGATTTTGTTATTTATCTAATTTTCTACTTAACGGTCACGATTGCATTTATGTTTTGCAACTCTAACTTAAATAATTATACATTGTTTGTGCTAAGACTATAATATAAAGAAGTCATAAATATGTCATGACATTTTATTAATGATGGAATATAATTTCATCTCCCATATTTCACGATTTAAGTAATTCCTTGAGAATCAAACATTACAGATTTATGTTGATAATATATGTCAGAATCCAATCAATTGAATTGTTTATGACCATTTCGATAAAAATATAATTATTATTTCATAGCTAAACGACTGCTTTGTACAAGTTTACCATAATTTATTTCATCTTTAAGCTTGAAATAAATTTTGCTAAATTGCAACGCTGTTTATGTTTGAAATTTATATTGCTAGTTCATAACGGTTCTTTAAATTGAAATTTGTTTTATTTCGCTCAATAAAAGTATCATGTTGGCGATAAGAAAGAATGTTATTTGGAAGCACTTGGATTACGACGGTTCGACGGTAAGGTTGTTTAAGAAATTCGATGAGAGCCATCCTTCTCTGTCCTTTACTGAAATTTCTTCCCATTTACAATATTCCTGTTATGAACAATAAAAGTTTACCAGTTTATCATACTTATCTTGGAGTTTCTTTTTCTTCGACTTTGTTTCTCTATGTCAGGACGAGAACGGGAGGTTATTGGACAAAAAGTTTACGCAATGTTACATCTCAGCTACTTTACAAAAGTTATAAAAATCACGGATCTACTCATCTTTAACCTGCACAAAAAAACTCACCACACTATTCATTTTACCCCTGCAATAAGAGACATGAAAAAGCTTGTTAATATGGTCCAGAATCCGGATTTAAAGACAGAAACAAATAAAAGCTTTCTTTTATGCTTCTATCCCAATTATAAATCTTACAAATAAATGGGAAGTATTTGAAACGTTCTTATATCTCCCTTCTTTTTATCATTCTTTCCAAACCTCAGAGCATTTTCTTGGATGGGAAAGATTGAAATTCTGTGTAGTAATTATTACATTTTGCAAATTACTAAATTTTGACAGACAGTTGTAATGCAGAAATATTATCGCTGAGAGAGAACAGTATTCGATAAGAAAAGAATTCTTTTCCTAAAGCTGTGTTTTATTTCGCCAGTCTAAGGAAGTCTCCCGGGAGAGCCAAAAATTACACAACTTCCCATTCTTCTGCAAACTTTCTGTGGTTATAAACAAAAGAAAGGAGAGTCTCAACACAAGAAAATGCGTTGTCCGAGCTGTCATTGGGGTTACCTGCTTGATCTCTGAACTTTAGACATGCTAAGAAAGTCATAAAAGATGAAAGTTTCACTACATCAGACGTTGCGAAAGACAAGAACGCTGTCTGTTTGGTCTGTAATTCTACCCTACTTTACGCAAAAAAAAAAAAAAAAAAAAAAAAAAAAAACATTTAAATGAACAGCTGTTTTGCTTGTATTAGCCGTGATCCTGTTTTTGTAGCTCGTAAAAAGCATGAAAAACTTAATATAGTTTTACTGATGAACCATTCTTGACGTGCAACTGTCTCGTATTAACCATGCTCTCGTTTTACATGTACTCGTAATAAACAAGTTTGGCTGAATTTTGTTTTAAAATTAAGAAATTTTCCTCATGCCCTGCAGTTCTGTATAAAGAAAACTGTGAATAAATTATCGTCAATGTGACTAGACTTGTTAATACTTATTATAGAGTATTATTATATCCGACTTTGATTGAAAAAAATATTTAACAGTATAGAAAAATGTTTCATGAAAGATTGGTATTATATTTATTGCTTTTTCACCATAAAAAAAGTTTTTTTGTTATTTCAAGGTATAATAATAAAAAAAAAATCATCATCATATTTTTAAAAGTTTGAGCTAGAATTTATTTAATGGTATGTTTAATCCGGCATGAACATTAAAGAACATGTAAGATATTTAAGATTCATTTCTGAATCACAACAGATATTAGCTTATATTCTTTTTCTTTCTTTCTTTCTTTTTTCTTTTAATAAAACAATAGTATAAGGCTTACTGTAAAAACACGTTTCAGTCGTCATTTTCCCAAATTCGTCAGTCAGCATGATGTTGGCCATATTTATGGAGACAAATTTGGCGATATTGCGGCAAGTATCACCAAATTTGGCGACAATTTTGTATATATCTTTGCGTGCGTGTATGTGTGTGAGAGATAGAGGATATGTCTACGTACACATAAAATATTACTGTACATCACTATTTATCAAATTACTATACATATTTACTGCAATGAATTGCTGCATTTCGCCGATATTTCTGTTTTAACATCACGACGTCATCATATAATGACATATAATCACGACGCCAGTCTTCTATAAGTGTTGTCTGTCAGTGTCAAAAGTACTGAAACGTTTGTGCTTCATGTGATAGATTTCCACGAAAGCAATAAAGCTATTTTTTTTTTTTACTTAAAAAAAAATTCTAAAGTTCCATGGCAAATTCATTACATCAAAATTGACACATAATATTTTAATCAGATTGTATGTTATATTATAAAATTATTTTAAATTGTTAAATATATTTTTTTAAACCTAATTTTCCCTTGAGAACTACAAATTACTATACCGTAGCAGAATTGTTTTCATGAAAAGCAGATTACAAGGAATTTATCAAAATAACTAAACTACGATGATATTAAATAAAGCAGACTTTGGGAAAATTTTTCGGAACTTTAAGTAAACGGAACAATATGAGAGAGTAGTAAATTGTTTAACAAAATTGCTTAATGTTTCTTTCTTCTTTTAACTTTTCTCTAAGTAAACGAAAATAACAGAACGTAAATATTGACGTTGATGTATGTGGATACTAGGAAATGGAAATATCCCTACAAAAATTAACTATGAAAAAAAGACTTACACGCTCATAGTTTTATAAGAAATAAATGATACATAGCTTTATTTGATGTTTGATATTTGATATTTAGAATAAAGTCTAGCAAATTTTAAACCAATTTTTTTCTGATCGCAATTTTGTCTTATGTGTCACACATACACCCAGAAAAAGGAATTGATTAAAACTACAAAACATGTTTTGTTGAGTACATTTTGGTTGTTTTAGCAAAATTCAAGTAAAATTGAACCATTTTATTTGAATTAACAAAACATTTTTTGCTGACGATACAAATTTTTTTTTTTTGGAATTGCAAAAAAAAAAAAAAAAAAAAAAAAAAAAAAAAAAAAAATTGTTGATTCAAGCAAAATTTCCATTGACCTATATTTAAACAAACTTTTAGTTTAAATATAGGTCAATGGAAATTTTGTTTGAATCAACAAATTTTTTTTTTTTTTTTTGCAATTCCAAAAAAAAAAAAAAAAAAAAAAAAAAAAAAAAAAAAAATATCGTCAGCAAAAAATGTTTTGTTAATTCAAGTAAAATGGTTCAATTTTACTTGAATTTTGCTAAAACAACCAAAATGTACTCAACAAAACATGTTTTGTAGTTTTAATCAATTTCTTTTTCTGAGTGTAACTATTTCTTGGCAATTTATCTTTTTCAGAAAAATAAAGAACAGTCTAGTCGGCCAAAGAAAAGAGAACATCGCACGAATTTTAATCTTGAAATTATCACAGGAAAAAAAATGGAAATAGCCATTCGACCGGAAATATTATATGTTTTTAATGTTAAAAATTAAGCTTAGGGAGTCATCTTCATACTAAAGTTATACCCAACTCTGCAAATTTTAATACGAATACCTAATTATGAAATCATATTTTGCTTTTGCGATAAATTTTACCTAAGGAGACCAAACGGGAAGTTATTCTATCAAGTAGTTTAGGAATTATGAAGGTTTAAAGTTAGGTACTCCTAACGTTAAATTCATTTGTAATAGTTGCAAAACAGATTGCAATATGGGTAACATTTTTAAGTGTAACTCAAAAAAGACTTGGCGTAACAAGCTGTAATTTTGGGTTACTGTGTTTGAAGTTACTAGAAATCGATTTATGTTAAAAAATTTACAGATTACTAACTGAATTTTTTAAAAGTCCTTTCATCTATACCAGGGAATTTTTCATAAATTTTTTTACACTGCGGATTACTGCGAGGCTGGAAGTTGGAATAATACTATTTTTTAATAGTAATATCCGCCTTATTTAATCACAGAAGTTTACGATTTAATCGAGTCGGGTCCGGTTGAAACTTTTTTTCGTTGCGGGTCTTGTTTGGGTCGGATTCACTTTAAATGTTTCAGGTTTGGATCGGGTTCTGGTTGGACCGATTTTTCAAAAGAAAGTTCTGATTATCTATCAAATGAAAAAAAAAGAACCTACATATTTAAATATTAATTGTATATGTGTTCATTTTTATACAAAAAATGATAAAATTAATATTAGAGATATAATTGTAGACTATTGTTCCTTAATTTTATTAAAATAGGGATTGATTTTCTTTTATTTCGGGTTTGGTTTGGGTTCTGGTTGGACCGATTTTTCAAAAGAAAGTTCTGATTATTTATCAAATGAAAAAAAAAAAGAACCTACATATTTAAATATTAATTGTATATGTGTTCATTTTTATACAAAAAATGATAAAATTAATATTAGAGATATAATTGTAGACTATTGTTCCTTAATTTTATTAAAATAGGGATTGATTTTCTTTTATTTCGGGTTTGGTTTGGGTTCTGGTTGGACCGATTTTTCAAAAGAAAGTTCTGATTATTTATCAAATGAAAAAAAAAAAGAACCTACATATTTAAATATTAATTGTATATGTGTTCATTTTTATACAAAAAATGATAAAATTAATATTAGAGATATAATTGTAGACTATTGTTCCTTAATTTTATTAAAAAAGGAATTGATTTTCTTTTATTTCGGGTTTGGTTTGGGTTCTGGTTTGAATATTTTGTGCTTGTGTCGTATTATGGCTTCACTTGAAGCAGACATTTCGGGTTCGGGTCAGGTACAACCCAATCCGTAAAGTAGATTCCATTTCACCGAGTCGATGGTGGTTTCACATCTATTAACATATTCAATAATTGAAGGTTTAAAAAAATAATAACAAGTCTTAAGAACTTAATTTATACTTATCTATTATTTACAATAAATATATAGTTGGACAACAATATAATTAACGTGAGAAGACTTGGTACTGTTTGTCGCTTGACGCTTATTTATATCAGACATCAGGCTGGAAATAGCTGGGAGTAATTGGCTAAGTGACCATCATTCAGTCGATTTCATGGACTGGACTGGCTGCATAGTTGTATCATGTGCTAGAAACTGAATAGTGTAGTTAGTTCTTGATCTAACAAAGTTTTGTGAATTTCTTCACATTCGTGCTAGTGCTAGACAGAAAGTTAAAACAACAACAACAACAACAACAACAACGAGATAGAGTGGTAGATTGCAGAAGTATTAAAAAAATCATGAAAATTGATCAGCGTGCCAAATTATATAATGCTTTAGGAGAAAGCGGACCGGACTGTTTCTAGATTCGAACTGTCCCTGGATTGCCGGTTATTAGTTAAAGTATTCTCTCTCAATTCTTTCTCATCTTAAAGTTGCCTTAACGATTCCAAATGATTTCAATTGATTTTTTCTTAATATTTATGCTTTTAGAAAAAAAAAGTGATTGTGTTAAAATCTAAGTGATGACAATATTAACACTTTATTGAACAGTGACGAGAATATTCGTCCCTAATTTATCACGGTTACTTATTCAAAATATCTACCATATTTTTTGAATTGTAATCTTTGCTTTATTTAATCGCTGAATGTCTGACATTAAATAAATCACAGAAGCGTCTAAGGAAAGAGTTCAAATCTTTAACAGTTTCAACCAAAGCCTTGTTTCAACAAGAGGAAGGTAGGCCGCTGCGTATGCTAGTGATGTTTTTACATGAATGAGATGGTGATTGTTCGGGATTTTTTTATGATTTAGAAGATGATACATGATGACGACGATAGTGATGATTGATGATTGATAATAGGGATTGATGATGATGATTTTTAGTGATTTTGTTATGACTTTCACGCATGAAAAATGCATGATACCTACGCAACAAGGTACTGCATCCAGGGATTTTTTTTTTTTTTTTGGTTTTCATGGACGTGAAGCGCACATATATGGTTTTTAGTGATCACAACATTACCGAATTTCACGCATTTTTATTATTCGCATTTAATTTTTTTATTGTTAGTTTTATTGTTATTTTCATTTTTTATTTACATCTTTTATTTAATAATATACCTTGTCCTTTCACTCATTTACTTTAAAAAACATAACGATAATTTATAACACATATATTACATACATTTAAAATACATACACATACCATTAAAAAAACCATAATAATAGCTACACATCCCCATTAATACCTTTTAAAATTCATTCCTGTATCTAAGCAGCGACCTACCTCCTTCTTGTTGAAAACATGGCCTTGTTTGAAACCGTTTAAACGTTGCACTCTTTCGTCAAACGCTTGTAAAACTATTGTTGAAACATTCTGGTAGATATTTTGAATTAAAAAACAAACGAGCTAAACTGACAACACTGTCGGTCAACAAAGTGCTGAATAAAGTTTTTTGATAATTTTTTTTTTTTAAGTACTAAAAATAATTTATTCTTTTTCAAAAACAACATTTATTAAAATCACATATTCAATAAAAAGACATTAAGAACCTAAAATGTTTCCAAAACTGGCCTTATGTTTTAGATATATTTCGCAATCTAAAGAAATAAATGACTGAAGAAAAGATTGTTTAGATTTTATTTTCTTATTTAAGGAACGTCTACCTGAACGAAAATAAAATAATGTACTTACTTGACATTGATATATGTACTCTTAGCAAAAAGGAAATATCCGTTGACAGAAGATAAATTGGGAGAAAATGCGTTTTGGTGCAAGAAAATGATATATAACCTAATTTCATTTTTAGTTCTTGAAAATCGCTGTTATTAGAAAGCTAAATTTTTATAAAAGTATTTGAACTTTTTTTTTTTTAAATATAGTTTTACCTTATGAATAATGAAATATTTTTTGACGTTTATTTTCTTTTTAAAAAAGTTGTCGCAGATTGTAAAACGGATATTGCACGGTGTTATTTATTGGGTATTAGGTAATGTTAATTTTGATGATTAAGTTAAGCATTTTTTAACAAATTTTGTTGCGCAACTAAAAATATATTTTTTAAATAACATTTTATTAAAGCATATGATAAAATACCAAATGTTACACTTCACAAAATGTTGTTTAAATTCTATTTTTGCTTCTACTGCTCCTCTTTATTTTTGTTTTACATGACATCTACATTATGTTTAGAGATTATGTTTCGCTGTATATTGAAACTGTATTGCTTGATAGTTATTTTTATTCTCAGCTGCAAATGCATAAAGAATATCTGGAATTTTATGTAAACTTTTTGTTTTGTTTTGGCACGAAAAAATGATATGTTGTACTTTTACATATGTTGGAATGTTTTTTTTTATATGTTGTATCAATTGCACCTTTAGTCAAAGTGTATATTATTAGATAACTGGATTTTTACAAGTCTTTGTAATATATTTATTTTTAATTCAGTTTTACATTACACGTAAAAATAATGTTTTTGGACACTTATATTTTAGGAAAGGATGTTGATATTGTAAAAAGATTAAGGAAAAAGTTAAATATCAATTTTGGATTAAATATCAATGCGATATCTTTAAGTTTAGCATTTTTTAACAAACGACTTCGCAAATAAAAGAAAATTTTAAGAAAACAACATGTTATAGGGACATTTTTATTGTCGCTTGAAATTTACAAACAATACGCTATTTTAATACAATTTCTACGGTCCCTATACAGTCCCTACGTAAACACGCCAATATTTCTGTAATATTTTCTTTTCAATGCAAATATTTCCAGTGTAATGCGAACATTATGAATATTTGTTTTTCATTGCAAATATTTTAAAAATAAAATCAACATTTATGAAACGCAGCATGATTTTGAAAATATTTTTTTAAAAACTATTTCATATATTTACATTTCATTGAAAAAATACAGATGAAATGCCAATTTAAAAAAAAAAGTCCGTTTTTATTGCGAATAATTTCAATATAAATGTAAGACTTAAGCAATATTTTTCCATTCTTACATTCTTACTCACTTCAAACAATTCAAAATTTACTTAGATGATGGTTACAAAGTTGTACCAGTGGCCTAGGCACGCCCTAACTCCACATAGAAAATAGGGTATTAACAGTGTTAGAATTTCTGAACTGGTAAGATTTGAAATTAAAGCAAATACAGTACAATACAAAACCTCTACATATCGGGCACTTCGGGAACGCAGAAATTGTCTGCTATTCGGAGGTGTCTGCTATTGGGTAAAGGTTAGAGATAGTCACAAAATCACTAGAAAACGCTTAATGTTTCATTAATTTTACGCAATTAACTGTATTATATCCGTAAAATGACATTTATTCTCTATATACTGTAAGGAAAGGGGAAAAAATGTAGTAAAATTAGTTTGCAATGTAAATGTCAGTTTTTTTTTTTTTTGCTTTTTTTGTTGAAAATAAACTGAAAATGTATACTGCGAACCTTTTATAGAAAAAAAAAAACAGCTTCAAATCAAGTAAATTTTACAGCAAGAAATGCTGGTAGTCAAATTAGCAAAAGATTTTGCTGGAATGTTTCCTTTTTTTTTTTTTTACTTAGCAACAAGGAAAGTTTTTAACAAGGAAAGTTTTTGAACACATAAAATTCAAAAGTAGGAGAAAAGTAGTGTTCATGAAATAATAAGGGACAAATCAGCTGTTGTTCATAGGTATTCAGTAAAAAAAAAAAAAAAAAAAAAAAAAAAAAAAAAAAAAAAAGCATTACAAGAAATTATCAAATATTTAACTAATTTACCTTACAGTAATTCTTGGCAAGATAACTATTTTTTATGTTATGCAGCTTATGATGAGTTTTTAAATAAATGTCAAATGATGGTGCGTACAAAAGAACTGGCACCTTTATGTCAATCTATGGTGATCATTTAATACTTTTGATGGAAACCTTTTTGCAATGGAACAGTTAATTTTGATGTTTTCTGCTTTTATGTTGCATATTATCATTTGTATATTTTCATGCTTTAATCGGTTCAAAGATCATCTGTTTATAAGATTTATAAATATGTTTTTTGCAAATTTTATAAATATGTTTTTTGAATATGTTGTGCTTTAAAAGTGATCCGCCAGTGTATTTATATTTTTACACTTTTTATTACATTCTTCCGCAGTTGTTAGATTTTTTTAAAAATATATTAAACATATGCTATAAACGTTTATTTTTGTTTACGATTACAAATATCGTGTTTTTCAATGTGAAGCTTTAAAATCTGTCAACAATTTTAATCGTACTATATCACCATTAAAGAAAACTTGAGAAGCATATTACTGTATTTTGCTGCTTTCTGGAAATTTCCGATTTTATAGGATACATTTTCGCTTGCAGTATCTGATTTATATTTAACAGAGTCAGGCTTTACAAACAAGCTATATGACATCAGCTGCTTCTGCAGTTGCTTGTGTATTATGCAATTAATATACACTACAGTTACCTTATGTTTAAATTTTGAGGGCAAAGATTGTTTTCTAGGAAAATGAAAATCTGTTAATTTTTCTTTTTTCGGAAACTGTTTAAGACCAAAAGAAATTCTTTTTAAGTAATATAAAATAAAATTTTAGAGCATCTTCGCGACATACACAACACACTTGCGGGCACTAAAATTATTCAGCATATTATCCATCCTTAAACATCAAGCCAGTTGTAAATGAAATTATCAGACGGATATTTAAAACAAGAAGAAAAGTCATGTGTGCTAATGTGTATTATAGTTTATGATACACTTTCCAACATTAAAAGGACTTTTAAACATTAAAATACTGTTACAAAATCCTAATTTTTGAAACGCTGAAAGAAATTTGTTCATGTGCATGTTGGAATCCACTTGCCATTTACTCAATAAAAAGTTAAAATTTCAGTGCAAATCCACCTTGTTTAATAATTAAAATTCATAAAAATACTAATGAATGTAAATATATTGCTTGAAGGTGCGTAAAAACATACATTAAAACATTTAAAAACACATTAAAGTCCTTTTAAAACCAAAACGTTTTCAACCGAACTCACTCGGTCTTCATCGCAGTGAAAAACCGAATGTCCATTTATTTCAGAAATATTCAACAACCACGACACACTAATCACAATTTGTATAACAAAATACCTGTATGACAAAAAATTGTTATACATTGCCTTCTAAGCAGATAACAGATCTCACACTGTACTCTTATTGTTTTTTTTTCTTTAATTTTTTTTTTTCGTAAAACAGATCATTTTTTATCTTTTGTAGCCAAAATTACTGCATACTATTCAGAGGTGTCGCGTCAGTTCGTCGCGTACAATTCATCGCTCACAATTCATCGCGGAACAATTCGTCGCGCACATTTCATCGCAGCGTCAATTCGTCGCAGCGATAATTCGTTGCGGCGACAACTCATCGCAGCGTCAATTCGTCGCAGCGATAATTCGTTGAGACGTCAATTCGTCGTGGAGTCAGTTCGTTGCCACGAAAATGTTTTTGAAGGCTATGATGATAAAATAAAGTTAATTTAATAAAATTATTTAATGATAATTTGTTTTTTTAGATATAATCGCATGTAAATTGTTTGTTGTTATTCTCTATGTCTAAAAAACTAATTATCATTAAACATTTTTACTAAATTCTCTTTATTTTATCCTCATAGCCTTCAAAAACATTTTCGTTGCGACGAATTGACGTCGCGACGAATTGACACCACGACGAATTGACGCTGCGACGAATTGACGCTGCGATGAGTTGTCGTCTGAATGTAAAAACTATTAAAAACACCAAATAAAATAAATTAAGACAGACATGAGCACACTTAAAAATAATTAGGGACAGAACGAATATTGTCTGTTTTTAAAATAACTAACTTTAATTGTCCTTGATTTGTTCTGTCGTTTGTTATGCAATAGATTGTTTTTGTACTGATGATGCCTTGCGTGTCGTTTGGCGAAACGTTTACTAATTTGTATTTTTAATTGTTTTTAAGTATATTTTTTATAAATTTTATTTTTTAAGTGTGCTCATGTCTGTCTTAATTTATTTTATTTGGTGTTTTAAAAAAAATATGATTGAACTGTAATAGAATAAAAACTATATAATAATATACACAAAGTAACAGTAAAATAAAGAGTGCAAGTTATTAAATAAGATTTAAATATATTATTCATATATTAGGCCATATTCCACCGCTAAGAAATGCTAAATAGTTGAGTCATTGGCAAAGTATAAAAGAGTAATAACAAAAAAGGAAGTGTTTCGTGCTGTTATCGATCAGTAAATAAAAAAAGAAAAAGGTAGAACTACAATCTATCTTTAAGAAAGGAGATTTTGCTTAACATAAATTAGAGACAATGTTGTAATAAATGTAAATTAAGATATAAATAGATATGAAGATTAAAGGGTAATAATATTGTAGTAAACAATATTTAAAATTAGAAAGTATGTAGTTAATAGCATTAAAAAATATGGAAAGATAAATGTAAGTAATAACATATATATATATATATATATATATATATGCCTGTATTTTACCGTTTTCCAAAAACAACTTAAATCGGCTACAGACAATTTTTTTTAACAAAATTGTATTTTAAGATATATGTAAAATAAAGACGTATGAGGTGTATTTTAGAAACAAACAGGGAAAGAAAATTTAAACTATTTTAAGTTTTACAAATATTTTTATGAAAATGCAGGAAAGCCCTCAGACGCTCAGAGGAATATATAACATTATTAATGCTTTTTTGGAAAGTTTTTCGGTATGAACTCAATATTTCACAAATATTTACGATTTATTACGAATTTTTCAATAAATAAAATTGGAAATATTTTCTGAAATATTCATACATATATTTCAGCATTTTTTGTTCGTCATTGCAAAGATTTCTAAAGCAATGCTTATATTTTTGAAATGATTACATTTTATCGTGTGAAGATTGTGAATTTGAAGCGAATATTTTGGCAAAGATGGCATTTTATTGCAAATATTTCCATTAAACAAAGTATATTCTTGCAATACTGGCGTTTTATTCAAAAATTTCCAGAGTAAAGCTAGAACAGTTACAATCATACTGACATAACATTGTAATTATTTCGAATGTGAAACAAATATTTCTTCAATATCGACATTTCATTGTAAATACTTTTCATGTATAGCCAATATTCGTGCAATATTAAAATTTCAGTACCTATTTCTAATGTATAACCAATATTCGTGCAATTTTAGCTTTTCATAGAAAATATTTTAAATGACAATATCCCTGCAGCATTAGCATTTCATTGTATATATTTCTAGTGTGGAGCGGCTATTCCTAAAATAATGGCATATTATTGCACTTATGTTTAGTTTAGAACCAATTTTTTTCTCAATATTGACTTTTTTTGCAAATATTTCCAAGACAGAGCGAATATTTTTGCAATTTTCCATTTCATTACTGACAATTGTAATGTAGGGACAATACTATTTATGCAACCATGGCATTTTATTACAAATATTTCCAATCGAGCCAATATTTCAAAAACATCATTGCAAATACATTTTATTGTAGAACGCCACGTGTTAATTATGTAAAGCCACTATTTCAACGATGTACGTTGACATGTCATTGTAAATATTTTTAGTGTAGAGCTCTGCATTCTGCAAAAATTGCATTGGAAATATTTCCTATTTAAAGCCGCCTCTTCTGAAAAATTAGCATATTAGAAAATATTTCGAATGTAAAGCCATTATTCCTTAAATGTTGATATTTCATTGTAAATGTTTCTAAATAACATGATATTGAAACTATTTCTAATTAAAACCAGTGCTTCTGCAATGTTGGTATTTCATTGCACATATTTTTAATGGAAATCCAATATTTAGTTAATATTTGCATTTCATTACAAATATTTCCATTGTAAAAACAATTTTATCCCATATTGAATTGCTAGAGTGAAGTGTCCAAAATCTATTCCGTCTCTTAAATTAGTCCTAAAGTTCTCTTTGCAGCATTTCTGAAAATGTTCTGACGATCATTTTGAAATTTGAATACATACGTAAAAGAAACGAATAAAATCAATACAGTAGCAGTTTAGATCGTATTTGTTTACATGCAAGTTGTTGCCACTTGCCAACGCACAAATAACGGCGATTTCGCTGCCAGGTACGTAAGTGTAATATATATATATATATATATAGATAAAGCTGATTTTTGTCATGCGATACTATCACTTGTATATTTATAAACTGATTTGGATGTGAATGAGCAAGTGTATAGGGACGATCTCATACGACTCATTGACTAGTTCGATTCGCCATCTTGTTTCAAAATACAGTTTAAAGATTTCAAATTCAAGAACATATACAAAAAAATTAGAATTAGAATTTCTCCCCCCTTAAGTATTAGTCCTTGCTACAAGAATTCCAGAGCTTTGGCCTCAATCTTAAAAAAGCCTGAGGTATAGCAATTTGAATTTCTAGGGTGAATGACATTTTGTAACACGACAGTGGATAAAAAATAAGGCATTTTTCCATAATCCGGTTTAATTTATGAAATTCAGCGAACGTGGTTTCTCGCAAATTAACTTCCATTGTTATAACGATTGTTGTAACTCTAATAGAGGAGAAGGTGTAAAAACGGGCACAGGTGTAAATATGGGCACCCCACCCTAAGTGGCTATGGGAGGTGCGGAAGACTGGTGACCAGAACTGTAGATGACGCATTTGTTGATATGAGATAGCAGAGAGCAGTCGGAACAATTCATTCAAGTAGTGTGGTTGCAGCGTGAGTTATTGTGTGAATTGGTATTCGTTCTAGACTGCAAACTTTTAACAGCTATCTGAAATCGTTTTCTTTTCATGTTATTATAGTTAGTTTAAAATAATTTCACACTGATATCCGGAAAGCGGAGATCCTAAGCTACTTTTCAAAGCACGCCTTTAGTTTACATGTGAAAGTGACCATCTTTCTTAGGTGGGGTTGGTGCAAATATAGGCACTCATTTAAAGGCGGACCCCTAATGACACTACCTTTTCTCTTAAACAACATAAATTATTTCAATATTTTTTTACGTGAAAACAGCAATTACCTACAATGTACACATTACCAAATATATTAAAAAATAAACCTAACAAATGCTTTGAAGTAAGAGAACTTTAAAATTACCTTAGATGTAGATAATAATAAATTTATAGGCAATTATTAATTAGGGCATTTTATTATCTATAAATCCTCAAAGCTTGGTTAGTTTTATTTTAAAATATATCTGGTAATATGCGTAATCAAACATAATGGCGTAATGCCAGGCGGCAGCGGTGCGATGACCAAAGACCTTTCGGACTCATCAGATTACTGTGACCTTCCCCTTGTGGATAGCGATAATGATATCAATCTAAATATCAACGATGGGGATAAACTAGGCTCGAGCGATGCAACTTGTATCTTTTGTGATGGAAAGTTCTCTGAAGACATTCGCGGAGAAGTGTGAGTTAAATGTGTTATGTGCCAAATGTGGGCGCACTTAGATTGTGCCGGGGCTGAAAGAGCCAGTTATGTTTGTGATTTCTGTAAATATTTTTTTTGTAATAAATAAATTCTCTACAATTTTGTATTGTTTTAGCCTGTTTTAAAACATATTAAACTATTTTTGTGACATTTTTGGAGAGGGCCCATATTTGCACTCCATTTTTTCCGGTGCTTTTTTAAAAGCTTTTTGTAATTCTTCGTTTTCGAATTGAAATAATTGATATTAATGATTGTTTTGTTTCCTATTATTCAGTAAACTTGTTATAGTTGTGAATGAAGGTAAAAAATCTGGAATTTTTCAAAGGAAAAGTCATTTTAAAACAAAAACAAAAAAGGGTGCCCATATTTACACCTTTTACTCTACATTTAAAACTGCATAGTCATATCATAAAATGATGTCATATAGAAAAAATGGTATTCATAAAATATTCGCACACACGCGCACATGCGCACACATTTCCCACCCTCATAAGCCATCCCTTTGGTAAGTATATATTCCAATGTATTAAAAAAAAAAAAGTTAAAAAAGTAGCAATGGAACCTCTTTGCTACGCCAAAAAAAAAAAAAAAAAAAAAAAAATCGATTTTTTCAGCACTACTGAGAAGTGGAAGTCATCTGTGACGGACTAAATTTCACCAACTGATGAAGGCAAATAGCCAAAAAAAAGTGAACAAAACACAACAAAATAATTAATTGGTGAATGCACAAAGCACACCTGCCAAAGAAAGTGAATAGGGAACAAAAAAACAGTGTATCATCAAGTGAATACAGCCTCATAGATATATGACGGACTAACGGCCGCGGAACAAGCCCCACTCCATTAGTGCGACAAGTTTCTCAAACAACAAATCAACAAGTTGCACAAAATTCAAAAGCAGTGATAACAGCCATTAGGATTCAATGGACTGATCGCAATAAGCGTATTCACGAAGGAAAAAAAAATCAAAACCCCCAATGCTTGGGTGAGATAAAGTGACAAAGACAACAAAAATGAGTGTGCAACATCCAGAAATGTGACAACCACCAGTAACAAAAGTTAAAATGTGACAACCACCAGTAACAAAAGTTACAATGTGACAACCACCAGTAACAAAAGTTACAACGTAACAAAACCCACGATAGTGACATAATAACCAGTGAAACTCTCGAAAGAAGACCAAGTTTCAAATGTGACAACCAGCTCTAGAACAAGCTAGAGGTAACAATATATCAAGAAGGAGATAAAATCCAACGAATGATAACAGACAGAAATAACCCACAACAGGGGTGAGCCCATAAAAATGGCAAAAAACCCTGTCAGAGACAAATAAAAACGAAAAGTGAAATCAGCCCCCTAAAAAAGGCGATAAACACTACAGCAACAATCCAACATGAGCGTGACAAGTCAACAGAGACGACAAATATGGAAATCTATGTACGATAAAGGCGCCTGATGCATGTAAAATCCGTCGTGGGTGCAAAGCCCTTCAAGTTACCTGTGAATTATACCTCTGGTGGTGCCTAGTCAGGTGAGGGTCTCGTCACCTGATCAAGGTTCTAAATTACGAGACCTATTAAAGCTGTCAATTTAACAAAGTTAAACAGAAACCTTGAACCGGCAAACAAAGATAACTGTCGCAAACCACAAGAGAGCAAGCACAGCAGTGATGTCAACAAATCTTTAGTCAGGTGGATCAGAGCCATGCTGTGATCAGGCGATTTACGCCCCGCATCCAGGTACTAACCTGTCAAGCTAGGCATTCATGCCGGGCAGGTAGGGGCCTGGTTAGCGGTATAAAAAAAATACTTACTTAACGGTGTCCGCCAGCGTGAAATTCTCGCTATGTTTGGCGATATCTCTGGAAACATCGCCAAATTTAGCGACGAAAATATGTCGCTATAAATGAAGCCAACTGGAGGATAACTGACTAATTTGGCGAAATTCATATTCAAATTCAGTATTGGCAAAACCTGGAAATCTTCTATAATTGGGTTTTACACATTTTAGCTTCATAGCTTCGTTTTCGAGTTAAATTATCCAAATTCTTAAAATAAAGGAAGCTGGACAAACCTTTTCTCCCCGGTACAGGACGGGAGAACTTTTTAAATATATTTCAGGAACAAAAATATCAGATATTTTATAATATTCAGCAATTTTAGATTAATTTATGCAATGTGTTTTAAAATAATTCAAAACATTCACAAACACTAACAACATCTAATTTATTGTGTAATAAGTTAAGGTATTTTAAATGTGCTATATTCTGTTGACAGGCAATTACAATCACTTTTAAGCTTTTATCCCAACATGTATCTCTCGAGTTTATTTCATTTTAGAACACGATTTGTACATTAAGGCATATGCAACAGTAGTTATGGTTACAGGCATTCAACCTTAATTCTTGTTACAAAGGTAACTTATGTCAGGAATATCTGTATCATAATCTCTTAATTAAGAATATCAACACTCTACACTGACAGATAGTGTTGATTTATAAACCTTAAGACTAAAATGGGGAATAATTATTCCGATTGGCTAATGCGATATGTAAAAATAAAGGAAATGAAATATGTATTAAAGATTTGAAGATTATAAAATTGTGTTATAAGGGTGGAAAGATAACAATCATATCGAAATGAAAATATTTAATCCCGAATCTAAATATTTAAATCCCACTCTCGGAATACAATTTCAAGAATAATTTTTTATTCTGGGATTTCGGGATTGTTCGGATTCAATCCCGGAACTGATGCAGAGATTCAGGTTATAAAGTTTATTTTTTTCTACTATGACCAAATTCTAAAACCTTCAGAAATAATAACAACTATTGACATCCATTTTAATTTTCAAATTACAATATTTATCTTAAAAACATTACATAAAAACAAAAAGCAAAAATTTCACTGACTTACAAAGCGTATATGTTATGTTTAAAACTGTCAACTATGCTGTTGATTTTTTAGAATGTAATAATAGAAAAAAAATAAAGAAAATCCATTTTCCGTATTTAGATCTTTTTCACCTTAAAAGCAATCTGATGAAATGGTTTTTCCTATTTCAGCAATAGAAGGAGAAATGATAATTATATATATTTTTTTACTTTTCTATCTGTTTTAGTTCATGTTATTTCTTTTTCTACTTTTGACTTTTGACTTTTACAAGTCCTAATTTGCATCATAAAATAATTTATTGAAAATAATATTAAACAAGAAAGAAAAATCATTCGGCAATCATAGATTATGAAACATTTTCCAAAACTTACCGAATACTCTAACGGAACTCCACCGTTAATAAAATGAAAGAACATATCATTAGTAAACAATTTAAAACACAAAACAACAGAAAATGTACTTACAGAAATAATCGTAGACATACGGCAATGTATCCAGTTACTTGTGTAGCCGTGTATATTAACTTTGCTTATATTCTAAAAACATATCTTTGTATACTAATTATAGTTCAGCTGGAAAATGCATAGCTCGATTAAAAAACACACTTAAACTGTTCACACTTATACATAGTAAAGTATACGAATTATTTTGTGTAGCCTTGTAGATGATCTATAGATTTTCTACACACCACGTAGAAAGCAAAATATTAGTTAAACTTAAAAAAGCTGAAAACGCACTTCCAACATTTACCACTTGTATACAGTACTGTAACCGACATTTTTGTGCGTCCATATAAATGAAGGATAACTCTGGTGTACGTCATATTTTGCAGTAAAGTGTACATGAATAATGTACATAAATTTCACTATGTTTGAAATAATGTAACATTATTAAAATAAGCTGAAACAATTTTCCTCGTATACATTATTTAGTAGAATTATTTTGTTAAATTAATGGAGATTAACCTGTAAGTGAATGATAAATGCTTTCTTCCCCCCTATTCTACAGAACTCATCTTTTAGTGCACCTTAGAAATGCATATTAATTTTATTATGCTTGAAATAGTATAACATCATCAAAATACACCGTAAACGATCCAAGAATCCCCGATTAACTATAAGTTGCAAAATATAACGATTAACTAACAATTTGTATAACCTTTTCTTTAGTAAAATCTTAAACACGTTTTTTTTCTTTTCTTTTTTTTTTTTCTGTTTCTTTCTTTTTTTTTTGCGACATATTATAGCGCGTCCTCTAAATTATAGTTTATATGGATTCAGCTAATCAACTTTTTTCTTTTTGAAAGTTAATGATTTTTTATTTTGTGGGGCCATGAATCTTTGATATGTAAAATTATATTAATAATATTTTTTAAACCACTTTGAAGTTGGCGAAAAAAATGACGCTTTTTTCAAATATTTGCCAGTTTACTATATTTCTTTCAATTTCACTAAATAGATGGTTCATGCCCACCCAAATTCAATAAAATTTCTTAAAAAAATATTTTTTGTTTGTTTCAGATGACTTTAACAATCCGTGCATCAATCAAGACCTCGGTCTTGATTGATGTTGTATTCTTATGATAATGGTTTTTATCTCGAAGGAAACCGAAATATGACAGTGGTTTACTTTTTTTATATGTATGTTTTGTATGACACCTTACTTAACTAAAAGAAAGTTTTTATGCGTTTATATGGCTAAATTTAGTTTTTGTCTAACTTAATTTTTCTATATATATATATAAAAATTAATAAATTTAAAAAAAATCCAGAAGTTGACTTACATTTTGGGCCGGTGAACGATAACTTCCCCTCGTTTTTTCCCACTTCCTGATAGGCTAAATTTATCAAAATTATGCGCACATATATGTTTTCGATAGCAACAGAACATTTTAATATATTTTTTAATTAATTATAAATTAATTTTTTAATTAATTTTTTTCCGTTAGCCGGACGCAGGTGATAAATCGCCAAATATTCTTTAGGGTTACAACTGTTTATGAGTTACAAAAACAATGGAGTTAATGATGCGCCAAACCACGCTTGCTATAATTAGGCCAACTTACTCTGAAACTGCAACAATGAAATATTTTAAACAATAAAAGTAGAAAATATAAATAAAAAATAAAAAGTTTAATAATTCTTTAAAAAAAAGCTTTAATCAATTGATATTTTAATATTAATTAAATTATGATTATAAGTTGAGAAAACAATTTAGAAATCCTGTATAGATAGTGAAAATAACGATTTTTTTTCACTGTTGCCATATCTTAAAATGAAATAGAGCAAATATTATAATTTGTTGGTTAAATTCCATAGCTCACGCTTTTTATAAAGCGTAAATAAAAGCTGTGAATTTTAAATAATCGGGGCACAGGACAAATTAACGTATTGTAACGGAAATGTTTTGGAACTACATGAATTACAGTCAATGTAACTAGGCGTGATTTTTAAGATAGATACTGAATATTTATATATAAAAAAAAACGTTTTTAAAAACTGTTTTTACTTTTAGTATTATTTTCCCTAACAATGCTTAATTATTCCTAGAACTTAATTCAACTGAGCTTCTCTTCATAAATGACAAAAATGCGGAACAAAAACATTAAACAAAAACAGATTAGAATATTATATAATTTTAGAATTTATAAATTTTAGATGAATGCCAAATTTATGGCAAGAAAAAGGTATCGCTCTTAATTATAATAATAAAATTAATTGTAAAATATTTTGTGTTGATTTATATGTAAGAAATTCATTAATCATTTATTTCTCAAATGTTTTATGGGCGAATTATTGTTATTAACAAACTCAGGTCTCAGTTGAAATATACTAAATAAGTAAGCTAGGGTTCTCACGCTTTTACCACAATTTTTTAATAGAGAAGTTCTATTTAATATTTAAATAGCTGAAATTATACCCGCCTCATTTAACTTCAGGATTTGTAATACTTTTCTGCATTTAAATAAGGAGAACAATTCTATTAAAAATCGTGTTAAAAGCGTACAAACCCTGTAAGTTTCATTTATTAGATAAAAAATTCTTTTCAACGGACTTATTGATTTCGTTCCCACTTTGATTTTTCAGACGTCAATTCTAAAATCATTTCTCCCTTTTACGCTGCAAAAAAGTTTCTAAGCAATTTCCTAAAGTGAGTGCTTTAAAGTTTTGTTCAAAACTAACTTTTGAGTTCTTGTTTATTTTTCAACATATCAAGCTTTTTAGACAAACAATACAAATTGTACGTGATTCAGTTGAGCATAATGACTAAGAAGCAAAGTAGCAAGTTATAAAAATGATACAAATATTTTTTAAAACCCGAAGAAAAAAAATGCAATATTATTCATTTATAATACAATTAAAACTTAACAATTTAAATTTTAAAATATATGTACAGTACGTTAAAATAAGTAAGGTATAAGTATAATAGTAATAATAATAATAAGGTATAAGTATACCTAAATTAGACGCGTTTCCCCATAGTTTTGTCAAATTTAGAATATATTTCGCATTTTATTAAATACCATAAAATCCCGATTATAAGCTCCCCCTTTTTCAAAACCAAAAAGGGCTGAATGTGGAAGGGGGGCTTATAATCGGGATTTTACAAAAAATCATTTAAAAACCCATTTTATCACTAATATCAAAGTAAAAAGGGGCGAGAATCTTCTGTATTTCGGCAGATTTCCACAAAAAAATAAGTAAATATATAAAATCTAAATCCCCCCCTAAAATCTTCTCCCCTTCCCCCCCCCCAAAAAAAAATTGATTTTTTTAAAATATTTTCCTTTATTTGTTATTTTATTGTAACAATGAATCCTCAATCATCCAAATTCCCCTCAAAATTACTGCTTCCCCCTTTGCCCCCCCCCCTCTAGTACCAAAATCCCATAGTTTAACCTTTATAACTCTTTAATTTAATTTTTTTCAGACTTATTTAATACTCTATATTAACAATAAATAAACCTAATATATCACTTAATCAAGCCCTCCTCCTAAAATCTCTGCTTTTTTCCCGAACCCCCCCCCAGCCTTATTACATGAAGACCCTCCCCTTGCAAATGCATCTCATTAAATTTTAAACCTTTAAAATTCTTAATTTTTTTCTGCTCTATTCGTTATTTTTTGTAACAATATTTAAATAACAATCTAAATTATTCCCCTCCTCTCTCCCAAAAAGGCCTCTTTATTTTCTTTGCCCCCCCCCCCCGCCTGCCAGTACATACTTTAAATTCTGTAATTTTTTTTCCTAACAATATATATTTAATTTGCTCTTCCCCCTCCCCCACCCCAAAAAATTCTGCTTCTCTCTTGCCCCCACCCTCAGCACACAAACTTTAAAATCTTTAAAATTACTTTAAGATTTTTATGCTTTATTATTACTTTGTAGGAACAATAAATAAATGATCATCTAACTCTCCCCTTAAATTTCCATTCCCCATCCCCAGAAAAAAGGGTGAATTTCTAGACATGGTGGAAGGGGGAAGGCAGGGAGAAAGTTGTAGTCTTTTTCTGTAGTTTGACTGTTCTCACAGCTGATATTTTGTTAATGGGAGGGGAGTTATTTTAATGAACATATTTACTTCAAAACATAAAATATACATATGATTCAGGGAGGAAAAAACAACCAAACTGCAAAAAATATGAAAATTTTTGCTTTCCTCTCACATATTTAGAAATCCAACCCACTCCTTTGGGAGAAAAGGACAGAGCAATATTTTCAAAGGGGATGATTTTTTTTAGATGAGTGATACTTATATGAGATGATGTAGATGAGCTGAGTTACCTTACTATAAAATAAGAAATAGAACAGCTTTTAAACAAATATATACTAAAGATTTTGAAGTATTTGCTGAGTGAGGAACAGTAGAGGAAATAGAACTTTTAGGAGAAAGAAAGGTATTTTAGATGATTGAATATTCATTAATTGTTACTAAAGATAAACAAATACAGCAGATTAAAAAAAATAGTTTTTAAAGATTTTAAATATTGTATGTGTGTGTGGGTGTTAGGGGGTGTGGGCATTTTTGGAGCAGAAAGAAAACTTAGGTGACAAATTATTTATTTATTTTTACTAGAGAGCAAAAAATAGGACAAAGGATTTCTTCAACTAAGAGTTTTACAAATTTTAAATTTTGTATTCTCGGCGATGAAGGGGCAATATATATTTCAAAGGAAGGGCTTTGCAATTTAGATGATTTGTTATTTATTTATTGTTAATACAGAGCAACAAATAGGTCAGACATTTTTTTTAATAAACAGTTTAAAAATATATATAGGGGTTGACAAAGAAATGGGAAGCAGACATTTTGGGGGTAGAGAGGTAATTATAATGGTTGATTATTTATTTATTAGACAGCAACAAATAGAGCATATATTTTTTAATAAAGAGTTTTAAAGATTTAAGCTTTGTATGCTGAGGGGGAGGGGAAACATAAATTTTGGATGGAGGGGGAAATTGTAGTTTGGAGAACTGATTTTTTACTTATTGTTGTTATATTACTAGCGAGCAGTAAGAAGGCCAGAATAATTTAAAATTCTCAAGATTTTAAACTTTTTGTGTTGGGGAGGGCTGAGAAGGGAAAATAAGATATTTCATGGGGGGGGGGGGTATTTCATTAACAGAATATAAAAACAGAAGTGGAAATTGCCAAAATTTTCAAAAGATTGAAAATTTTCTTCTTTGGATTTTTAAAATCAATTATAAATTTTTTGTGCATTTTTTTTTTTTTGGGGGGGGGGGGCTTATATTTGGGAATAGAAAAGAAAATCAAAATTGCTTAAAAGTGGGAGGTGGGGGGTTACTTTCGGGATTTTACGGTAAGTATATGTTTTATTAACCAGAAAATGATTGAATATTGTGCCATTAATGCAAAACTAAATATTATTATTATTATTATTATTATTATTATTATTATGTAGAAATTTGATCATTATATGTAATATATCTATCCTATAATTCTATCCGATTGACGCATTTAGGTCAATTTTGTCGCATTTCCTGTAGTAAAATCTAAATGAGACGTCCAATGCACCTAAATGTGACAATGAATTTTGTGCATGTCTGTTCATCTTAACAAAATCATTTAATTGCTATCAGATTTCGAAATACTTAATAAAAAGTTGTGATACATAAATTTGAAAGCTGAAACACGTATTATTGAACTACATAATATATTAATAATTTAATTTAATAATAACTTAAATAATAATACAAAAAATTGAGTTACATAGCATTGAATATATTATAATTAAATAATGAATATCTCAACATTCATACTTTAACTTTGACCTCTATAAAACTAATGAATGACCAATACAACAAAAACTTTCCCAAACCAATATTTATTCCTATATATTTTAAACAAATATTTTACTTTTCTGTTTGCCTTTAACTCATTTTTCTTTTTGTCTTCCGTCCTAAATATATATTTTTTGGTTTCTGGAAGGTATTGATCTAGATCAGTGGTTCCCGTCCCCTTTTTAACCACGCCCATTCTAAGCATCTGTAAAATTATGATGCTTCCCAACTCTCTGTATGACATATAATTTTTATTTCTTAAAAGGAGACTATCACATTTGAAATTAATTTTGTAAGTATTGGTACATTTTATAATTGTTTATAGTACTTAATTAAGAACAAGTGGAAAATTTGTGGACATGTTCTATGGTAAACACTATATGCAAGAAGCATTTCTGGCTTATAATCTTTATCAGTTTTAAATAGCCAATTTTCTTTCACACCCTAATTCATTTCTCTGATTCATTCCTAATTCATTATTTCTGATTGACGGCCGGCTATAAACTATTTAAAAAAATTTTAAATTTACGTCATAATATATACTTATATACTTTGTATGATGCCTGCACCAGAGTCATAAAAATTTCAATCACTTCCTTCTGTGATATCCATTTCGGATATTATCAATTTCATAAAGTTGGTAGTACCTAATTTAGATATTTCAGATATTTTCATGTTAAAGATGTTCAATATCGCAAGTTTTAGATAACCAGAGACAATAGAAATACAGGTTTCATTCAATAAATACTAAATGAAAAAAATTATGCTAAGATTTTAAAATACAACCGCTACCAGAAAAAAATAATAATTTTAAATTTAAAATTAACCTTTTATATTATTGTATTAGTTTTATAATTATTTTTTCAAATATACTTATTCCGATTAATATTGTATTTTGAACTTTTGTATGAGAACATTTTGAAAATTAATTAAGAACGCCTGATTTAGATAATTTTGAGGTTTAGCCCTTAGCAAAAAATGACATAAAATTACCATAAAAAAAACCATAAGGGAAATCTTATGGCGTTTTGCCTATGGTAAAAAATATCCTATGGAAAACCATATAATCCTATGGAAAACCATATAAACATTAAGTGTATCATACACTTGATACACTTAATGTTTATATGGTTTTCCATAGGATATTTTTTACCATAGGCAAAACGCCATAAGATTTCCCTTATGTTTTTTTTTATGGTAATTCTATGTAGACGTTTACCATACACTGCGTATGGTAAACGTCTACATAGAATTACCATAAAAAAACCCATAAGTGAAATCTTATGGTTTTTTGCCTATGGTAAAAAATATCCTATGGAAAACCATATAATCATTAAGTGTATGGTAATTTTCATGGTACTGTATGGTAAACGCCTAAGGAGTTTTTGGGATGAAATCTTATGGCATTTTTATGGTGTTTTTTAATGAAATCTTATGGACTTTGTATGTCACAATCTATGGTGTTTTAGAATAAAATCATATGGTACCATATGATAAGGTACAATCTATAGCAATTAAATAAAAATATAGCATTTATATTAATCCTTTAAAGGGACAAGCAAAAGAATTCAGTTACAATACTGTCTATGAGCAATAATTGCTGGAAGTGCGTTTTTAATTGTGGTATGCATTTTAAATTTAACTATTTTTTTTGCATATTACTTGCTGTGTGTAAATTTATAAATCATATACAGAGTTGCACAAATGAATTTCAGTACATTTCTGCTTATTGACAAAATTGCTGAAGGAGAATTTTTAACTATGTTATACATTTCGTAACTGAACAAACTTTTTGCACACTTCGTAGTATATATCCCAATTTATAGATCGTATACAGAGCTGCACAAAAGTATTCGTATATTTTCCTACTATTTGATGGCAGTTGCCGAAATAGAGTTTTCCAAATTGTTAGCCACTTATTTCTATACATTGTTATTATTTACTCCAGCATCTTACAGTATTATTACATGGTAGTATTATTGCTCAATATCGCATAGTAGTATTTAGTACTGCTAAGTAGGATTGGTAAATTGTATTTTCAGAATAAATATGCATTTCAGAATTACATAGCATAATTATTGCTGAATATCATAAAGTATAATTTGGTAACACATAGTATAATTCGGTAAACAAACCTGCTGGGTGGGTCTAGTATCTAGTTGAGCTTAAGTTGATAGGTAGGCCACCCTGCCCAGTTTGACATTGACCTTGTTTACCTAACCATTATATTTCACATTATTAACGAAATCTTATGGAATCATAAGCATGATAATTTATGGGTTTTTTAATGGAAATCTGAAGGAAAAAAACATAAAGAAAAGTACTAGAAATAATTTTCATAATTATAGAATAAAATCGTGTCTCAATATTTAAAAGAAAACAGTAATAAAATATCAAAAGATTTTTCTAAAGACAATAAATATATGTATAAATATTTAAAAATGCATTTATTAAAAAAATTACCTGGGTTTGGAAAGACAATTTAAGCAAATCCAATTTTATATAGCTAGAAAAAAAAATATGGATTTATGATATCACTGAAATATTACATTTAGACAATTATAAATAAACTAGGGGGCTCAGCCCCCTACTCGCTAACGCTCGCCAACCCCCCGTGAATTGCGAAGCCATTCACATTGAGACCGCTTCGCTCGCTCGCCCCTTTTTATCTTTCAGCAATTCTAGCCGAAATAAGTTCTTCCATAAAACATTTGAACATATGAAATTGACAATTTTTTTTAATCTAAAAAAGTAATTTTCCGTTGAAAACAGAACTAAAAATGCATTTACTTGGCGCTACCAATGGGCATATAAATCATTTAAATACTATGAAAAAAGGATCTTGGAAACATAATTAGTTTAAAACTTGTTGCACCTATAATATTGTACAGTGCGGCTTCAATTCATTAAGAAAAAAAAATGATTATAGATTTTTACAAACAAAATTATTTTTTACTTCAATTTACAGCAACAGATGGCGGCAGGTGCCACCTAGTCAGTTGATTTTTTTTTTTTTTCGATTCTTGAGTGAGTGAAATTCGTAAATGAATTCTAAATATGAGTTGAGAATTCTTTTGAAATTAACGATATTACCCATAATTAAAATGAGGAATCATCTCAGACGCTTTGGATTACGTACATGTTACTTTATTTTTAATAATTGCTAATTTTGTATGGTTTCACTTTTCACTGCTCTCACAATGACTGCCATATTGGATTGGATGCGGAGCTGATCTAACACAATCCAGTCTGTTCATTGGTCTGAGCTCTGGAAACTACGGCTGTTGCCAAACAATACGCTACAAATTCAGCCCTATTTTCGCGCCACGTAAGACAAATATATATATAGATTACACAGACTTAGAATTTTTAAACCATTAACTCCATTTTATAGGTAGTGTAAATTGAGTGTGCCATGCGACACAGAAATAGCTATTATTTTCCCTCAAACCAAATTATCAATACCTACCCCACCCTCCATTTATTCTTTTAAAACCCTTCTTTGAAAATATAACAGAATAATCTATAATCAAGAATCCACTCCCACCCTTTTTTTTCAATTATTTAGTTAGAAAATCATTATTAGCACTATCACTGTATATGCAAAATACACATAAAAATAACAATAAATCTGTGAAACCTGTCACACACAGCCTATCGAAAGCAACAACTCGCTTGAAAAAGATCAAAATAAAGTAATTTGAAAATTTTCATTTTTTTTTTTTTTTAAATTAGATAAATATTGTTCACACAAAAATATCTCATACAGGCATAATTAGAATATAATAATTTTCAACCCCCCCCCCCTCCTTTCAAAAAGAAAAAAGAAAGGAGAATCTGAACCTTTTAAATTTTTTACATTATATAAAAATGTTTTTAAATACTCTTGGCGTAAAAACATAACAAAACTTTGTTTTAACCAAATTTCTTTATTAAAAATCTTAAAATAATTTCAATGTAACTGCAAAAATTATTTGTTATTAAACTGTTTAAAAGAAACACCAATTCTCTAGCTTTATGAATTTCTAAAGTGATTACAGAGTTCAGAGTGAATAAAAGTTGGATTTATTAGATTTAAATAAAAGAATTTTAAAATCAAGTCTTTATATATATTTTTAAAAACTTTAGTTGCTAATTAGCTTACATTTATAAGTAATTAAGATTAAAATTATATTTAATAAAAATATAGTGATGACACTGTGCTACATAAACTCTCAGAAGCAAACTGATTACTTGAAAACTGCATTCTGTTTCAAGAATTAAATAGGGACTTGTGAAATGTAATTACTTATAAAGCTTCTTAGAAATGCAATACAAAAATTAGACATTAAGCACTTTCTTAGGACAGCAGGGACCCTGCAAAAATATTTTTTTGAAATCAAAATTTTGTTATGATTAATCAGAGAAAAAAAAATGTTTGCAATTTTTTATCCATCAGTGGCAGGCTATAATGTTTGCAATTTTTTATCCATCAGTGGCAGGCTATAATTTTTAAAAATTTCATCGACAATTTGGAGGAAATATATCATAAATACATCTTCTTTAAAATTTAAACTTAGTAAAATAAATTATAAAATTTAATCTGCTCCAATACATTAAACTGCAGACATTAACAATAAAAACTACTATATATTTAAAATTAAAAAAATTTTAAACATTACTAATATAATAATGAAAAAATAGAAACAACAGAAAAAATAAAAAACACTTATACTAAAAATTACATTTATTTCCAATGAAACTAATATATATATAGAGAGATTTTTTTTTTAACAGACCATTTACAAGGTTACATTTTGAAATTGGTGCTAATGACATTTCATCTTTCAGAGCCACAGGACTGATTAAGAATGCAGGCCTTGATTCTGCCACAAACTATGTTAAAACTGCAATACATGTTAGCAACTACAATACTGCCATAATCGGACATTTTTCTTTAAACACTATCATGCTGTCAAAATGTAAGAATAGCAAAATATCTTGCTTCATATCCGCAATTGCAAGTAGACAGAGATAATCTATCATGGCCAGAACATCATTCACAGCATTATTATCCTGTAATAATAATATTAGTTAGAAGGAAATGTGTTCTTTCCTAATACAAATTCTAATATGATTATGATAAAATTTTGTATGTTAAACTGTCTTAAAACAAAATGTTCCAAGTGTGAGGCACTTATACTGGTCATGGAGGATCTGAAAACCACAAGCCTCAGCACCTATACCGGTCGCTCATCCCAAAGGGGTTAAGCTGCATTAGTTTTTTTTTTTTTTTTTTTTTTTTTTACTTTGCAAAAGATTTTCAAAATTTTAATATTCTAAGAACTTATACCTTAAAATATTAATTTAAAAAGGTTTCCATCAATCAATCACAGGTTATAAATTGCTGACTATTGTTTAGGGTTATTAAAACTGTATACAAGTTACAAACAGCAACAATGAAGTTAATCATGCACCAAACCACACGCTTTAAAATAAGCCAATAGGCTCTGAAACTACAACAATGAAACATTTTAAAGACTGCAAAGTAAAACAAAAAGGTACTTTTCTGTTATACCAATGCTAATGTAATAGTTGGTGCCAAATGAAACATTTGAAAATTTTTTTTTTACCATTGTTAGTACGAAAGTGATCATTTAAAATATATAACATTTGGAAATTTCAGTCTTTCACGAACTATTTTAGTATTAAATCAAAACAAATACATGTACTTAAAATACAAGAGCTAATAAATATTATAAAATAAAATAACAATTTAAAACTCAATTTAAACTGCAGACATGTAACTGTCTTTTAATTTCAAAAATAGCAAATTAAGATTTTTCGCAGACACTATTAAATAATAAAAAAATGAGGTATTTTTCCGCTATACCAACACCATTGTCGCCAAGTGTAATAGTTGATGTGTAAAATGAAAATCACATGAAATGAATCATTTGGAAAAAAAAAATAATAATAACATTGATGGTATGGAATTAGGCATTTAAAATATCACATTTGAAAACTAGGACTTTCACGGATTATTTTATTAAATCAATACCAATATATATTTAATTAAAAGAACAAATAAATATTATACAATAAAATAATGAAACAAAACTCAATTTAAACTGCAGGCATGATGATGTGAATGATGCATGTAACTGTCTCTTAGCATTGAAGTAAACATTTCATTTTTTGAATGAAGACATTTATGATAATTTTTAATAAAAACTATTTTTATATACCTAAAGTCCTGAAACAATTTCATTGATATAACCCCAATATAATGGTAAAAACCATCTCAGCGCCAATGATAAATGTAAGTTATAACTTAATAAAAAATTATTTGTAATCGAAAAATAGCAAATTAAGATGTTTTTGCAAGGTTACGATTAAATGACATAATCCTATTTCACTCCACCATTCGGCGCTTTTTAAATTGTTTACTTACATTTATCATATTGTAACACAAATTATCATTGCTCAGCCTTTCCAACAATAAAAGAGCTACATCTGGCTGACTATCGACAATTTGGCAAAATTTCAAAAATGGTAGAGTCAAATAGGAACTAACCTGATTAAATAATATTAATTAAAAAAATTATTCATGTTCAATAACTAGCAAATTTTAATGTTTGGCATGGTTTGCAATAAAAATCCTTTGCACGGTCAGGGTTGAAATAAATGGCTTATTTACATACATTTTGGCATGGTGTTGGTATAACAGAAAAGAATACTTTTAAGTTAGCTGGGTGCCAGTGATAACTCGCCAAATCTTGTTTCAGGCATCATTTGAATTACAACCCTTTCAATCCAAATGATTTGAATTCAATGAGTTGAATTTCAATTTCAATTCAATTCTTGAGATTTTGTTATTTGTGTTGATGTGTTTGTGTTTACTTATTTTATTACGATTATAATTTAGCCATTTTTAAGTAATCTTTTTAAGATATTACATTGCAATGTTAAAATATCGGTTACTAGCTAATGTTAAAAGATTGTCAAAAAAAAAAAAAAAAAAAAAAAAAAAGGTTGGCGAGAATAAACAATTTTGGTGATCGTTGGTGCCCGGCTAACACAAAAGTACCGAAAAAATACCAAAAATGATTTATGTTAAATAAATAGCGAGTCACAGTATTTGGCAGGGTTTTCAATAAAAATCTCACTTGGATGATCAGGGTTAATATAAATGGCACATTAGCGTACATTTTTGCATAACGTTGGTATAACAAAAAATATATAAATACAAGATATAGTACTATTTAAAAAATATATTATGCTTTTTAGTTTATAGAAATATAGTTTATAGAATCTCTCAGAACAAAACATCAAAATAAATATAAATTTTAAATTTAATGAAATAAATTGGATCATGCTTAAATTATTAAATATTTACATTATCTCAACAAGCATCAATTAATTTAGCATTAAAGTGATTTTCTGAAATAATTTCCACTGGCATCTTAAAAATACACCAAACATATGTTTGCAACAACAGGCAGACTGCTAACACTTATAAAAGGGTTAAAAACAAAAACGAGTAATTAAAATTGCGAGTTAAAAACAAAGATGAGCAATTAAAATTGTCAGAGATAACAAATAATACAACAAAGTTAACATTACTAGTAGAGTTCAACTTTTGTCTTGGAAAAAAAAAAAACTATTTTAACACCATTTTTTCCAAACAATAATCTTAAATATATAAAAATATGCCATGTAGTTTTGTTGTTTGGAAATCCTGGTGTAATTTACAGTATGTTACTAAAATGTGTAAAGAATATAATTACCTATCTTTTGATTCTTTGCGGCCATACATAAACAATAGCTGGTGTTAGCTCCATTACTTTCTTCATAGTCATGTGATGAACAGTTGCAATAATTTGCCAAGTAGTTAAATTGTTTACCACCTCTAGGATTAGCATTCGTTTTCTGAAAAAATCACAAGTAGAAATCATATATTCAACCTTGGCAGTATTGTTTATTTTCAGAAATCACATTCCATAAAAAAAAAAAATAATAATAATAACACTCAGAAATAGCATACATATTGTGCAGGATACAATAAGGCGAATTTTTGCTTTACATACACTAATTTAGTACATCAAAATCATAAGTAATAAAATTTTATTTATTAATTAATCAGCTTTAATAGACAAAACAACATAATTAACAAAAAATTTTGTAAAAACACTGATCACTGTTGATTTCAGTGCCATTTAGAATTTTGTTCCTTCAACTTAACTGTAAATTTCACTGTTTACATCTCCAATGATACATGGATTTGAGAGTTTTTTGTACAATCAAATTTGGCTAAAATAAGTTTCTGGAATAATTTTCGTCGTCACACAACCCAATCGGAACCAGAAAATTGAAGTTAACACGAAACCTGACCAGAACCCGACAAAAAAATCCATCGACCCGTAACCTGATCCCAACAAAATAAATTCTTTCATGTCACAACCCGATCCAAACCAGAAAATTCAAGATAACCTGAAACCTGACCCGAACCCAATAAAAAAATCTATCGAACTGCAACCCGATCCAAACCCGACAAATTAAGTTTTGTAGTTACGCAACCCGATCTGAAACTGAAATTTGAAGTTAACCCAAAAACCGATTTGAACCGGAAAATTTAATTTAACACGACACACAACCCAAACCTGAAAATTAAAGTTAACTCGAACCACAAAGTCGAAACGCAACCCAACCCAAAACTGAAAATTGAAGTTAACCTAAAACCCGAACCCGTCAAAAATTTCATCGAACCGTAACCCGATCCGAACCCAACAAAATAAATTCCTTCGTGCCACAACCCAATCTAAGCCAGAAAATTCAAGTTAACTCGAAACTCGACCTTAACCCAATAAAAAAATCCATTGAACCGTAACCCGATCCAAACGCAACAAAATAAATTCCTTCGTTTCTGGTTTGGGTTGGGTTGTGACATGCAGGAATTTATTTTATCGGGTTCGGATCCGGTTATGGTTTAATGGATTTTTTGACAGGTTCGGGTTTCAGGTTAACTTCAATTTTCAGTTTGGGTTAGATTTCGGGTTAAATTTAATTTTCAGGTTCGGGTCGATTTTGGGTTAACTTAAATTTTCAGTTTTGGTTTGGGTTGCATCTTGCATGACAACAAAATTTATTTTTCGGGTTCGGATCGGGTTACAGTTCGATGGAATTTTTTTCTTGGTTTGGGTTAACTATTATTTTCAGGTTCGGGTCGGTTTGCGACAAGAAGGCATTTATTTTATCGGGTTTGGATTGAGTTACTGTTCGATGGATTTTTTTATCAGGTTTGGATTAACTTGAATTTTCTGGTTTGGATTGGGTTGTGACACGAAGGAATTTATTTTGTCGGGTTCGGATTGGGTTATAGTTCTATGGATTTTTTGACGGATTCGGGTTTCAGGTTAACTTAAATTTTCAGTTTGGGTTAGATTTCGAGTTAAATTAAATTTTCAGGTTCAGGTCGATTTTGGGTTAACTTAAGTTTTCAGATTGGTTCGGGATGCGTGACGACGAAATTTATTTTTCGGGTTTGGATTGGTTTACAGTTCGATGGAATTTTTTTCTTAGTTTGGGTTAACTATTATTTTCAGGTTCGGGTCAGTTTGCGACACGAAGGAATTTATTTTATCGGGTTTGGATTGAGTTACTGTTCGATGGATTTTTTTATCGGGTTCGGATCGGGTTTTGGGTTAACTTGAATTTTCTGGTTTGGATCGGGCTGTGACACGAAGGAATTTATTTTGTCCGGTTCGGATCAAGTTACGGTTTGATGGATTTTTTGACGGGTTCAGGTTTCGGGTTAACTCCAATTTTCAGTTTGGGTTAGGTTTCGGGTTAAATTAAATTTTCAGGTTCGGATTGGTTTTGGGTTGATTTAAATTTTCAGTTTTGGTTTGGGTTGCATGACAACAAAATTTATTTTTCGGGTTCGGATCGGGTTATGGTTTGATGGAAAAAAAATTTCTGGTTCGGGTTAATTATTTTCAGGTTTGGGTCGGTTTATGACACGAAGAAATTTATTTTATCGGGTTCAGATCTGGTTACGGTTTGATGGAATTTTTATGTCTTGTTCAGGTTAGGTTACTGGTTAACATTGAATTTTTAGGTTCAATCAACCCGTCGGGTTCAGGTCGACTTCGAATGTAATGTTCAGGTTCGAGTTGGGTACAACACCATATTTTGACAAAGATCTGGTCATTTTCTAAATAGACATTGTCATTTTTCAATTAGCCTAATGTTATCTAGGCTCTTTGCAATAAGCTTGAAAAACACCAGGCTGATTGGGAAAAGGGAAATGATTCTCCAATTAGACCGGCTCTTTGCAAAGAGCCGGATTTCCCAATTAGCCTACGACATGTACATTAGGGTGGGTCAAAAAAACCGAAATTTATATAATCGAAACATAATAGTGCGGGAAAGTTGCAATTGCTAATAATGAATAAATTCGCAAAATATTACACCAAAGGGTCAATATATTTTACTGCCGCAAAAGGGCCAAAGTTTCAAAAAGTTACAAAAAAAAAAAATTTATATAAAAAAAAAATATTTATCCAACCATACCAATTCAATTTCAAATGGAACAGCTACATCAAGATGTTAGTAATGTTCCAATAAAATTTCATTATGGTGAAATCATTTCTATTACTGCCGTAGGGGCGGCCAAAATTTAAAATAAAAAGGCAAAAATTTCAATTATCCATTTTTTACAATTTTTATTCTATGCCTCTATTAAAAAAATTTACATTATATCTAGTAATAACTTATAAATGTCTAGTAATTTTGATCATGGGGATTGCCAACCAAGGGCGATAGGGGCCCGCCTCTCCTAAATTTGAGAAAAAAGGGCTTTTTGAAGAAATTTTGGGGATTTTCCGGTAAATTTTGGTGATTTTTTTGGTAAAGGGGGGGGGGGGCTCTTACATAAATTCCCCCTCATTTTTCACTTTTGCCTCCTCCCCTACAAAAAAATTTCCAGAAAATCCCCAAAATCCCTTCAAAAAGCCCCTTTCTCTCAAATTGGGGGGGGGGGGGCTCTCGCCCTTGGTTGGCAATACCTATGATCAAAATTACTGGACATTTATAAGTTATTACTAGCTATAATGTAAATTTATTTAATTGTAGACATATAATAAAAATGGAAAAATTTAGAAATAACGAAAATTTTAAATTTTTGGCTTTTTTTTTAAATTTTTGACCGTTCTTGTGGCGGTAATAGAAATGATTTCACCATAATGAAATTTTACTGGAACGTTACTAACATCTTGATGTAGATTTTGCATTCTATTAGAAATTGCATTCGTATGGTTGGATAATTAAAAAAAAAAAAAAAACAATTTTTTGGTGATTTTTCAAAATTTTGCCCTCCTTGCAGCGGTAAGATTTTAACCATTTGGTGTAATATTTTGCAAATTTATTCCTTATTACCAATGGCAACTTTCCCACACTATTACATTTCGATTATATAAATTTTGTTTTTTTCGACCCACCCTAATATATATATATATAAACACACATACACAGGGCATTAACTCTAAGCCCACTTCATGAGTACATCAGCGATTCTTTCTTACACACAGTTACTTGTTAGTACTTGGTAACAATACTCTGTACTCGGTAGAGTAGTTAATAGCCAACAGCCAAGTACTCAGTAACAAGGCCAAAGTAACAATGCGCTTTAATGTTTTGAAATAAGTTAAACATGGGATTTTTGAAATCGGGGAGTTTCAGTGGAGTGGCCCCTTAATATAATATTGCTATATATTATCAATTAATATGCTTAAAAAAATAGTAAAATGTTATACTACTATTTCTGATTGATTCAGCCAAGCACAATCAAAATGTGGCTGCTGAACAATTATTCTGAATTAGCCTAGTACCAAATATACACAAAGTACTTAGTCCAAATACATGTCTAATTATTTTTTAAGTTTGAAAATAAAAAATTGCAGCATTATGAATTTAAAATAGTGTAGCGAGTACTGTTTTGGCAAAATAAACGAGTACCAAATACTAGGACATGTACAAATATCAAATAATACAAGAAAAAAAGCACATAAAACGAGCTCAGACGTAACACTCAAAAAAATAATCTTACAAACCAACTGCATATAGCATAACTAATTGCACACACTAAGTTAAATGCAAAAGTTGTGCCAGTGCGATTGTGACCATGCATCTTTTTAAGAAATTTTCTACATAAATCATAAAACAGCAGCATTTGAAAAAAGAATGATTAAGTAAAATTTACAACTAAATAATTTAACCAAGCTAAGCTACATCTGTAGATATACCTATTAAAACAAAGTGTTATTCAACATTTATTGCATTCATAAACATTTTAAATATGTTTATGTTTTCTTTCTCTCTGTATATTACAATATATACTGCATTAAAATAGTTGAATAGTTCAGGTAATCAAAAATGTCCCAGGAACACAAAAACCATTTTCGTTTTAATGGAATTCATTTAACTAAGAATGTATATTTATTTATTTTAGAAGTTTAATTTTTAAAACAGCAAAATTAAACTACAGCATCTCAAACTGACGCAAAACTTCACTTTCCAAAGATCAAAATAGGCTTGACAACATAGCGTGTGTCGTTTCCATCCCAAATCAGAAAGTAATCACATATTACCGGTTCAACCCTTTTAACACCAAATGTCCATTAAACAATGACGTTTCATACCGTTACATCTTCATTAAGCTGATAAATTATAAGAAGTAGAATTAAAAATAGAATATAACTTAACTAAACACAATAATACAACTTTTGGAACTGCCAACATGCAAAAGCTTTTATTAGAACATATTTTTAACGTGATTACTGAAATCAAAAATGATTACATAAAGTAAAAAACAGACAAATACATACCTAAATAAATCCAGTAAACTAGCAGTCTTGAGAGTCGATCACCAGATAAACATACAAACATCAAGCCTATACACTTCACTGTGCTTCACGCCAGACGCAGCCGAGCCGGAAGCGAGAGAAGTAAACATTTCTAACCGTTGCCATTTCTTCAAATACAAATAATTACCATATAATTACCATACATCATTCTATGAAACACCATTGAATATATGGTAAATTGCATTACCATATAATTTTACCATATACCTTGCTATGGAGTACCATATGATATATGGTAAACTGCATTGCCATATAATTTTACCATATACTTTGCTATGGAGTACCATATAATATATGGTAAATTGCATTGCCATATAAATTTACCATACACTTTGCTATGGAATACCATACACAGAAGAATTATTACCATATGAATACAGTAGTTTTACATATAATGACATAAAATTTTTATGGTTTTCCATATAAAACCATATGTTTCCATAAAAAATCTTATGTCATTTTTTGCTAAGGGAGGCTTCCTCATATCTTCTGTTTCTGCTGCACCTTTACTTCCAGATTGTTTTAGCGACTGACTTCGAGTTTTTGCGACGTTTTTTTAAGCTTTAATTGTTATTTCTATTTGAATTTGTTCGTGAAACTGTTTTTAACAAATAGCTTTCAAAAGCATGCGATGGATTAGCTACAGGAAGATTTATTTGTGAGTGTGATTCCTTTTCGCAATCCAGATTCTTCTTGAACAGAATCTGACTTCTTTTTGATCTTTAGTTTTCAAAAATATGCATTTTATACATTTATTGTTTGTAAAACTTCAAAATACCCATCACATATTCCCATCCATTGTTAAATTAATTTGACAGACAAATCACACATTATTGGAAAAGTTGTATTACTACTTTCATGGTGTTCAATTTGAAAACGTTTATTTAAATATTAAACTTGTGCTGCGTACTTTATAATATTAAACTTGTGCTGGCAGAACAGTCAACATTTTAGTTGTTAAATCTTCATTAGTCGTCGTCGTTAAGATGTTGTAGGTTTGTTGTGGAAAAGAGTAATAAATAAATAAATAAATAAATAAATAAATAAATAAACCATTATAGATTTTTCCTAAGTGTGTTTGTCCTCTTTTAATACGTTACTGATTCTATATAAATGCCAATTTTTGGAAATAATATCACAACTATTTCAATGTTAAGTACATTAAGTAAAAAATAAAAATGTTAATTGCAAACCCCGCCTCAATATCCTAATATAAATCTGTGAGAAAATTACGCTTACTTGAATTTGACGACGATTACTTCATTTTGCCGTGCTTCAAGACATGATTATCTGTCTTAATTTGCGTTGGCTGTTCCGTTCGTTTAACATCTTTGTGTTTCTAACTTAATTCTCTAAGGATTAAATAGAAATCTTTTAAGTGTGAGGTTGAACTGTCTATTTATAGTTGGAAGATTAAAGCTTCCGAATTTATGCATTATATGTTAAATGAGAAGTAAAAGTGTATTTTAAATTTTATGTAAGATTTGTATTCCCTTCATACTTTTAAACTGATATTTACAATAAGTGTCACAAAATATTTCAAATAAAAGTTTATAATTTAATGAATTAATGTATGTGTGTTCATTTTAAATGTCTTGACGAACATTATAGAATCTGTGTTTAAAAGCAGTTTATAAATTCAGTATATTTTTTTCAATATGTGTAACTTCCGTTTAAAAATATTTTTTGAGTTTGAACATAGTAGGTTGAATTATTAAATTTTTATTTATTATTACTTATTAAATTTTTCATAGTAAAAATATACTATTTAAGGGAAAATATTGTCATCAATATTAACCAGTAAATTAACATATTTAAAGATTAATATCTCCTAATACATTAACTTATATCTAATTACTTAAAAGTATGTAATTTCAATATATTATTATGTGACGTACAAACACTCTCAATGTTAAATCTGTTGATATCAGAACCTACAAAACTAATCTTTCTTTAAGTTGATACGGATATTAACGATGGACTTAAATCCATCGTGATAAACCTATGTGAAGAAACTTCTGGACCTCTGTTCACAACACTTGGTTAAAACTCAACGTTTCGATATTTATTTGAAAGAGTATTAATTCAATATGAATTCACACGTAGACTTGAACGCATTCAGATTAACAACTTGTTTCCCCAGATTATAAAATATTGTTGCGCACTTCAATAAAACCGCCTATTTCAACAATAAATAACCTTAAATTGTTCAAAAAGATTAGAACTTTAGGCCTACAAGCCTTAATCGTCTTTGGACTAGCGTTATGTATGTGTTTCATGTAAAGATGCGCATGGTTTTTATTTTTTAATACCAGAAAATTTTAGTCGTAATGTTTGCCTTGTCTAACCGTAGAATTATTGAATTAAATAAGAAGATAAATGCTATACGGAATTACTGGCATTAAAAATCAAAATGTGCTTAAACGACGCGACGCGACGCCCGTCCTGACGCGGTTAAGGCATCAACACTTATTCGTGTCCTTACCACCGATAGACGCAGACATGTTCCCTGTTCTGTTACGCTGAATTCAGCAGTCCTCCCATGAATACAATGACGTCGTATTTCGGAAGAAAAATTATGGTAAAAGACAGATTTCCTCCTACAGGATAGCATGGGGTAAATATTTTACAATTAGATTTTCTTTTTAAAATATGACGGCGATGGTATACGTTTCACTGAATTACACTTTTTTAATTTAAATAACTATATGTTTTATTCAATTTCAGCACAGATATTCATTTTTATTGTATATAAAATTAAATTCTCATGTCAAGAAATCATGCCATTAAAATCTCATTTCTTCAAGAAAAAACATGAAAAATTTGATAAGGTATAAAAATATGAAAAAGGTTTAAAAATAACGGAAAGTGATTAAAATTATGCCAAAAAGCTTGATAAAATGCCTCTAAAATAAGAAAAGTGCAGGCTTCATTACCTGCGGTCGCGACAAGTTGACTTCTCCAACTGACTAAAAACTGAGAACATCAGAATAACCTACTGACCATAGAGAGATTCTTCATCTGCTGAACAGAGCTAACTTCCTTATTGCTTTTAAAATTTAACAACTTTTTCAGATTACATATAACGTTTGAAAAAGTTCATTTTAATATAATATTTTTTTTCATCGAGTGTTTGAGAATTACATTGAACTAATATTGAGTTAACTGAAACATAATTTTCGATACTTTTTAAATAGTTATTTTAGAAAAAAAAAACTGAATTTAAGTGGGAAAAGTGCTAGAAGACTTATATATTTCATTAAAAAAATATTCAAGTAGTATATTTCATTTTAACATTTAAAAATAAGCAGTAGAATATCCTCTTGAATATCATAAAAAAAATAAAACTTAATAAATTATAAAATAATCTTCTAAATTTATTTTTAGAATAAATTTCGTCAGATGTAAAAAGAATACTTTAAAAATAATATCTTTTTTACTTAAATGCAAGTTCAAAAGTTAACGGAGTCTCGATATACGCTCAGGCTAATGCTCAGATTAGACTCTTTTGTGCAAACTATGACAATACGCGTTACACAACTTGGCGATTCACGTCTGAAGGGATTCGTTAACCGTGTTACCATGTTAGATGGGTAAACCAACATTAGTTAAGATAGAAGAAAAAGGCGAAGATATTGAAAAGAACAAGCTGCCTCAATACGCTTCGCGTTTGTCTCGCTTTGGACAGCTAGAGTCACGTGATGCTCTTTTCGTGCTTTTCCTTCTCCTGAGTCACGAAAAGAGCATTACCTGACTCAAGAGGTCTGAAAAGAGAGGATCGTGTAACGCAGTGCGGCAGCCAGTCGTTAGCGTCGAGGAAAGGGCAGCTGACATCATGGTTGACAATTGAATGGCACGGTTTTTATGCCCTTTGTTGTACTAAAAAAGCGGCAGATCTAATTAGTCTACGAATAACTAGTCTGCAATACAACTGGTCTACGTCATCATGCTTCCGTAACGTGGCTGTAGTGTAGCAGTATTGAGCTGCATTTATTCGCATGCTAAGCAAGTCTGTCTGACAGAGTCGTATATCTTTAGACTTTCCATTGTTTTTGAAGGGTTTTGCGTTCATCAACAAAAGAAAAGGGAGCCTCAACAAAAGAAAAAGGCGTTGAATGATCTGTCGTTCTTTCCTGACCTCTGAACTTTAGACATGCTAAGATAGTTATAAAACATGAAAGAGAGCGAATTACCACAACAGACGTCCCGATCAGGAGAAAAGTAGTCTGGGCACTATTTCAGTGTCCAGGAAACCGGACCACGTACCGAGAACTAACAGACCTCAGGTGACAAAGACGAAAGAAGTGAGACAGACTTTTGTGAGATGCCTCAAGAAATTAGTGCGTACTGCCACGTGAATTGTAGATGCCAATAGGGTCTCGTGATATCAAATCACACATTGAACTTTTTCCTGATATGTGAACATTTCCGGTTTCCTGCACACTGACATTGCTACACTTTAGCCACGTTACGGAAACCTGCAACAAAAAAAAAATATTGTTTTTTGAGAAAAAACTAACTTTTTGTAAAGATAAACGGTATTACAAACTATAAAACTAGACACCTCCTTTAAATTTCAAACTGCTATCGCTAAGTTTTTCATGATAATAACAATGTACAACTGATTTAGAAAAACAATTATCATGAGAAACTTAGATTTCTTTTCAGTAACGTTTGCAGTGTTCCACAGTGGTTCACTTTCAATATCGTGCGCAAAATAACAATAATAATAATAATAATAAATATTCGAATTACTTCTTTTTCTATCTAGTATCTGGGTTTTTTCGTTAAAGAAGCATGAAAGAATCGTCGCGTGTACGCGTTTTCAAAAAATTACAATTTCTGTAAACAAACTTTGCTTAATTGTATCAGATGTGTCATTTGGTTAGTAACGTACTGTTGATCTTTGTGTTATTTTTCACTTTTAAAAATTATTTTGTTCTAGACAATTGTTTATTAAAATAAGCTAACGAAAATTGTTTTTACTTGTAAACTGTTAAATATTTTTTATAGTGTCTTTTGGATGGTTTTCTTTGAAATTGTAAATTTGTAAGTTTATGTTCATGTACAAAAATTTGCACATATTTCGATATATTAAAATTCACATATTCTCTAGAGAGTATAAAGAGTTCAAGTTCAAATATGAAACTGCATGACATTGCTACATGAGGAATAAAAGAATCAACTTTAAGAATACAGCCTTGGCCAAAAGTCTTAGACACCCTGACTTTTAGTACATTTTTGGTTTTTAAGGTAAAAAATAAAATTCTTATTGTTTTATAAAGTATTTTATTAACGTAAAATTACAAAAAATGTCAATCAATATTTAGTGGATCCACCCTTCGCTTTAATAATAGAAGCAATCGTTTGGGGCATACTGCGTGCAAGACTTACTAAATTGCTGCACTTATGACATCCTACTCTTGAATAAGAGCCTATTACAAAGCTGTTTTTGATGTTATGCTGTGTTCTCTGATTTTACGTTTTAATATGTCCCAAATCTGCTGGATGGGATTAAGATTTGGGGACTGCAATACAATGTTACTGTCTTTAAATCAGCGTATCGTAGTGGCTGATTTATGACAAGGAGCATTGTCTTGATGGAACTTAACGTCACGTAAATTGGTGTCATCAAACATGCAAAACGAAGGCATCAGCACAGTTTCCAACACATTTATTTATTTTTGGCTGTTCATGCGGCCTTCGCAAATGAACATTTCACCAGCGCCATTAGTAGCCATGCAGTCTCAGATCATAATGCTGCCGCCTCCGTGTTTTACAGTAGGCAAAACGCAATCTGGATGATATTCTTCTCTGATACGTCGCTTCACGAAGGTCACGCCGGGTGTTCCAAATACTTGGAAATAAAATAAAATGACATATCTTAAAATATTCTCATTTTTATTACAAAAGCCGTCTCTGACTGAATGATGGTTATTTTTCATTATAAAAAATGGTTAAAGTGCTTACTTCAAAGTTAGATTCATCGGACCATAGAACATTTGACCAATCCTCTTCCGTAAAAAGTTGCTGTCGAAAAGTCCACTTCAAACGATTCTTCTTGTTGTTTTATTTCTGGCTTGAACCTTTTTAACCCAGCTTCTGCCAGTCTTCTTCTTATCGTTCGAGTACTTATAGTCTGTCTAATGTCTTCTGACAGAGCTACAGCGAGCTCAGAAAAAGTATCGTTGCGATCTCTAACAGACTCTCTATTTGTTTTCTGTCCGGGCGTTTCGTTGTCATGCGTAATTCTGCCCGTTCATGTCTTGTTTACGTGAGACCGAGTCTCCGTGAACCTTTTAATTGCAGATTGCAATGTACATTGATAACATTTCACCAACTTGCTTGTCTGTACTTGAGATTTGCCTTATTCATGCAAGGCTTGAATTCTCTAACTTTTTTCAATAGTCAGCTCACCTTTTTTAGGCATTTTAGAATTAAATTACATAAAAATCGCCACTAGATTACACACGGAAGTTACTTTGCACTGCGAATGTCAAATAAAGACTCGCAAAACATTCGAAGTATTTTTTCAAAAAATTACATTTCGTTTGTTTTAATTGCCAGATGTCGCCAGTCATTTCAAAGAGATTATCTGTGTTTTGATTAAGGTTTGTCAACACAGCTTACGCCTTTGTATAAAGCGTTTGTTATTGTTTTAAATTTTTTTTTGCGATTCAAGTGTTTTGTAAGGGGTGCCTAATACTTTTGGTCAAGGCTGTTTATACAATCTCAGGGTTCCTACGCCTCAAGGGATTTGTATACCAGTTTTTTCTAAAAGTAATAGGTGCTATATTTAAACTCCGAGTTTCTTCATTAAGTAAGGTAAATATATCTTTTCGTAAAAACTGGTATTTAAATTTCCTGAAGTGTAGGAACCCGGAAAGTAAACTTTGCTTAGTATTTTCTTTTTCTAACATGACTGAATCAAAATCAGGTAAATCGATATTATTGGATCATTTCACCTAACCACGATCTCTTATACTGTCCTCATAAACAATTATACCGCAAAATGATCGGAAGGTTTTGTTTTTCCTTACGTTCAAATAATAATAAAAAAAGCACTTAGATTTATTTTTTGTAATAAGATCATAACCTGGTCTACTGTATGATGGTTAAATTGCAGAAATGTTTTATACACGGCACATGGCATGACATTTGCTAAGGTAGTTATAAAAATACTGGAGATAAATGTGTATTCGAAAAATGACCGAAGATACATTTTTTATAATGCACGATAAGGAACAGCTATCAACTTTTACGCTTTTTTTCTACTACTATTTTCGAACAGTAAAATTTCCCTTATTTAATCTCAAATATTCTCGATGAAAGAGGATAAATTTTCTGTTCAAAAATAGTGTTAGGAAAAAAAAACGTAAACATTGGGAACTAACTATGTAATACTATTTTGGAGTAATAAACAATAATGTAACTGAAACATGCATTTTATCTTTGGACACATCAGAATTAACAAAATCTGCGATACAAACATTTTTATTAAATATATTTTCGTACATGAAAAATATATTCAATATATTTTTTCGTTTATATTCAGATTCATATCAGAAACAATTAATTTTCTTAACAAAGTTTTAATCACACTTTTATTTAAACATTTCTCTTTAGCACAAGCTGTTTAATTCATCTTTTTTTAACAGCTAGGAAATTAATAAGGAAGCTTTAATATTTCTTTAGATTATCTTACATAGATAATTTGTTAACGCCGTAATTTAATCATTAATTTACCTTACAAAGTACGGCGAAACTTGTATTTGGATTTTTAATGCTTCTTTCTCAAAAAGGCCCCAGAAGAAATGATTAAACATTCTTTTGGGACAGCTTTTATGCAGATCTCAAATGAGTTATGAAACATTAAACAACTGAAATATTAAAGCATAAATTATACGGCAGTTCTTTGAAGCATGAATTATGGCAGGAATTTAGTAACTTATCGCGTAATGTGGGTTTATTACACGATAAAATGAAGATAAAGAGTTGAAAATAAATAATGGGGTACGTTATATATGAAATGGTAAAGAATAGGTTTTCTTCAGCTGCATTATAAGTTACAGAAATTGGAGTACTCCGACTGCTTTTTATTTATTTCTTATAATTAAAAAAATTATTAAGAAATTAATAAAAATGAAGAAGTAGTACAATTTGAAGATTAAATAATTCTTTATTAAAACTTACTGACTTATCTTACTTTTATATTACCAAATCTGTGAAATAGTAAAAATTACCTTCCTCCTCCCCCCCCCCCCGTAATAAAAAAAAGTAGCCATAAGAGAGACATTAACAATAAAAACGATTTATTTAAAATCAATAGTAAAGGAATTTGGCAGTGGGGCAGGGCAGGGCAGTGAAATTAACGATGATCAAATTATAATCTCGAGCACTTAAATAGTGAGAGGGGGAATGTTAACCCCACAAAAAAGTATAATACTAGCTCCAAACAAGAAATGTAATTTTCCAACGGGACGAAACGGGCCAGGATTCGAACGTAGGATATATTGGCTGAAGCTGCCATGCTCTACCAACTGAGCTATCCCGGTCAAATCTGGAGGACCTAATTCACCCAGTTAACCTTATTGATCATAGCACCTGGTCGGATATTGAATCAGCTCAACAGAATAAATCGCAGGTAATTTGGAACTCCAGTAAATGCTGGATGCGTGATTACACAAGATTAATTTTAACACAATTATTCAAATTGGTAAAGAAATCATGAGTTGTAATTTTCCAACTGGAGGATTTATTCTGTTGAGCTGATTCAATATCAGACCAGATGCTATGATCAATAAGGTTAACTGGATGAATTAGGTCCTCCAGATTCGACCGGGATGGCTCAGTTGGTAGAGCATGGCAGCTTCAGCCAAGATATCCAAGGTTCGAATCCTGGCCCGAACATTTTTCGTCCAGTTAGAAAATTACAACTCATGATTTCTTTACCAATTTGAATAATTGTGTTAAAATTAATCTTGTGTAGCTCCAAACAAGATGACTATGTTGGTTGAATTCCGAACCCAAGAAAGGTTCACCTCAGTTTGCTATGAAAATCTCACTAGTAACTCTGAAATATCACTAAAGAAATATTACTATAAAATACCACAATATCACTAACTGAAGGGATCCCCGTGGATACCAATATATCTTCATTTGAAGTATTAAATTTAATACCTTACCACATTGGTAAACTCTCTGCTAAAGAATATTATTCCAAACTCATTCAAAATGAACGTCGATGAACCATCACCACGTGAACGCCTCGATGAAGCTTAAATTTAGTCTTGGATTTCCACGTGGGACGAGATCGGACAAAATCTACTGGTACTAACTTCTACCATTGTATTTATACCAGCCGAGGCTAACGAAAAAGACAGGCTACCGCGGTGCATTCCACTTATCTTTTTTTACAGACCGCTAGAGTGACGTGATGCTCTTTTCGTACACCTGCATTGGTGCATTCGAGCATCACGGGACTCCGGCGGTCTGTAAAAAAAGATACGCGTAAAGCACCGCGGTAGCCTTTCTTTTTCGTTAGCCTCGTATGCCAGCTAGATGACGACAGAAATCTAATTTATCATCATCGTTCAAAGTAAAAGTGAAAATCAGATTCCTGGAGATACAACCACACTTTGCGAAAGTGAAAGAAATGACACACTAAGTAGCTCGTTCACGCACAAACGTCAGAATCAAAACAACACGTTCGCACACAAAACTCAACAATCCATTCGACCCTAGACTACCTTCATAAGAGAGTAGCTAGGCATTTATGCTACAAAACAAATTGCAGAAGATGTTATAAAAATTTTGGGCAATAAATGCTTTGAGCTTTTATTAGCAGTTACTACTGTTTCATACAGAGTTGGGCAAATTTGTAATTGTAATTACCTGCAATGTAATTACAATTTAATTTTATGTAATTAATTATAGTTAAAATTACATGCCGTAAAAAATTCTTGCAGCACTGTAGCCGGAACCGTCCCCCGTCTCATTATTTGATGACATTTCTGTGCTTGAATGCGTGTAACTATAATCAATTACATACAATTAAATTGTAATTACATTTTTAATAATTGGAAATTTTTCCAGAGAAAATTTCTGACGCCTTGCATTCATAATATTCAAATTTTAATTGCTTAATAGGCGTATAGCCAACATAGTGAAAAAGTACCCAAGCCGGGACTCGAACCCGGGTCATCAGATTAGCGCACTGACGTTCTACCAACTGAACCACTTGGGAACGATACTTAGCCTGGAACTTTTTCACCATAACATGTTGGCAAGGCTACAAACGCAGCACAAGATGGAATATTTTCCGTGAGCCGCCAACCCTGGGGCAAACACGAAATCAAAGAAAATCCAGCATCGGCAAATCAAGTAAATTCATATTTAATACTTATATGAATTTATTTTAATTGTCGATGCTGGATTTTATTTGATTTCGTTTTTGCCCCAGGGTTGGCGGCTCACGGAAAAAAATATTCCATCTTGTGCTGCGTCTGTAGCCTTGCCAACATGTTATGGTGAAAAAGTTCCAGGCTGAGTATCGTTCCCAAGTGGTTCAGTTGGTAGAACGTCAGTGCGCTAATCTGATGACCCGGGTTTGAGTCCCGGTTTGGGTACCTTTTCACTATGTTGGCTATACGCCTATTAAGCAATTAAAATTTGAACATTGTAATTACATTGCAGATAATTGCAATTACAAATTTGCGCAACTTTGATTTCATGTAATCACTGTTTTCATATCTTTTGCTTTCAAATATTAACCCATTCTACTTAATAAATAAACAGTTTTTATCATCAAACTCATCAAACTTTTAGATATTCTTAATGCAAAACATTTTTAAGAGTAGAACTTCTTAAACTGTGGTTCGTGAACCCCAAGGGCCACCTCTAGGGGCCAGCACACCTCTAGGGGGAGGAGGCCCGCGGATGTATCGCTTTCATTATAAAAATTGTTACTTATCTAGAATCTGAGAGAGATCTTGCGAGACAAATGAAAGGGAAAACTAGAGTAACCAAGAGATTAATAACCACTGTTTTAGAGGATATTGCTAAAATGAAATATTTTAATACTTGGACATAAAAATATCACAAATGTAAGAAAAAAAAATGAATTGAAATAAAAGAACGCAGAATAAATGAGCTATTCATGTAAAAAGTTCTTTTATTATACATGGTTTTGTATAACTACACAGTATTTCTCTTCTGATTATATCTTTTTATTAAAATATATTTCAGTTTAATAAATGACAGTTTGATGATAATTCAATATTTTTTCGTAAAAGAAAGTTTCTCAATTTTTTTGCCTATGTGGAGACGGAACGTTTTTGTATTTGTGCCAGAGTGGCGAACATTGGATAAAGTGATATTATAACTTTCCGGGATAAATGAGCTTTTCATTTAAAAAGTCATTGTATTTTAAATAGTTTCAAATAACTACACATTGTAAGTATTTCTTTTGTGATTACCACATTTACTTTTTGTAAGATATTTCAATTTAATAAATGGCAGTTTGATGATGTTTCACTTTTTATTGTTTACATAGTAATAGAAGGACGGCGTGGAAATACTAACACGTATTCATTCTAAAAAATATTAATTTAAAAAATCAGTAGAGTTAGTTAAAAAAATAAAAAGTTTCAATAGAAGTGATGAACATTTGAAATTTGGATGATAATTTTTTTATACGTGTCAAGATACTTTTCAAGATCTATTGTTAATAAATGTATTTCTTTTTTTACATTTTGTTATTGAAGCATTCACGTACAGAACACAAAACGAAGATATCAGAATGCGAATGATAAATATAGATTTAAAAATAACAGGATATTAGCTGTTTATAACAAAGCATTTTGTTTAAGATATGCTATGCACTCCTTTTATAGTTTAATTAATTGTTTCGACAATACTTTTTGAATGTTTAAAGCACATGCATATATAATAAGTATGCATATATACATTTTCAGACATTGCAAATTCTACGAGCATCCGCATATTTTTTCTTTCATTTGACTTATCATGTTAATTTAACTTAAATAAATATTATATGTATATACAATGCTCTATAGTGTAACACATGTTAAGTATATGTTTAGGTACTGTGTGAATATTGATATATTCATTTTAAATATTGATTTAAAAGGCGGCTATAGGCATTGAAATTAGGATATGACAATTATTTGTTAATAAGAGTAATGGTGCTCTTGATCATCTGGAAATTCATTAATATATCATTAACATGCTACTATTTAGCATAGGTGTCAAAAGGCAGAGAACAGATTGTACTATTTAATCTAAAATGTATTTTTTCTAAATTATTGCAAAAAGTTGAATAGTGATGTTATAGTTATACGTCTTGTAATATTTTATGTATCAAACTCTCCCTTTGACATCGATATATAAAGTTCTAAAGAGAAGGTTAAATATAATAGCATTAACATTAAACTCACACTGTTAAAAAAATGATTTTAAAGAAAAAAATTGTCAGCCACACTGTTAAAAATTTGCATCGAACTGTCCAGTCATTCGACCGTTTTTATGGAAAACGGTTATATAACCCTCATTTAACTTTATTATGGCCAGGAAATGGTCAATATTATGGTCAGATACGCTTCATAATAAGGTCAAGTGATCCTTATCTTAAAAAAACCGGTCGAATGACTGGACAGTTTGCTGCACATTTTTAACAGTGCAGGATACCAGTAATTTATTTTTCATTTTACGGAAATAATCCATATTTATAACGAGCTGACGGGCAAAATCTATTAAAATAACAATAAGTCCGTAGCAAACACAGATTATTTCCATAAAATAAACAGTTTCTTACTGTTTGACTGAAAATTGCTGGCAAGTTTTTTCTGTAAAATCAACATTTTTTTTATAACAATACATGAAACGTCATTTAAAAATATATTTAAATTATATTATTGGTTACAATTAAAATCTAAATGTTTGAATTCAAATAGATTTTCCTTTTAATTTATATTTTGGATCATTTTACTTTAATATTTATTTATCAAAACAAAAAAATCCCAAATGACTACTAAAATTTTTTAATTTTTTAATTTCAAATCAAGAAATTTGTAAACAAGAAAGGAACCAAGAAATAGTTACATTAATAATATTAACTTTTGAAGATATTTTTTTTCTTCATTTAAGTTTTAATTTAATTTACCTGTAAACTTACATGTTTTAAATAATTTTCAAAAACCGATAACATCTAATGTTTTCTTTGAAATTATACTGAATAAATGCGTCCAAATATTTATTCCTTGGTAAATCTTCATGTAACTCAAATTTAATCAATATAAAAGTAATTTTAGAAATTTTCAGAAGTTGCATGCATTATTAAGTAGAAACTTTTCTGTATTTTTTAACAGCTTTCCGTTTATGCTTTTTTTTTTTTTGAAAAATAATTTCTACTTATTATTGCGAATTTAATCTTTTATTCAAATGTAAGTCATTTCTAAAAATATATTTTTTGAATTTATTTAACAGTCATATTTGCATTTTCAAAGATATTTTTTCCCAAAATAATGTATTGGTGTTTTACTCAAATAGTTCTTTAGCCAAGTTGAGATGTACGATAAAAGATTTTAAAAACTTTACACATCCGCAAAGAATACTTTAAGAGGGAGAACTAAATGCATCAAGTGAACCCGTTTAATGGAAATTCTAATGCTTTTTGTGTTTGATATTTCTTCAAACATATAAAAATAATTTTGATCATATGTTAAATGAAAAGAAAATGTTGAAAACACAAGCAGTTTTTAAGCTTGATTGCATACAATTTAAATCTATACTGATTTTCTTTAATGTTTCAAAAATGTCTGATATCAGCGAGATCAAAAGAATTTTTCTTTTATTGTATAAATGAAGTTTTCAAATATCCTTTTTACACAAGTGATATAATCTTTTGATTTTTTTCAAATCGCTTTCATAGCATGGACTCAAGTTTCGCATAAATTCTTTTAAGAATAAATGTATTACACTTTTAATAAGGTTGGATTTTTCATAAGAATGATTAAATTTAATCACCATTTCAGAAATTGAGACACATAAAAAAGTAATTTTTTTAAGAATAAAAGTAAGGAATTTCCAGTCTTTTTCTCTGATAATTAGGACATTTTTACAGTACCTCTGAAGTTGAGTTTCGGCACATTTCCCCATAATTATTGATATATTACTTATCAACTTTTTTTTAAAGTAAAAATTGAACAATTCTGTAGTTGAAGATTTCAATGGCATCTTGTATTTACTTGTGATTTATTTATACTTTTTCGATATTCATCAGATGTAAAAAATGAAATTCATTTTTACCAATTAATATTTATTGACATGTTTTACATGAATAATTAAGAATAACAATATAAATTACACTACTAATAAATCTGATTTAATTTGAATATATGTAACATGCGTTGGACTCCTATATTTTTATTATCTGACTATGAAATTATAATATGAGTTGTTATAAAAAAATAAAAAAATAAAAGACTAAACTCTTTCATATTAGCTTTAATTATTTAATAATTAAATTATTAATAATTAAGCTTTAATTATTTAATAATTATTTAATACTTTCATATTGAGTGATATTGTATGGAATAAATTTCTTAAGTTAAATATACAGTTTATACGATTTAATTACATACAGAATTACTCTTTGTTATAAAAAAAAATTTCAAATTTCATAAGGAAGAATGAGAACTTTCCTATTAAAGGAGCCCTAGTCACAGCAACATTTCTATTGTACTCAAAGAGGGGATCTGATTCGTCTACGAATAAATTGTTTACAATATAATTGGTCTACTATAATAAGTGGTTCACAATACAAATAGTCTATGTTGCAAGGAAACATTTTGCAGTTACACTAAGTAGTCATTACAGATCTAACGCAAAAGAATAGTAGGTAGATTGATTGACGGAAATGTTTATTTATGAATATCTCCATTCCTTCTAAAGGTATGCTCGCTAAATCTGATTTTTGTTTGCTTTTAAAATCCTCTCTACAAATCAAATTTTAAGGTTCGTTTGTGTTATTAAATTCCTTCGTAGCGTAGAATAGCTAAGTAGGTAAATTTCACTTACCTTCATTTTTTAGCCAGTTCAGTACTGCACAGAATTATCTATTTTTTTCAGGGTTGCACTGAGAGTACCATTTATACATTTTAAAATGCTTTGGGATAGCTTAAAACATTCAGTACCTAATCTGGATATAAATAATTATGATTATTGATACGTTGTTTCATATTTTGAAAAAATATAAGGAGAATTTTGACTTTAAGACTTTTATATATCTAGACTACACTTATTTATATACATTTGATATTATTATATGGAGCGTATATTTTTGCTCCTTACTTTTAGAGAACATATTCTAGATTAAAAGAAATTACATCAAAACAGTTTTATCAGTTCATAAGAGTCACTACGTAATAGGAAAGATTTTGATTACACACACTTATTGCATCTTTAGAAAGAAATACTGATATTTATGATGCGTGATTTCCATTCATTTGAACTAATTATGAGTTCAAGGTCACTCGTTTCTTTTATTATTTGACGAAGATTAGATGTTATTTCCTAACAGTTTGTAAAGGTACTCTGAGTTATAAATATAATATGTATTGTACAATAATATCTCGGATATCACATGACCCATTTTTTGCGACCGTGCGCGGCTTCTTCCTCTGATGGAGAGAGCTATTCCCTTATTTCTTTTCAAAACTAATCACTTTGACAGGGACAAACTTTCACTTTGAGGGGATTATTTACTTAAATATGATTTTTTTGGGAAAAAAAGTTATAAAATAACTTTTGAATAAAAGCATTTATTTTTAGAATAAATTTCGCCAAACACAAAAATTAATTTAGAAACAATATTTGTGTCGTCTAGTTGCAAAATCGGTCAATCCCTCAGTGTTTTTTCAGCTTTTTAAGTTCTAAGTAAACGTTTCTACCATCTGGAAACAATAAACAAGCTTAAGCCGGTCAAATCCCTGTGTTATATGCGTTTGAAAATCACGATGTGCTGCAAAATCGGCCAAATCCATCAAACGGTGAGATTCAAAAGTAGCCACCTCCATATCCGCTAGATGGCGCTTCTGCTTATCCCCCCAATAACCTCTTACTTGTTGATTAGATTAACGTTATAGTGTTTTCTCTCGCCTGTGACTGCTTTTCCTTGGTGCATACAAAGTTTCTAATAATTTAGTTTCGTGTTTTCTCCGACTATGGAAAAGTTTGTGGAAGAAGTATTTCCTAATCAATCAAGGAAGAGGAAAAGTGACCCTACGATTTTGGAAAAGGCGCAAAGCTAAAGTTCAAAGGTAATGTACACCTTATGATAACCAGGGGCGGATTAACATGTTTTTATGCTCTAGGCCAAAATACTTTTCTGCGTCTTACTCCTTCGCTTTCATAAAACTGTAAGTGAATTTTCTCTGATAAATTTAAGAAATTTTTAATCTATTTAATATTTTAATAAAATATTCTTCCATTTAAAATTTTTATAAAATTTAGTATTCTGAGGATTGTAGATGGGGAATGAACGGGCTTTTGTTACATTTAAAATCTGAGAGAATACATTTGTGATTACATTTTCATAATTTCTGGCATTATTTTTTTCAGGTACTGCCTTACTGGTAATCCAAGAAATCCAAGCTGTGGGCACTCTTTTCAAAAACTTACCAATGCTTCTCAATGCCTCCTCAAACATTTTTGTGTATTTGATACCCCTAAAAACCCAATGTCAGATTAAATTTAGCAAAAATTAATTTCTGGTTTGTTGCAAAACCGGCCGATTCCAAAGTAAGCCGATTTCAAATCCAAAACAAAGACTTAAATAACCCCCTCATTTCATGTGCCCCTGCCACCTTATTTCGTGTTTTTAAATATACTGTCCTAATGACTATAAAACTAAAGAGTTTTGGCTCTAATCTTATTTTGGCTAAGTGTGGCAAAAAATCAGCTTTTCCCCAAAACTTTACTTTTTGGAGATGGCCGGTTTTGCAACTAGACGACACATTTATAAATTATACAATATTTTATCTAAAAAAAAAGTTTAATAAAAACAATGTAAAAAGTTTACACTTTTATTCCAAAATAAATAAATAAATAAATGACATCCTCATTTCGAGGAAAGATATTAACGGTTTTTCACCCTGAATTTAAGTTTAAAATATATAATACTATAAACTTGATACAAACTTTACTAAAAGGACATTTTCTTTTTTTACGACTTCAGATAGTATATTTTAGATATATATAGAGAGAAGATTAATACTATTTTTCTACAAAAAAGGATAAAATAATAATATGTTTCGAATACAATATAGTTTCATTTATCACACGGATTAAAAAAAATGACAAAATGTTCTTAACCGTATTTTTTTTTACCTAATGTAAAAGGAGTCTATACGAACGAAAATTTAAAAAATATATATTTGCATTTGATATATATTTCGTATGACAAGCTTTTTTAAAAAAAAATTATATGAAGGAATAACATAAAAATATCTTTATATAAATTGTTAAAAATGTCAATTTCTGCCATTTTATTAATTCACATTTTTAATTACAATATTTAATTTTACAGTAAAATAACAAATTACAATGTCTTATTTTTGTTTATTTATACATTTTTATGCATATACTTCTGTTGTGTATCGCATTTTTAGAATACTATTAAAATTTTCATATAACGCTTAAATAAAGCATGAAACATCTTAAATACATTAACAGTTTTTAGATTAATATATATTAAATTAATAATTTTTTTAAGTCGGAATTATCAAAGACAGACAGATTGTACAGTAGGTTTTACAAAATGAGAAATATTTTTCTAATAAGCATTTTCTTAATTATTATTATTATTATTAATTTTATTTTGCATTGAATATTTTAAAATAGTTTCAATGCAGTTGGCCAATAAGAAAAAGAGAACACTCTATACATTTTAATCCCCAAATTGTTCCAGAAAAAGAAAAAAACGAAAATAGTCATTTGGATGGAATCTCTTCCTTAAATATGTGTTATGAAAATAGAGTTTCGGGTCGTCTTCATACTGAAATTCTACCACATTCAGCAAATTTCAATATACAAACACCTAATTTCGACATCATACTTGGCCATAACGAACAGAGAAAGTATTTTCAGCTAGGTAAATTATATTCAATGGTTGGAGTATCATAGTTGAGATTTATTCCAACAGAGCGAAGAATGTCGGATCAGGACTCGAGCCTGGGTACTTTGGCTTGCCGTGCCAACGCTCTTCCTACTGATCTATCCCAAAGATATCGTGGCTGGCATATTTCACGCTTATTTGTTGGACAAGGCTGCGAACTGCAGCGCTAATTTCGTTCATCGGAGCTATAACTATAGCATTTTACATGATGAATCTGAATTAACACGGAAACTCCCGTATATCATGTAATTAGGTCATAATGGACAGAGGAAAGTGTTTTCAACTAGGTAAATTATATTCAATGGTTGGAGTATCATAGTTGAGATTTATTCCAACAGAGCGAAGAATGTCGGATCAGGACTCGAGCCTGGGTACTTTGGCTTGCCGTGCCAACGCTCTTCCTACTGATCTATCCCAAAGATATCCTGGCTGGCATATTTCACACTTATTTGTTGGACAAGGCTGCGAACTGCAGCGCTAATTTCATTCATCGGAGCTATAACTATAGCATTTTACATGATGAATCTGAATTAACACGGAAACTCCTGTATATCATGTAATTAGGTCATAATGGACAGAGGAAAGTGTTTTCAACTAGGTAAATTATATTCAATGGTTGGAGTATCATAGATGAGATTTATTCCAACAGAGCCAAGAATGCCGGGACCAGGACTCGAACCTGGGTACTTTGGCTTGTCGTGTTAACGCTTCTCCTGCTGATGATGACAGTTCGAAGCCTTGTCCAACAAATAGGAGTGAAATATACCAGCCAGGATATCGTTGGGATAGCTCAGTAGGAAGAGCGTTGGCTGGGCAAGCCAAAGTACCCAAATTCGAGTCCTGGTCCCGGCGTTTTTCGATCTGTTGGAATAAATATCAACTACGATACTCCAACCATTGAATATTACATTTGGCTTTTTTTAGGTAAATTTTAACTGAGGATATCAAAATGGGAAGTCATTCGGTCAAGCAGTTTAGAAATTATGAAGCTTTAAAGTTTGGAACTCCAAAATGTTTTATTCATTTATAATAATTTTAATTAAATTGTAATGCGACTAGAATTGCTGAGCGGAATGAACTGTAATTTTTCATTCGCAAATTTGAAACTTCTAGAAATGGATTTATGTTTAAAAATTTATGTGACAATCAATGTTTGTCTGAAATATTAATATAAGGTAAAGCTAGGATAGTCTGCGCACAATTCAAAAGAACAGCAATAAATAATCTAAATATTAATTTTTTGCTAAACTATCCATGAATAATTTTTACTTTATTTGTTTTTTATGCATTTCCATTACTATTTTGTTGTTATGTTGCAATTTAATAGAACAGTTGTAATAAAACCAAGAAAGTTATTTTGCGCAATCTCTCCTTACAGGGTTGGTGTGATTGCGCACATGGGTAGGAGAGATTGTTACTAATAATAACTACAATTAAATTGTTAACAATAATAATTACACTTAAATGACATTGCTGTAAGGTTTTTATGAACAAATTTTATTGTATTAGGAGTGAATATTTCAATCTAATGCTTAAAGAATCAGAAAAAGGTAATCATTTTAAAAACGATTAAAAAATTTTAATTAAAGGAAAAAAATAAAGAATCAGAAAAAGCAAGTCCAGATAAGATTACAAAATAAAATTATGTAACTTAATAACACGTTTAACTTAAAATTAGTCCATTTTCATTTTTCATTTTTTATGCAAATTTACCAATAAGCTGCGTAATCTCTCCTAGCATGAAATCTAATGGGAACGATGCGCCATCTCTCCTAAGTAGCAGATGCGCAAACTCTCCAATTTCGGTAGGAGAGATTGCGCGGTCTTTTATTTAAACATGGCCGCTACTAAAACGAACCGTTGATGTTCACATTGTTAGTCTAGATTAGTAGCTTGTGAGAAATCGTTTAAGTTTAAAATATTTTGTACTATTGACATTGTATAGAAATTCTGATGAATAGCTATGCAAATTCAAGCATTTACTTTGGGAAAACAAAATAAAATAGCAATACTTTATCTTAGACGCTCAAAGCAATCAACGTTCACTTTCAAGTAGGCACTTCACTACTGTTGTTGTACAACTACCTGGAGTCGCTACGCTCTCACTCTACTCCTTCTCCCCAAACCTCTATGTGCGCAATCTCTCCGACCGCGCCATCTCTCCTGGCTTTACCTTAATTGAAAATATATGGGTTTTGAAATTATTTTTTGAAGCGAAAGTAAGTTTTTAAAAATAAGTGATATAACAAACAATGAAGGCACATAGATTTTAGAGTCGCCTGATTCCTTTTCACATTGTAGATAACTAAAGGATCAAGAAAATTAATCTTTTGTCACCAAACACTTAAAATTTTTGAAAATATATTCTAATACTTTTCAATTTATTGTAACCGGTTACGTTTGTAAGATTTGATTTTTATATACTTTAAGAATGTTGAGAGTTGAACTATAAAAATGTGAAATACTTACCTTCCCCCATTAAATTTCGAATTACTATCTCTAAAATTTTCATAATAGTATTACCTGATATAGAAACAAGGTTCATCAGATTTATTTTTAGGAATGTTTGCAGTGATCTACAGTAGTTAACTTTCAATATTGTCATCAAAAATAAAAAAATAAAAAAATATCCGAATTACTTCTTTTCCTACATAATATTTGGGTTGTTCCGCTAAAGAAGCATACAAAGAATCGTAATATGTACGCGTTTTCTCAAAATAATAATTTATGTAAAAAAAACTTTGCCTAATAGTATCATATGCGCCATTTAATTAGTAATGTTGATCATTATGTTGCTTTTTTTTTTTTAAATTATTCTAGTCAATTGGATATTAAAATTGTATAGAAAAATTTGTTTTTATTATGAAACTCTTAAGTGTTTTTTATAGTGACTTTTGGCTGGCTTACTTTACATTTGTAAATTTATACGTTTATATTCATGTACAAATATTGGTACGTCTTTCCACATATTGAAATTTACATATATGGTATTATTTAGAGAGTGTAAAGAGTTCAATTTCAAATTTGAATGTGCGTGGCTTTGCTACATGGGGAATTAACTTTAAGAATATACTATTTCAGGGTTCCTATGCCTCAGGTGCTTTCAATACACATTCTTTTTCTAAAAATAATGACCGCTATCGTTAAACTCAGAGTTTTTTCATTGAGCAAAGGAAATATTTCTTTTAAAAAAACTTGTATTGAAATTTCATGAAGCGTAGGAACCCTAAAAGTAAATATGGTCTAGTTTTTTTCTCTTTTCAAACATTACTGAATCAAAATCAGGTAAATAGATATTATTTGATTATTTAAGCTAACGATCTCTTCAATTACGTTATACCATCATCACAAACAATTATATCGCAAATTATCAAAAGATTTATTTTGTTTCTTTTTTACGTACAAATAACAATAAAAAAATCCCTTGTAATAATTGTTTTATGATATTGACGTAACCCAGTCCACTGTGTGACAAATGAATTGCAAAAATGTTTTATAGATGGGATGACATTTTCTGGGATAGTTAAAAAATTCCCGGAGATAGACATGAATTCTAAAAATGACGGACAATACATTCATTTACAATGCTCATTAACACCACAATTGCCAACTTTTACGCTGTTTTTTCTACTACCATCCTTTTTGAACAGAAAAATTTCCCTTACACAATCCAAAATATTCGCGATTAAATAAAATAAATTTTTCTATTCAAAAATAGTGGTAGAGAAAAAGCGTAAAAATTGGGAGCTATGTAATACTATTTTATAGGAATGAACAATAATAAAACTTAAAATACGCGTTTCTCTGGACAAAATAGAATTAAAGAATCTACGATTAAAATATATTAAATATTAACTATATTATCGGATATGAAAAATATGTTCAATACTTTTTCTGTGTATATCCATATTTATATGAGAAAAACTCAATTTTCTTAACAACGTTTTAATCACACTTTTATTTAAACATTTCTCTTTATCACAAATTATTTGATTCATCTTTCATTTTCAACAGCTAGGAATTTATTAAAGATGCTTTAATATTTCTTCGGATTATCTTACATAGAAAATTTGTTAGCGCCGTAATTTAATCATTAATTTACCTTACAAAGTACGGCGAAACTTATACTTGGATTTTTAATGCTTCTTTCGTGAAAATGTCCCAGAAGAAAATATTCAACATTCTTTTGAGACAGCTTTTATGCAGAGCTTAAATGAGTTATGAAACATTAAACAACTGAAATATTAAAGCATAAATTATACAGCAAGTTTTTTGATAGGATGTATTATGGCAGCAATTTAATAACTTATCGTGTAATGTGGTTTCAGTAAAATGAAGATAAAGAATTGTAAAATAAATGATGGGTTAGGTTATATATGAAACGGTATAGAATGGTATTTATTCAGCTGCATTTATAAGGAACAAAAATTGGAGTACTTCTACTGTTTTTTAAATTTTTTCATATAAATTTTTAAATTTTTACAAAGCAGCCTTATTATATTATCAAGAAGTTATTTAAAAGTTGGAAATAATACAATTATAAGATTAAGTAATTCTTTATTAAAATTTACTTAAATATCCTGTTTTCATATTACTATATCTGCGAAATATTAAAGCTCTCTTTGCCACCTGAAAAAAAAATTTAATTTGATATTAAACAAACTACAGAAGTTACTATACAAATTTTACAGGAGAAATGCATTGAGCATGAAGAATGATATTGTAATAATGTTTGTGATACGTTGATGAATGATATGTTTGTATTCTAATACTGCTTGCGATTGTTTTATTTGCGTCATAGATATTAATTTATCGATTGTTTTCATAAAAAAGCAATATTCTTTGTCAAATAATACCAATACTTACAAAGCTATCAGGAGGATTTTTCCTTTGCAGATTACTACAAATGAACACACCAGGGAATGAAATAATTTATATTTGGAATGAATTCTTCTCATCAAATAAAATACCATGGGGAAATTGTGCAGGTTTTTGCGCTTACAATATGATGGCAAAGATGAAGCTCCTTCATCTTTGCCATCATATTGCCATCATATTGGCACCCGCATAATGCCGGAGCCATTGTCACAAGTTAAAAGAACTGTAAAAGCAGCAATGTCATTCTTCACATATATGCGTCAGCCTCTAGAAAACATCGGCTGAACTAATAACAATGTTGAATGATGCGACCAAAATAATAAACTATATAAAATTACGGACTCTTGAAGCGGACTTTTCAAACTAATGAAGATATGGAGAGCCACCATCAGTTTATTTTGTTACATATTGTAGTAAGGTGATATCTCAAGAAAGAGTGTTTATACGTTTGATGGAGATGTATTCAGATAGCAGCATTTCTGCTGAACCATAACGCTCAGCTAGACCAAATATCAAAGTTTTAAATAACGAAAACTGTGCTTAGCATAATGAACGAAATGAATCTACCAGTACAAGGAGAAACTGTCACAGTTTTTAAAGCAAAGTTTATACTTTTAAGAGAAAGCTGATATATTAGTTGAAGCGTGTAGGAAAGGAAAATATCGAATGTCTTCCTATTGATAAAAATATTCATTAACGAAAATAACTTCCATCTTCAAGATAAAATACCGAAAAAAATTTAGGGATAACTTAAAGCTTTGAAAGACTCATTTGAACAATATTTTTCAACAGGTCATTAGAAGTGCTGGAGGCTTTAAATGAGTTTTGAATGTGTTCAGCATCAACAGAAACCAAGCAGCTGAAATTCATTGGAATGTCAGGTCTTCATTCATTTCAAAACTAAAGTCTACCAGAGTTTTGGTGGCATTTGACAAATGAATTCAAAATCTTGTCTGGAAAGCAGAATTAATTTACTGTCTTTGTCAACGACATTCCCCCGTAAAACAGGATTCTCGCTTATACAGCCAGCAAAACGAAATACAAAAATATTCTAAATGAAGAGCCTGACATTTGCCTGTATTTATCAGCAACTAAACCGGATATAATATCGCAAAACTTTCAAAGTTTTCTGCTTTAAGACAATGCTACCACCTCATTTCACATGCCACATGTAAAATCTTTTGTTAGACAAATGTTTTGATTTATTGAATTTTGAAGAGCTTTTATATATGACCAAGTTTGAAATATCATACGTAATAAAGTAATCGAAAATAAATTAAGTAATATCATAAAATTTTCGAAGTATATTATTTAATTACCGGGACATTGCACAATTGTATAGACTACCATCTATTCCACTTATGCTACCCATAAATACACTTAAATACCATTAATTTGTAAAACATGGAGCTAAAGGGGCTTCGTCATAGAAATCCATTCTAAAAAAAAGGTCCGCGACTCAAAAAGGGAACCACTGATCTAAAGTATCTATCAGTATCTAAAATTGTCTTAAATAATGGGAGTTCGGAAAGACAGAGAAAATAATAAAAGGGGTTCGTGGCAACTAAAGGATTAAGGAACGCTGTTTTAGAGGATATTGCTAAAATGAAATATATAAATACGTGGACACAAAAATAACGGAAATGTAAAAAAAAAAAAAAAAAAAAAAAAAAAAAAAAAGGAGAGAGAGATTTTAATTAACTAAAATAAAAGAACTATATTTAAAAATTTCATTTTATGACTTAAAAGAAAATTCCTCAATTTTTTGCGTATGTGGATTTCGTATTTGTGTATCAGACTGACGAGCATTATTCCTAGATCTGGTTGACGACGCCTGCCACTTATGTGAAGCGTACCATAGGTGGAACATGGCAAAATATTTTTGGCATGGCAGTGAATGACGTTCTAAATTAAAACTGCCCAAAATACACGATTTTAGACTAATCGAGGTCGTGTAAATTCGATTTGTTGGAAATTGAAAATGAAATGCAACTAAATGAATTCCAGTGTATTTCAATAACGGGTCAATATTTTCAAATTAAAAGAGAATTTAGAGACTAACGAAATGGAAAGATTACCAGACATTAATAGCAAAAATGGAGATGATAAAATTATGACAATTTTGAATTTGATTCCAGATATTAAGTATTTTTTTAAAGAAGCTGGTGCTTGCCATTTTGGCAAATTTCCCTGCGATTCATTATTTTCGGAAATGAACATTATGAAAAGTTCAAGTAGAATCCTTTTGTTAGATGAACCCAATACTGCTTACATACTCTTAAAAAATAACTATGAACGCGATATCAATTATTTGGTATCTAAGATGCAGCAACAGAAATAACAATTTTCTTTTAATTACTTTCTAAAATATGAAACATCGTCATACTTTAGCCCATACCTTGTTAATCCTAAAAACAAATTTTCAAGTAATTTTTATACTACATTATTATTTGATACACTGACTTTTTTGGCTATTGGTACGTCATTTTCACGTATAATATGTTTTGAAGGAAAAGTGGCACGCGGATGTGAAAAGGTTCGCCTTTCTTGCCCTAGATGAAGTAATAAATGATAATATTCTGGGATAAATAAACTATTCATATAAAAAGTCACCGTATTTTATGTCATTTGGAATTGCTACACTTTGCGATTATTTCTTGTAACTGTTTTATAAGATATTTCAGTTTAATAAGTGACAGTTGGTGAAACTTTTTCATTCTTTAATTTCAAATCAAAGAGATTTGTAAACAAGAAAAGCACCAAGAAATAGTTACTTTATGAATAATAACTTTTGAAGATAGTTTTCCCTTCACTTAAGTTTAATTTCGATTTACCTATAAGCTTAAATGTTTTAAATGTTTTTCAAAAACAGATTACAGCTAATGTTCTCTTTGAAACTATATTGAACAAATGCATCCAAATACTTAAAATTCCCTGGTAAATCTTTATCTAATTCAAATTTGATCAACATAAAAGTACTATTAGAAATTTCCAAAAGTTGCATTCTTTATTAAATATAAACTTTCGTGCATTTTTTTAAGAGTATCTATTTATTCTTTTTTCTTGGGAAAAGATTTTCTACTTTTTATTGCGAATTCAATCTTTTATTCAAATGTCCTTTCTAAAAATTCATTTTTTAATTTTACTTAACAAATTCATCGTTTCATTTTCAACGATTTTTTTTCAAAATAATGTATTGGTGTTTTATTCAAATAATTATGTTGCCGTTCTGAAGTACGATAAAAGATTTCAAAAACTATTACATATCCGAAAAGAATACTTTAAGAGAGAAAACTAAATATATAAAATGAACACGTTTAATGAAAATTCTAATGCTTTTTTGTGTTTGATATTTCTTCAAACATATAAAAATAATTTTGGTCATATGTTAAATGAACAGAAAAAGTTGAAAACACAAGCAGTTTTTAAGCTTTATTGCATACAATTTAAATCTATAATGATTTTCTTTAATGTTCTAAAAATGTTTGATATCAGCGAGATCAAAAGAAATTTTCTTTTATTGAATAAACGAAGTTTTCCAATTTCCTTTTTACTCAAGTAATTTAATCTTTTGATTTTTTCAGTCGCTTTTATAGCACGGACTCAAGTTTCTTATAAATTCTTTTAAGAATAAATTTATTACACTTTTTAATAAGGCTGGATTTTTCATAAGAATGATTAAATTTAATCGCCATTTTAGAAATTGAGAGAAATAATAAAGTGACATTTTAAATTATAAAGTTAATATAAAATTAAATATAGAATAAAATTTAAAAAATGTCTGTCTATTTCTATGATAATTAGACCTCTAAAGTTGAGTTTTGGCACATTTTCCCATAATTATTGATTTGTTACGTAAGAAACTTTTTAAGAATAATAAGAAAGAAAAATCATGCATGAAGGATAGATTATTAAACATTTTCTAACATTTTCAGAATACTTTAAAAAACTTTCGCTGTTTAATAAGGAAAATATGATACCAAAGTAGACATTTTAGAAAACTCAAAGCACATTTGAAAACCAGATTTCAGCATATACAGGTTATAGACAGAAAAGTAATCCAATTCTTTTGTGCATCCCTGTATATAATCCAATGATTTACATGTACTGTATGTAGTATGCTACAATTTAGTTTAGTAAGAAAACACATAACAGATAACACATTTGAAAATTCATCTTCAGAACTGATAGACGAACTACTAATAAACGAAAACATATTTGAATTCTTTTGTACAGCCCTGCATATTACCTTAAGATTTTTATACACGCCACATATTAAGCTAAAAGTTTATTCAAGAAAAAACACACTGAAAACTACTGAAATCACGCCTTGAGAGATTACGATACATAGGTGGCCATGTATCCAGTTCTTTGCTTGGCCCCGTATATGATTTTATTTATATTCTACTAACATCTCTTAGTACACTAAATATAGTTCACGTTCAAAATGCAAAGCTCGATTAAAAAAACCATTTAAGCAATTTACGCTGATACACAGTAATTCTTACGAATTCTCTTGTGTAGCCTTGTATATGATCTATAGTATTTATACCCACCACACTTACCATACAAAAATTTAGTTAAATTTAAAAGAGCATACTTAACAGAAAGTGCTCTTTCAGCAATTACTGCTTATAAACAGAACTTCGGATACATTACTGTATCCGAAACCTTTGGTATGTGTCCCTCTAAATGAACGATAAATGCAAAACACATCTTATACAACAAGTATCTGGTAATAAAGCTAAGTAATGTATATAAATTACATTATATTTGAAGTAGTGTAACAAATTAAAATATGCTTCAAACAGTTTTTCCCCATAGACCATTATGAAACCGAACACTTTTTTATGGCCTGTAAATGAATGATAAATGATTTACACTCCATATTCTACAAAATGCATATTTTAGTGCACTTCAGAAATTGATATTATTTTCAATATGTTTGTAATAGTGTAAAGTGATAAAAAGGCCCAGAATGAATGAGGAAACAATTTTTCCTCATTGACCACATTATAGCGGAATTATTTTGAATACCCCTGTAAACTAACTATAAGTGCTACACGTACCACATTCCGCAGTAAGCATTTTGCAGTGCACTTCAGCGATGTCTATCAATTTCAATACATTTGAAATAGTGGTACAAAACACACTGCAAAGGATTTTTTCCCCCATAGACCCTAATGTAACGGCATTCTTTTGAGTACCCTTGTAAACAAAGTAAAAGTGCTGCATACCCCATTTTCAATACCGAACATATAATTCCAACCTCAATACCATATATAAATTTTAGGGCAATCTGAGTATATTTACATGAGTTAGAGCATGGACTGATGGCCAGGCAGACAGACAGAGACAGATGGCCAGACAAACCGAATTCATAAACCCTTTTCATGTTGGAAATTGTTAAAAATTGAACAATTCTGAAGGTGTAGATTTTAACGACATCCTAGATTTTCTTGTGATTTATCGATACTTTTTCTTTGTGGTTCTGAACAGTTGGAAAAACGATCGATCTAGAAGGTTATTTTTTCGGTTTTCCGAGAAGAGTTTTTTTAAAACTTTTTTGACAAGAACACTTATTAATTCCGCTTTTGAACGAAGAAAACGAAACAAAAAGTTTTCCTTTCGCATGTCTAAACACATGTACCGTAGTTTCAAGTAATTTAAGCAGCCCTTTAATTGGGACAAAATCTCAAGAATGGAACGCATTTATACTTATGAGTATTCTTCCGGTAATTGGGACAGCCGCAGTATTGGGACAAATAACAGAACATATGCACCTCTGTTAATCTGAATTTATTTTTTTATTTATATTTTTTTTAAGTTCCATTTTCTCTTATTTATATCACACTTTTGGCTATATAGCACTTTTTCCTTGTTTCCTTGTGATATAATGAGAAGCGTTATTTTATTAATATTACTTGGTCATGTCCCAGCTGAGAATTGTCACATCGTAAAATCTGGAGCTAAAACGCTTTTGCAAGTATTCTTTAAAGAGGAACACGATTACTAAGTGTTCATAAAATCCGATTCTTTAAAAAAAAAAAAAATTACGAAACAGCGAAATTTTCAGAGCATTTTAAAAGAAACTCAATAATTATTATTTTCTATAACTATGTTAGTTATGGCTAAAAATATGTCGATGATTAAAATAACATTTTAAAGTGGTTTATCAAAAATGATACAAAACATACTTTTTTAAAACTGCGTGGAAGATTGCGTGCTTGAACTACTTATTGAGTATTTTTATGTGAAATTTTCATAGAATATAAATTATACCTATAGTTTTAGATTGAACCTAAATTTGTATATATTTATGCGACATTTTTATTTTAGAAATAAACTGAATGTATTGCATATATATATATTTTTTTGAGTTTATCTAAGCATATTTTTGGGGTGAGACAATAAATTATAAAGTACAGGATCGATCTCATTATATATATATTATAATTTCTGAAAACTATAGTTAAAAATATTAGCTGCTTAAAAAATATCTCGCGAGTAACTTTTAAAAAAGCACATTTTGGTATCAATCGTTTGAAACTATTTTTTTACTAAAAAACTTAAAATAATTAATGGTCTAATATACTTGTTTATTAGTACTTTTAAGTCAGTAATAAACGTATGTTTTATGAAATATATATTTATATTTCATTAGCTAATCTTTGAAAAATAATGAATGTTTTTATTTCTAAAATTTCTGACATTCTAAATTTATCTATGCAAAGAAATCCGGTATTGATATTTTTTAAACACAACTTTGCAAAGTTGGGTTCAATTATAGTGTGTAGATGACTCATTATAATAAAATTAACCACATAACAAAATACTAAAAAAATCTTTGTACGAATTAAAACCATACTTTTTCTTCTTGCATTTATTAGAACTGAAGTTATATCAGTCTTTCTTTATTTCTGTTGTACATATAATTATTTATCTCTGTTGTAGATATAATTTTAGATGTGCTTAGTATAGCGTTTTTCGAAAGAATGAAAAAATAGTTTGAAGAGTCTTTTCTATTGAAGATGCTACTTTATTGAAAAATAAATTAACAGCCGAAGGAATACTATAACAGTTGCGCTTAAATTTACTGTGTCTGACGTTTAAAGTAATAATTTCTAAAAGTAACATACAATGACATAACATAAAAAAATGGAATCAAAGTAAAATGTAGATGTGCAACATTTTACACACTCGATCAATATTTTTGCTTATTGGACTATCGGATCTTTCTTACAACATTTCCTATGATTACAAACTTTTCAGCGTTTTCTGCCATTAAAACGAAAATACGTGTTTTTAGTGCCAGAATATGTTGAAAATTACTCAAATTCGAAGTATCATAACTCAATAAGTTTCGTCCTTATTAAGTGGATTTTTTATTGTTTTAATTATTAGAGCATGGATAAAATTTCTATACATATAAAAAAAATAAATTATTTTATTATTAATATTGGGTAATTTATAAATATTACCTAGGGACATATAAACAGTTAAATTTTGTGCTTGGCTTTTAACATGATCCAGAAGGACATTTGAAATATTTTTTTCATTTGGAATTATACCTCTAAAACTAACGGTTTGCATTAGCTATTGGTCAACTATAAGAAGGAATTCCCTGAATATACTTTTCAAATTAGTGGGAAATCTCTCTCTCTCTCTCTCTTTTTGTCTGTTTATTTGTGTAAGATGTAATTTGTAAACTAGTACTTTTTTACATAAAAAGGAAATAAGTATAAAAGTAAAAATACTTTTTAAAAAATTGCACTTTTTGTAAGTATTTATTGCTTATTTTTAAAATCACGTCTAATTTCATGAATGTAATACATGATTTTTTCAAAAAAAAATTCCGTTACAATATATTATTTTGGCGTGGGCACTGGACCCTATTAGGTAAAATTCACAGGTTTTTAAAAACATGATAGAAAGCGCGAACTAGTGAAATTATTAAAAATATATACGTTTTTTGCTCTGTTTCTTTTTAAAAATATGTCAACAGGAAAGAAACAAAAAGCATTACATAAACTATATATTATAAAGTGTTTTCTCAACGTATAAACGTAAATATAACAAATCATAACATCGTGTAAATATATACTTCTTTTTAATTGCTAACAGGTGTAAAATAAAAAGATTATAAGCAGTAAAATAGGTTTAATGAGACTGGTCGACATATGTTTCAGTTCAATCTGAGCCATTATCGAAACAAACAAATATTCTTTAAATTTATAGAATATTATTGTTTGTTTTGATAATGGCCCAGATTGAGCTGAAACATATGTCAACAGTCTAATAAAACCTATTTTACTGCTTATAATCTTTTTATTTTACATTTGTTAGCAATTAAAAAGCCGTATGGACGTAATTTAATTAATATGAAAGTATTAACTGATTAAAACGTTTAAAAATATATATATATATATATTACACGATTCATTTTTTACTTATATTTCCTACTTTATACTGTTTAAAACGTTTTATTGTTGCAGCTTCATAGCCAGTTAGCCTCTTTTGGCGAGAATGGTTTGGTGCATCATTAAATCCATTGTTGTTTTAATTCGTGTATAATTGTAACAATAAAGAATATTTGGAGATTCATCACCTGTGGCGGACTAACTGTAGAATGTCTTAAAGTTAAGTTATTAATTTATAATGGAATTCTAAAAACATTAAAATATTGTATTGTCATCGAAGACACACCTTCGTACATAATTTTTATAATTCTAGCACATCAGGAAGAGAGTTAAAGCTCGATTACAAAGTTCCATCTTTACGCACAAAACTCAATTTAAGTTAAACAAAAAAAAAAAAAAAAAAAAAAAAAAGAAAAAAAAAGTCAATTCCTACTTAGATCAAAAAGAATTTTTTTTTCCAGCGATCTACACGCTTCGCCACTGACGGCATTTATTCCTTAATTTATGTCTTGCTAAATATCTTATATGAGAGAAATTTATTTTCGAGCACGGGAGAATTTCCTTCAGTCTTCTGGTTACGAGCTGAAAGCTTAACCGACTGCGCTATCAAGATTTGTGAGTGAGTGCTTTTAAATGGAACTAATGTCTGAACTAAGTCAACTGATATTTTTTCTCCTATATAAAACTAAAATTAATTAATTAAATTTAATTAATGAATTAATATTTGAAAAAACTGTGTATTTTATTTACGATTGAAAATTTGAACAAGATATATAAATATATATAGGGAGAGTGTGAACTAATAGTAGGAATTGAATAAAAGAGTGTAATAGCTTTAGGATCTTAGGAGTCTTACTTTTCCACCGAAGGTGCAATTTAGCATCCTGTCCCATTTAATTTTATTTCTGATTCCCTATAAAACACAAATGCTTAAAACTTTTACCACTAAGATCTTAATGCAGATTCTATGTAGCATAATTGTTTCAACATTCTACATCTGATATTTTGTCCGTTTTTTCACTGTTTAATTTTGATAAAAATTTTAAAAATCTGTTTTTGACTTGCATCCATTGCGCGCAAAACTGTAGCAAAACTATTTATTCTAGAGTCTCAAATAATATTGATAATTATGTAAAGCTAATGTACCTTGAACGTATACTTCAAATTTAAGCAATTATAATTGCATTAGTTATTTAAAATTAGCATTTTTTCAACAAATAAAAATGATTTTTTTTTTCAGAATTTTATAATTTAAATTTAAATTTAAGAGTAATTAAGTTCTTAATTGCTAAAAATGAAGTATACGTTCAAGGTAGATTCGTTTTACATCATTATAAATATCATTTGAGACTCTAGCACCAATAGTTTTGCTATAGCTTTGCGCGCTATAAATGCAAGTCAAAAAACAATTTAAATTTTTTTCTCCAAAATTTAAACATTAAAAAAAGCAAAATATATCAATTGTAAAGTATTCAAATAATTATGTTACATAGAATATGATCAAATAATTATGTTACATCAGTGGTAAAAATTTTGTGCATATGTAATTTATAGAGAATCAGAAATAAAAATAAATATAACATGATGCTAATTTGCGATTTCAGTGAATAAGTAAGACTCCTGGGACCCCTTAACTGATTGTTTCTTTAGCGATGACTTGCGAACAGTTGTGGAAAAACACTGTACTATTTTTTTAAAAAATTATTGTATGCCACTTGGCATGTTTTAGCTAGAATCATTTTGCACAACAGATTGAATTTACTGGAAACCTTTTGTTATTATTGATATTCACTTGAAGTCACATTATCACCAGCAACCTGCACGTATGGCCCAAAGCAGACCAAAAACAACAACAACAACAACAAAAAGCACGATACCATGCCTATTTTTAAAAGTATAGTAATACTGTACATCCTTACACATTATTATCCTTACACTAATATTTCGTGGGAATTTGCCTACTTTTATGAATCTCAGAACTTAAAGAAAGAAAAAACAAACAAGCAGATAAACTTACAATTCATGCTTGCTTATGAAATGTATTCAGCACCATCATCAAAACGACCGAAAAATGAAATAAAATGCCGTGTATTTGCTCAAACGTTATGCGAAGAAATACCAAAAATTACACGCGAATTGTTTAATTTCGTTTATTTAAAGTTAGTTAATAAATATTTAGATTAAAAAAAAAACATTTTTCTTTTTTTTTTTTTTTTTGCATGGGATTAACTGAAGAATGTTACACAGTGGAAAATATTCCTTTTTTATATAATTTTATTTTACACAAGAGCAAACTCCAATTTCAAAATAACTCATATTAAAATCAAATAACACTGTTGAAAAAAATGGATTATTCCATATACAAACATATATACTATATATATGTTGATTTTTCAATTGACAAGATTTGCAATTGTTCTGTTTCAAATCTAGTCAATTGAAAAATCAACATATGATTTTTACTTTCTTCTATCAATAATAGAAGAAAGTATTGTAATCGAAAATTTTTTTGACTTCCGGTTTTCGACGGATTGACAGGTTTTAGGCGTCAGAGGTTCCGAAAAACTTGTTTTTACAAAATCTCTGTCTGTCCGAACTCATTGTATCATCGAAAAGCGTATGAAGTTATGCTTCAAATTGAACCAAACTTTTGGGTATGGCCAGCAGGTCCTACTTGAATTTGGGGATATTTCGACGAAAGGGGGCGCTCTGATCACATTTTTTGTTCCATTTTCGCTATTGTATCAGTGTAAAGTGTATGAAGTTATGCAGATAATTGAACCAATTTTTTTTCTGTATTTTTTACTGTATCCTGTAGGTCTCAGTTGAATTTGGGGATATTTCGACGATGACTGTGATCGCGATTTTTGTTCCATTTTCATTATTGTATCATCAAAAAGTGTATGAAGTTATGCAGATAATTGAACCACATTTTTTTCTATGTTTTTGGCTATGGCCAGCAGTTCCCACTTGAATTTTGGGATATTTCGACAAAAGAGTGCGCTACGATTGCGATTTTTGTTCCATTTTCAATATTGTATCATTGAAAAGTGTATGAAGTTATGTAGATAATTGACCCAAATTTTTTGTATATGTTTTTGACTATAGCCTGCAGTCCCAAAGTTGAATTTTGGGATATTGCGCCTCAAGGGGGCGCTATGATAGTCATTTAAAGATTTCAATTTCAGAAAGTTGTACAAAAAAAAATAGAAATCGCAAAAATGTTTTGTGTTAAATGTTCGGCCTTGATCCGAAGATTCCAGAGCATTTTTTGTTTTGCCTCTATCTTAAAAAATGGCTGAGATATAGCAGTTTAAAATTATAGGGTGGCTGACATTTTGAAACAATACAGCAGGATTCCTCCGTAAATGGGTTTAATTTATGAGTTTTAGTGAACATGGTTTCTCCAAATTTTCTTTCATTGTTTTAACCATCATTTTAACACTTACATGCTTAACACTATTTATTTATATTCGCCAACGTCAAATTCTGGCCAAGCTTGACAACAATTGATGAAATATCGCCTAATTTAGCGACAAAATACGTTGCCATATATGAAGCCAACTTGGCTATGTCTGTCTAATTTCGCAATATTCTCATTCAAATTCAATATGGACGAGAACTGGGAATGACTCTTCTGTAATCGGGTTCCGCGCATTTTAGCTTCGTGTATTTTCAGTAGAATTAGCTAAAATCTCAAAACCAAGCAATAGGGAGGCTACCTTTTCCTGCTGGAACAGGCCAGAAAGATTTTTCGTAGTTTAGTATAATACATCGGCTGCTCGCATCCAGGTAACCCGACGATTCGTAAGCAGCTGATGTACAACAGAATGACAAAAAATTTTGATTTTTTTTGGCGGTGTGATAGCGAATTTTGAAGCATTAACATGTATGAGATGGAAGAACGTTTTAGGATTGGGATATCCGACTGGTTTTAAATATATATAATGATCCTTTTTTTTCAACATTTGAAGATAATATAGATAGGTTAGATGAAAACAACATAGATTTTATAGATAGTCTATATTAATAGATTAACAGATTGACTACATTAGCAATTAAGATTAAAATACACTAATTATTGTATTTTAATCTGAAAAATAAAACTGTGTGGATAACTAATATTAATTATAATGAAAAAATATTCCTTTGTTATAGTCGTCTGGTAATTGACTTAAAATATCGTAAATTTATTTTATGAGCATTTGGAAATTTGTGTTTATATTATTTTTTTCAAATTAAAAGATTAATAAAATAATTGTTTAACTTAAAATGTGGAACTTGAATTTTTCTAAAATGCTGTAATGTTTTTATTTTAACTAAGAACTTAGAGAATATTTTAAATATAATTTATTTTTAATATGTTACTAACATAGCAAAGAAAATATAAAAAAGCAAAATCCAATACTAAAGAAAGAAAAAAAATTCTTTAAAACAATTATATTTTTTTAATACAAAATACTAGCATTTACCAGGAAGTAAACTAAAAATAAGGTTTAAAAAAATCAATTCTATCGTTGAAAAAAGAGATCCTCGTAATGATTTAAGATTTTCTTTGATCTAAGCGATATCAATCGTTTCAAAGCATTGAATAATATCCTTTCAGAATTAAATAACCGAAAAAAAGTATAAAAAATGCTGAAGTACGTACATATTTTTGGCGTCTTTTATCGAAATTGTATCTTCAGAAGTCTTTTGGGACATAAAAATGAAAGAAATATCACATCAATTTATTTATTGATTCACACCAACCCCATTCTTTCTAGATTAATTATTATTTGTAAAGCATTTAAGTCCTTAATAGTTTTTTGATTTGTGATCCATTCTTTAATTGTAAAAACCGTTATCAGTTTTATTCTAGACGAAAATCCACAAAATATGGCAGTTGAATGTTTTTACAAAAGAAGCTAAGAAAAGAATTTTTTCACCATTATACAGAGAGCTTCACAAATTTTTGCAACGATTTTGGAAAAAAAAAATAATAATTTGATTTTGTTATTTTTTCAATCTGATAATCCCTTTTGTTGAAATATATTACATCTTGATTTCCAAGGTAAAAGAGATTTTCTTAAAATATCAAGGTTGATTTTGTTTCACTCCCCGACCACAATATTCCAGTGTCCATGCAATGTTTGATAATTCCGCTTATAAAGAGCTTGTCTTAAAGATCTTTAATTATAAAAGCCTTCCAATGACGAAATACAGTATTGTATTTTGTCAGATATTTACGAGCATATCATTTGCATAGGTTCATAATGTATGTAAACACCAAAAATTCATAATGGCGTTCGATAATCTGGTAAAATCACCAATTCACCATGGTCATGGTCTGGATTAAAGCGCTTCTATTGTACAAAAAATTTACAAATGATAATCTACCTGCTAAGATGTCTAAAATGAAATTTTCTCGATATTTTGAGATGCCGTTTTAACAGATTTTACTAAGGTTTTTTTCATTATATTTTGGAATGTAAAAACTGTAGGCAGAAGAATAAAATAAAAGTCAATTCTTGCTGTAATTCTTAATGCTAATCAGATAAAATACATACTGACGTTCGATAATCTGCTAAAATCGCTAGTTGGGAACGGTCGTGGTCCTGAACGTACCGGATTAAAGAGCTTCTACTGTACAAAAAATTTGCATATGACAGTATACTTGCGAAGATGAAACCTGTTTAAAACGATATGTTCCCGATCCTCTGAGATGCCGTTTTAACAGATTTTTCTTTGGTTTCTTTCATTATATTTTGGAATGTAAAATCTGTAGGTAGAAGAATAAAATGAAAGTTAATTCTTGCTGTAATTCTTAATGCTAATTACATAAAATACACACTGACGTTCGATAATCTGCTAAAATCGCTAATTGGGAACGGTCGTGGTCCGAAACGTACCGGAGTAAAGAGCTTCTACTGTACAAAAAATTTACAAATGACAATATTCCTTTGAAGATGAAACCTGTCTAAAACGATATGTTCCCGAACCTCTGAGATGCCGTTTTAACAGATTTTTGTTTGGTTTCTTTCATTATGTATTGGAATGTAAAATCTGTAGGTAGAATAATAAAATAAAAGTCAATTCTAGCTGTAATTCTTAACTTAATGCTATTCAGATTTAAAAAAAAAAAAACTTACAGGTATAGATTTAAATAAATATATAACAAATGAGAACACCCAGAGATAACATACTTTGTTAATTGCTAAAAGGTGTTAAATAAAACAGTCAAAAATGTGCTATATACAACCTGTTTACATGTTTCGCATACACCAAAGCCATTTTCCAGACAAATGAGAACATTCTACAGATGCACGATCTATAATGCAATGATTTAAAACTGCATCATTCCCGTATTTCACATTCTCTCTCCAATTACTCACGTTATTTTATTTCAGTTTTTCTTTCATGCGTATTTCTATACTCGTAACCATGGCGTAACTTAACCCATAATTTTTATAAGCAAAAAGGATGCTGTATCGTTACATTTTGAATTTTCACGTGTTACAATTTCAACAATTTCTCTTAGAATGAATGGATAGAGCAGATTCGAAGGAAAAATAATTTGCTTTCATTGAAATTTATTTGGATGGCTTCTTTTTGTTATAATCTTGCTAGTGTATCTTATTATGATTATTATTATTATACTTTATATAAGCTATGTTTATATGTGTTTATAGATTTAACTAATAAAGTTTAATTCAATGATTTCATGTGCGATAATAAAAGCACAAGACTTTTCTTCAGCTAGCAAATAACATTTATACCAAAACAATGCAGCAAACAATACCGCATTTGAAAACACTTAAACATTCCAACTATACACGAGGGTGCGGTGCAGAATAAGAAACTATATACATTAATATGAATAAAACTCAGTATTTTTTGTTTTCCATATACACGTTCACATAAATGTCTCAAAATCGCTTTTTGATTAAAAAAAAAAAATCACACCATTATGATTCAAATGTGTTCGATTTACTTCCGTTAGAAATAAGGATGATTAAAAATACAATTTTAGATGAATGAAAAATATAATTATAGTATAAATTTGTTGAACATAATAAACAGCATATTATCCAGTTTTTTTAAATTAAGTAAAGTTTAGAATCACAGTGTTGAAATTCATTTTTTTAGCACCTGAATAATTCAGTAAAAAATAAACGTAATTCCTTAAAAAAGTAATAGGAAAAATATTTAAATTAATCACTTTTATAAAGAACGCTAGCATTTACCAAAAATAAAAATTAAACGAAATTCTAAAAAAGTCAACTCTATTAGTAATAAAAAAGAGATCGCCGTTTATTCTAAGATAAAAGACTTCCTTCGATCTAACTGATATAAATCTTTTTCAAAGCATTAAAGAATATCTTTTGAGAATTAAATAATGAAAGAAAACGCAAAAACTGCTGAAGTATGTATTTTTTTTTAATATTTGTTATTTTATCAAAAATGTTTATCAGAATTGTACCTGCAAAATTTTCTTAGGAGAGAAAAAATAAGAAATGTCACTGGAAAAATGTTTTAATTTATTTATTCATTATCATGATCCCCATTCATTTTAGATTACTTAAGATTTTACAAGAGGCACCATAAGGAGAAAACTAAAGAACTTAATTTTATCACATAAACAGGTTAATGCTTTGAAAAAAGAAGTTCCATACACTAATCTCTCAGATTGGATTTCTAATGAATATGAACACCGTATATTATCACTTGGACCCAAATATATGTTTGAAAATCAGGTAAATATTAAATCAACTAGCTTACCCGCCCGGCGTTGTCCGTGCCAACAACCTTAAATGTACCTGAAATCAGTGTTGAACATTTTTTTTTATTTTTAAACAAATCTAATGTTGGGGGCCCCACTACCTTAGACAGCAAACACTGGGCGTGCCATACACACTCCCATATATTACCGTAAGTCGAGTCGAAAGAGCCATACCCCTTCATGATCCAGCCCATAGAACCAGAGATAGAAAAGCACCCCTGGTGGTGAAAATCGAAAAGATCTATCTATGTAGAGTCGAATGAGCCATACCCCGTCGTGATCCAGCCTATAGAACCAGATATAGGAAAGCACCCCTTGTGGTGAAAATCCGAACTAAAATCAGTCAGCTCTATCGATGTCAAGTGGAAAGAGTCATACCCCATTGTGATCCAGCCCATAGAAACAGAGATAGGAAAGCACCCCTTGGTGGTGAAATTCAGAACTAAAATAGGTAAGCTCTATTGATGTTGTGTCGAATGAGCCAAACCGTGTCGTGATGTGACCCATAGAACCCGAGTTAGCTGCAAAATCCTTTAGTTACACCTTCCACCGCCAGGGGGCACAATATGTTTTATACGAACATAACTGAATTCATTAAGGTTATCGATGTCGAGTCGAATGAGGCATACCCCGTCATGATCCAGCCCATAGAACCAAAGATACGAAATTTGCCCCTGTGGTGAAAATTCGAACTAAAATCAGTAAGCTCTATTGATGTCGGGTGGAAAGAGCCATACTGTAATGACTTAACGAACTCCAGTGATCCAAGGTGATGATTAACATCCAGCACTTTTTATTAGGCATCGTTGATACACAAGTTAAAATAAGATGAACAATTAAAAAACATTACACTCTGCCATCAAAACCCCAGCGTACACAACCATCATATACTGTTCACGCGCACACATCATTTTCCGCTCACCATCGTCTGTTCAACTCTCTCTGCATCTCTCTTAGCGTAGCTCGGTTCACTTCTTTTTGACCTGCCAACTATCATCTCTTGCAGTCTCTTTGCATATCGAAAACTGTCCTTTCCATTCGATTACACGGGTTAAACGGCAGTCAACCTCCGAAGCTAGGCGACAAAACCATGGACAAAAACTGGACAACTCTAGGCCAGCAACTCACGAGTCAGGCTAGGCAATAGATTTCTTCGGTCGTTACACTGCTCTCATTGGCTGGCTGCTTCGTTGCCACGGATGGCGTTGCCGAGGCTATTTCATGGGAGGAGCTTGAAATAGCCTCGAACCCAAAATTCCATATACACGTTCTAATAAAAAAAAAATCTAAATTAAAATTTAAAAATCCGGCCCCGAGGTATACTGTCCGGTGACAACATCTACACATGACAAAAATTTTAGAGTCCTAGGTGTTATAATTACGGAGAAATCCGCGGGCAGGCAGGCAGACAGACACTTACTCTTTTATAGAGATAGAGATTATTGCTAATTGTGAAAGTATTGTTAATTCAGCACCATGTCATGTAAAGGATGAAATACGAAATAATATTTATTATAATGTAAATAAGTTCATGAATAATGGAAAATCAAGTAATTTAAAACACATGAAAATGGTTAAGGACAGGAATGAAGTTATTAAAAAACTTCGTGAAAATAATGATATAATTGTATTGCAGACAGATAAGTCAAATAAATTAGCTATAATGAATAGGGAAGATTACATACAGAAAATGAAGATTTGTATAAATGATTTAAATGTAAATGTTCTGAATAAGGACCCAATTAATTTGATCGCAAGAAAAACACAAGAAATAGTAAATAATGGAAGTTGGCCAAAAGAAATGGTACACATGATTAAGATTAATAAAACAAAAGTCACTCCACGGATTATAGGACGCTTAAAAGATCATAAAGAAGGAAACCCTCTTCGACCAATTGTAACTAAATGGATAGGACCTACATATTATCTAGAAAGGGCATATGTTACCTTATTAAAAACTATCCTCGCTCAGTCTGAGTTCGTAATTTCATCGACAATGGATTTTACTAAGAAAGTAAAACTTTTTCAGATTACTGAGAACAGCATTTTTGCGAGTTTGGATGTGGTACCGTTATATCCATCTGTAGATATGAATGATGTGGGTTTGTTCGTAGAAGAAGCTATTAATGGTAATAATTCTTTTAGCATAAACACAAAAAACACACTTATTTCCGGATTTAATCTTATAAAAAACAATAACGTTTTTCAATTTGATAATATTTATTATAAACAAAAGGATGGAGCACCAATGGGCTCCCCCATTTCGGGTTTATGCGCAGAGATTAAATTAAGACCCATTGAAACTATGGTTATGAATGATTTTAGTGTAAAACCTGCATATTGGTGTAGATATGCAGATGATATTTTTATTATATGGGGGCATAGTATGGATTTATTGAAGGACTTTGTGGTTAAACTTAATAAAATTGATACAAAAATACAATTTACCCTGGAGTTAGAAAAACAGAATCGTTTACCTTTTCTTGATGTGGAGCTGATAAAAAACAGTAATTTAACAATAGATCAGACAGTTTATAGGAAAAATATGCGGTCAAATAATACTATTTCCAGAGATGCTTCATCACCTTTAAGTTATAAACTGGCTGCATATAGGTTTTACATCCGTAGAGCCTTTTCAGTATGTATTGATAGTTATATCAATGTAGAACTTGACAGAATTAAAATTATAGCAAATGAGAATGGTTTTTCAGAGAAGTTAGTCAATAAGTTAATTTATCAATATCAATATCAGGATAAAAAACAGCAAGAATTAACAGGAAAACCAACTAAATTTTACAAATTTCAATATATTCCGAAACTTTTTGAAAAATTAAAATATAATTTAAAGAAATATGAAATAAATTTGGTAGCATCCCCTCCAGTTAAATTGAAAGCGTTACTACATAAGAAGATTGATCCCATACCGATAGAAGATTTAGCAGTAATCTATAGAATTTCAGTTACTATAGAAATAATTGAAAATAGGATGAATTGTTATAAAGTTAAAGACTACATTGGTATAACTTTAAGAAAATTTAAAATTCGTTTAAAATAACATATTGCAGATATCAAATACAATAGAAGTAAAACAGCACTTTCCAGATTAAAACAAGAGCAGGCGATTAAAAGAGATTTTGATAAAGCTAAAATAATTAAACTCACATCCTCCTTTCATCAAGCAATAATGAATGAATCCATAGAAATTTTAACCAGAAAAGATAAAACATGCAATGATTCGGTATCTTACAACATCCCTAAATTGTGGTATAAACTTTTACAGATTGTTCAAGATTGAATAAGATTGACGCATCCCTCGCAATGCTTCCCACCCCTAGTGACCTGTTTGTAATGGTTGGACCATTCTTCAGTAGAAAATCATGTTTTTAGTAGTTTTAGACTATCTGTTTTGTGTATGTCTGCGTATTAGATTTTTTAACTCTGATGACGAGCTAAGGTTGGTCGAAAGAGCTAGGTTTTTTTATCAATGTGAAATACAGTTATGTATGTTTTTAAAAACACCTTAAGTAACGTTTTATTAAATAATGCATATGTGTTTTGTGACATTTGTGTTGTTTTAAATAATACTTTTACAAGAATTTAATCAATTTTAGTAAGGTAAATATTGAATTCTGCTCTAATTTTTAAAAGTTGCTAATCATATATATATAAAAAAAAACTTACAGATATAGATTTAAATAAATATATAACAAATCAGAACACACAGAGATAACATACTTCATTAATTGCTGAAAACTGTTAAATAAATGAAAGTGTTAATAAGAAAGAAAGTGTTATATACAAACTGTCTACATGTTTAGGGCGCACCGAAGACATTTTCCAGGCAAATGAGAACATTCTTACATATGCACGTTCTATCATTCAATGATTTAAAACGTCATTATTCATGTATTTCACATTCGCTCTCAGATTACTCACTTTATTTTATTTTATTTTAACTTTAATGCGTAACCCATAATTTTGGCAAGTTAAATGATGCTGTATCGTTACATATTGAATTTTCACGTGTTACAATTTCAACGCTTTCTCTTATAATGGATGGATAATACAGATTGGATGGAAAAATTATTTTGCTGTCATTGAAATTTAATTGGTTGGCTTTCTTTTTGATTTATTCTTGCGAGTGTTTTTTTTTTGTTATTATTATACTTTATATCCTCTATGTGTATATGTGTTTATAGGTTTAACTAATAAAAGTTTAATTCAAGAATTTCATGTATGATAATAAAAGCACAAGATACTTTTTTGAGCTAGCAAATAACATTTATACTGTAGCGTAATTGTAAATCAAGAAACAGTTTTTGGCAAACACAGATTTAATTACGTCACAATTACTCAATACACTTATCACAATTACATAGACATTACATGTGGGCGTTGTTTCAGGGATTTTTTTCAGGATGAACGAATAGTTCTACCGGCACTGGGCGGCCGTAACAAACAGTCTCTCAAGAAGGAGAATTTACCAGAGCAGGGCGCTCTCTCACGCACAAGTACGCGGAGTACTTTTGAATAACCGGCAAGGTTCTTGCCTTAACCATCGGCACATGGACCGAAGACGTAGGCCTTCTCACCAGAGAAGCCTAGGAAGCTGTTGCTTGGCTGCAACTCAAAACAGACTAACTTTCCGTCCTCTGCCCGTTTCGTATATATGATCGGCAAGATCTTAAGTGTTCATGAGTGTTTTTTCTCACCGGGGAGCACAGATGGCGGTTTCTGTAGTACCTCTGAAAGATGGAGCAATCTGGATTCAAGTGGCCAGAATATACGAGAACATAAATGTTCTTATAACGTCACTTCTTAGCAAGCGACACGAATTTATAACTGCTATAATTCTAAGTTTATTAGAAAGCACAGATGCTCGAGATCGAGAAATAATCTGGCGGTATGCACAGACGAAATTTTATGTTGAACATCTGGAAGCGGCTTTTTCTGAAGTTAGGGGCCCATTTCAGGTTTACACTTCAGATCTCCATGTGTGAGTAGATTAAAGAAAAATGAATGAGAAGATTTAATTAGACTTATTAAATCTGGAAGGGGGAATCGTCACAATACTAAAACAATGCAACAAGCAATACCGCATTTGAAAAATAATTAAACATGAGGGTGCAAAATAAGAAATTATATACTTTAATATGCATAAAGCTCATCATTTGTTTGTTTTCTATATTCAAGTTAACATAAAAGTTCACATAAAAGCATTTTCATATGATTTTTGATGACAAATTATGCCATTATCATTAAAATGTACTCGATTTTCTTTCTTCAGAAAAAAGTATGATGAAAAATGTAATTTTAGTATGAATTTGCGGAGCATAATAAAATGCATATTATACAATTTTAACGTAAATTGCAGAATCACAGTTTTCAACATTTTTTTTTCTTTTCGGCTCCTGAATAATCCAGTTAAAAATAGACTTAATTTCTAAAAAAAAGGAAGGAAATAGAAAAAATCTTTAGATTAATCATTTTTATAAAAACGCTTGCATTTACCAGAAAGAAAAACTAATTCTAAAAAATTCAATCTTATTAGTAATAAAAAAAGAGATCACCGTTTATTCCGAGATAAAAGACTTCCTTTGATCTAACTGATATCAGTCTTTTTCAAAAGCATTAAAGAATATCTTTTGAGAATTAAATAATGAAAGACAACGCAAAAAATACTGCTGAAGTACATATTTCTTTTAATATTTGGTATTTTATCAAAATTATTTATCAGAATTACAGCTGAAATTCTTTTTAGGAAGGGAAAAACAAAAACAAAAAATGTCTCTGTAAAAATTTTTTTTTAATTAAATAATTTATTTACATGAGCCCCATTAATTTTAGATTACTTAAGATTTTACAAGAATTTAAGTCATTTTAGTAAGGCAAATATTGAATTGTGCTCTAATTTTTATTCTTTATAGTCGTTAACAATTTTATTAATAGGCGAAAGCGCGTCAAATATGACGAGTGGAAAAACATTTAAAAAAAGTTAAATAACACTTTATTCCCGATTATAGATATTAAAACAAGACTTGGTAAGTGTCTTGTGTAAGCCTAGGATAATTAAAGCTCACCAACTCAGAGTTGTCTAAACTAATCATCAGAAACTGATAATTAAGATATTACTGTTCGCAGTAAATATATAAGCAGATAAAACAACGTTTTTAGCAGCAGAACGTTTGCGAACTAGTTTCAGAAGCATCAGCGTACCGTCATCAGTTCAGAGAATGATGGGAAGCAAATTTCCATCATTATTTGCCCTGATAACGGCGATATAATACTATAAGTAATACAATATACCGATTCAACAAGTTTTCAATACTTAATTAATTTAAAAGCAACTCATTAAAAATTCAAACCAATATCGAATGACAGTTTTTCACCTTACAAGTTTTTTATCGTCAAACCTTGACGGGTAATATCTAGTAATATTTTATGCATGAAATATAAAATGAAATAGATTGAAAAATACATTAAATTGTAACAAAAATGAGAATAATTCATTTTTTATTTTTAGTACAAGTAGCTCATCATTATATCGTACTTTTACTAGTCTCTTGGCATGTATGAATGGAACGAATGTAATTTATATTTTTTTATGGTATGGATTTTTATATCTTTATTTTTTTATATAATAAATAATTAAAAAAAAGTAAGAATCAGTGTAGTGTATTTTTTTTTATTCCAAAATAAAATCTTACTTTATTTCAAAATATTAGTGAAATTTTGTATTTTTGCCAGAATGGTGTTTGTTTTGTTGAAATCTTGGAAGAATCTAATAAAATTAAATTCAAGAATTTAAAAGATGTTAAAAAGTAACTTTTTAGTAAGTTTTTCTTTAAAATTTTCTAATTAGCTGTTAATTTGCATTTTTTTATCTGCTTCAAATTATATAAATTTCCTAGATATTTGTTATTAATTAAATTTTGCTGTTTAATTATCATTGAAAGTATTACTTTTCTCTTCTTATAGGTTATACTTTCTACCATATATCCGTACAACTTTCTGAAATATAAGATTTATAAATAGTATTTGTCTACTGTGTAAGCGAATATACACTATGCTCTATTTCTTTATCTGAAATCTTGGACTACTCTTTAAAAATAGATCTCATGCTCAAAGAGGAAAAATTATCCAAAGCACGTCCTTTGAAAGGAGAAGGATTGCATTTATATCAACTGAACGTGAACTGTGCGCCTCCAGGGATTGATTGATTTTTATTAGAATACTCGAAACTATTTGTTTTACAAAGATACTGAAATAAGTTTGTTTTCAAAACTTACTGTTTGATCTTTTTACCAATACCTTAATCTTTTGAGCATTTTTTGTACTGGATTTTAAAAATTAATTTAACATCGAAATTGTTCAAGTTTAAGAAACTATTTTCTACTAAATATATATAGGTAATTAAAATATGTATGTATTTGAAATAAATATGTGATACGTATAGTGAATGGCTGTTTTTCCATAAATATTGAATTAATTAATTATAATTGAACATCCATTTTTTCTGTTTTTATGCATTATGCTTTCATTAGAATATATATTCATTATAACATTAACAACATATATTCATTATTCCCATTAACAACATATATTCATTAGAATAATCATTAGAATTCCCGAAACGTATGTATACGACGTTCTAAAACATGTATTTGTCAACGTTTTCTGTCTACAATATAAGTGAATATATTACGCTCTATCTCCTTGTTCTAAATCTTGGAGTACTCTTTGGTAATACGAGGAAAATTTATCCACATCACGTCCTTGGAAAGGAGAAGGGTTGCATTTGCATCAACTGAACGTGAACTCTGACATCACCAGGGATTGATTGATTTTTATTAGAATACCCGAAACTATTTGTTTTATAAAGATACTGAAATAAGTTTATTTTCAAAGTTTACTATTTTATCTTTTTACCAATAACTTAATCTTTTGAGTATTTTTCGCACTCTACTTTAAAAATTCATTTAACATCAGAATTTTTCAAGATTAAGAAATTATTTTCTATTAAATATATATTATTAATATATATATTTATTTGAAATAAATAATTATATGTATACAGTATAGCTATTTTGCCATAAATTTTGTATTAATTAATTAAAATTGAACGTCCATTTTTTCTGTTTCTATGTATTATACTTTCTGCTACGCATGTATACGACGTTCTAAAATACATAAAATTTTTCAACATTTTCTATCTTTAGTTTAAGTGAATATATTACGCTCTATCTCATTGTTCTAAATCTCGTAGTATTGTTTGAAGACAGGTCGCATATTTAAAGAGGAAAATTTATCCGGGTCACGTCCTTTGAAAGGATAAGAATTGAATTTACATCAACTGAACGTGAACTCTGACGCCTTGAATGATTGGGTGATTTTGATCAGAATACCAAAAACTATTTGTCTATAAAGATACTGAAGTAAATTTATTTCCAAAGTTTCTCACTGGATGTTTTCTTCAAGAAATAAAAAAAATCAGCATTTTTTGTACTGGATTAAAAAAAAAAAAAATTAAATATTGAGATTTTTCAAGTTTAAGAAACTATTTTCTACAAAATATATATAATTAAAATACATATTTATTTGAAATAACTATGTGATACGTATAAAAGATAGCTATTTTTCCAAAAATATTGAAATAATGAATTAAAATTGAACGTCCATTTTTTTCTGTTTCTATGCATTATATATGTACAACTCAGAAATATAAGATTTATAAATAGTATCCGACTACTGTGTAAGCGAATATACTATGCTCTAATTCTATATCTGAAATCTTGAACTACTCTTTAAAGATAGATCTCACGCTTAAAGCGGAAAAATTATCCAAAGCACGTCCTTTGAAAGGAGAAGGATTGCATTTATATCAACTGAACGTGAACTGTGCGCCTCCAGGGATTGATTTTTATTAGAATACTCGAAACTAATTGTTTTAGAAAGATACTGAAATAAGTTTGTTTTCAAAGTTTACCATGTGATCTTTTTACCAATAACTTAATCTTTTGAGCATTTTTTACCGGATTTTAAAAATTAATTTAACATAGAAATTGTTCAAGTTTAAGAAACTATTTTCTACTAAATATATATTAGTAATTAAAATATGTACGTATTTGAAATAAATATGTGATACGTATAGAGGATAGCTGTTTTTCCATAAAGATTAAATTAATTAATTAAAATTGAGTGTCCATTTTTTTCTGTTTTTATGCATTATGATTTCTACTACGTATGTATACGACGTCCTAAAACATATATTTGTCAACGTTTTCTGTCTACAATATAAGTGAATATATTACGCTCTATCTTTTTGTTCTAAATCTTGGAGTATTGTTTGGTAATACGTGGCGTGTTTAAAGAGGAAAATGTATCCACATCACGTCCTTGGAAAGGAGAAGGGTTGCATTTGCATCAACTGAACGTGAACTCTGACATCACCAGGGATTAATTTTTATTATACTACCCGAAACTATATGTTTTATAAAGACATTGATATGAATTTGTTTTCAAAGTTTACTATTTTATCTTTTTACCAATAACTTAATCTTTTGAGCATTTTTCGTACTCTACCTTAAAAATTCATTTAACATCGAAAATTTTCAAGATAAAAATATTATTTTCTACTAAACATATATTATTATCATAATGAACAGAGGAAAGTATATTCAACTAGGTAAATTATATCCAATAGTTGGAGTATCATAGTTGAGATTTTTTCCGACAGAGCGAAAATATGCCGGGACCAGGACTCGAACCTGGGTACTTTGGCTTGCCGTGCCAACGATATCCTGACTGGTATATTATTTCACTCTTATTTGTTGGACAAAGCTGCGAACTGCAGCGCTAATTTCATTCATCCGAGCTATAAATATAGCATTTTACATGATGAATCTGAATTATTACGGAAACTCAGGTTCGAGTCCTGTTCCCGGCATATTTTCGCTCTGTTGGAAAAAATCTCAACTATGAAACTCAACTATTGGCTATATACTATTAATATATATATATATATATATATTTATTTGAAATAAATACTATGTATGCTATATATATAAACAGTATAGCTATTTTGCCACAAATTTTGTATTATCTAATTAAAATTGAACGTCCATTTTTTTCTATTTCTATACATTATACTTTCTACTACGTATGCACACGACTTTCTAAAATATAGATTTATCAACATTTTCTGTCTACAGTATAAGTGAATATATCACGCTCTATCTCCTTGTTCTAAATCTTGGTGTACTGTTTGGTGATAGGTCGCGTGTTTAAAGAGAAAAAATTATTCACATCACGTTCTTTGAAAAGAGAAGGATTGCATTTATAAATACTATGTATGCTATATGTTTACAGTATAGCTATTTTGCCACAAATTCTGTATTAATTAATTAAAATTGAATGTCCATTTTTTTCTATTTTTATGCATTATACTTTCTACTACGTATGCACACGACATTCTAAAATATAGATTTATCAACATTTTCTGTCTACAGTATAAGTGAATATATCACGCTCTATCTCCTTGTTCTAATTCTTTGAGTACTGTTTGGTGATAGGTCGCGGGTTTAAAGAGAGAAAATTATTCACATCACGTCCTTTGAAAAGAAAAGGATTGCATTTATTTCAACTGAACGTGAACTCTGACACCTCCAGGGACAGATTGATTTTTATTAGAATACTTGAAACAGTTTTTCTTATAAAGATGCTGAAATAAGTTTATTTTCAAAGTTTATCTTTTGACATTTTACCAACAACTTAATCTTTTGAGCATTTTTTGTACTGGATTTTAAAAATTCATTTATTATTGAAATTCTTCAAGATTAAGAAATTATTTTCTAGTAAATATATATTATTAAAATATAATTTTTTTGAAATAACTATATGATACGTGTACAATATAGCAATTTTTCCTAAAATATTGCATTGATTAATTAAAATTGAATGATTAATTTTTCATTAAATATGCATTATGCTTTCTACTACATATGTATAAGAAGTTTTAAAATATAGATTTATCAACATTTTCTGTATACAGTATAAGTGAATATATCACGCTCTATCTCCTTGTTCTAAATATTGGAGTACTGTTTGGTGATAGGTCGCGTATTTAAAGAGGGAAATTTATTCACATCACGTCCTTTGAAAAGAGAAGGATTGCATTTATTTCAACTGAACGTGAACTCTGACACCTCCAGTGACTGATTGATTTTTATTAGAATACTTGAAACAGTTTTTCTTATAAAGATGCTGAAATAAGTTCATTTTCAAAGTTTACCTTTTGACATTTTACCAACAACTTAACCTTTTGAGCCTTTTTTGTACTGGATTTTAAAAATTCATTTATTATTGAAATTCTTCAAGATTAAGAAATTATTTTCTTGTGAAAATATATTATTAAAATACAAATTTTTTGAAATAACTATATGATACGGGTACAATATAGCAATTTTTCTATAAATATTGCATTGATTAATTAAAATTGACTGATTAATTTTTCAATAAATATTCATTATGCTTTCTATTACATATGTATACGAAGATCTAAAATATACATTTATCAACATCTTCTGTCTGCAGTATAAGTGAATATATTACGCTCTATCACGTTGTTCTAAATATTGGAGTACTTTTTTTTTGATAGGTCGTAGGTTTAAAGAAGACAATTTATGTCTTTTGAAAGGAGAAGAATTGAATATACATCAACTGAACTCTAATGCCTTCAGGGATTGATTGATTTTGGATCAGAATACTCGAAACTGGTTGTATTTAAAAGACCAGGCGATCCATCCCGGTTTACTCGGGTTGTAGGTGCCCAATATACTGCCCGGTGTTCAGAACGTAGGTCAAAGTCATTTTTAAATGATTATTCCAATATTCCAATTAATATATTTTCTTAGATTGCCGACCAACTACATCAAAAAGCACTTTTGGCATTTTCTTATTAGCCGCATGCCAACGGTTAATCGCGAAATATTTCTGTATCTAAAGCAACCCTTTTTATTACTTTCTTCTGTCTTTTCAAGGAAAAAGTATTGGATTCATGAAAAATTCCGATTTCCAGTTTTCGACGGATTTATATATTATACAGGGAGTTTTAAAACTATATATCAGAAATGTAAAATCAGGTAGAAAGGACATAAATAAGTAGATTTCGGATAGGAATGTGGGTGTGGAAATGCAGCATTCAGACAGCAGAGGGCGCTGTTGAGTTCTCTGGCTTCAATCGCCATTTCCCCTCACGGATTTCGAGCAACATACATCTTTACACTAATGCGGAGCTTTCTGACATGCATTTCATGTATGGGGCTGCGCAAGGAAATGGAGCAGCTGTTGAAAGGATGTACATGTAACGTTTCCCGGGTAGGAATCTGCCGGATCGTCGAACATTTCTGCGTCTTCATCCAGAGTTGTGCGCGAATGGATCGTTTTATTCTTCCAGGCGTGATATGGGCACTGGAAGATATTGCAGAATTCCTGCAGTGGAAGAAGTAGTATTAAGCACATTAGAGGATAGTCCTTCGACAAGATCGAAAGCTGTCGGGCACGAGTTTAGAGTGAGTCATGTAACTATTTGAAGGACTTTACATGAAGACAAAATGCACCCGTATCTTTTGTAGAGAGTGCAAGTATTGCAGCCAGACGATTATCCGTGCGGGGAATGCCAATTCAAGCCAGCAAAGCGCTTTCATCCGCCGAACTTAACAGTGCCCTCTACTGCCTGTACGCTGCATTTCCGCACCCACATTCTTATATGAAATCTGCTTATTTAGGTCCCTTCTACGTGCATTTACATTTCTGACAGATACTTCTGAAACACTCTGCAAAAGGCCATGAACATTATTCGATTGTTTTCAGAAAATGTCTGTGTGAGTCTGTCTGTCGGTGTTACAAAAAGTTTGTGGGCGTCCATCTCAAGAACTCATGCACGGAACTTCAGATTCAATTAGATGTTGACATGCGTTGTTGCTGATTAGGTTTTGGTGTAAATTGCCCAACAGATGGCACTTCTAAGCTACATTTTTCATGATTATCACGATAGCTATATCTCAAGAACTAATGCACAGCATTTCATCAAACTTCATATTCTGTTAGACCTTAACATAAATAGACGCTGATTAGGTTTTGGTGTAAATCGCTCAAAAGGTGTAGCGGTGCTATGCTGCATTTTTCTCGATTTTTGCCATAGCTCTATCTCAAGAGCTAATGCACGGAATTTCACCAAATTCATACTGTCAGACTTTGACAAAAATAGATCCTTAATAAATTTGGATGTACACCGTACACAGGTGTCGCTGCTATGCTCTGTTTTTGCGATTTCCGCGAAAGCTATATCTGAAAAACGTATAGATTGTCATTTAATTTTTGTTGCAGACGATTTCATTGATATACAAGAAAGTCTTGTGATAGCCAAAACATACTAGTTTTGATTGTTTTGATGTTTAAACGCGTAGTTCGATTACATATCTGTTGATTTCGTGTTTTATTTATTTCTGAAGTTTTGATTTAGTTTGGCAATTTAGTTACGCAATATTACCCGAAAACAAACAAATGCTGAATTATTTATATTGTTGTATGTGCAAATGGGTTAATCTTCCGTAATCTTCGCACGTTCATTTTTGGAATATATTTAAAAAATCACCTTGCAAAATATTTTCAAAACCATAAAAAAATAGTAAATCAAGATACAGCTTTCAAAGAAGTTGCATTTGACAGTACATTTTTTTTTCTATTCGACTGAATAAAAATTGAAATTGTGCTTTGTTTTGAAGTTAAAAAAATTGCAATAACATGAAATTTATTACACTAGATCTTTTATGAAATTGATTGTTCGGCTCATTGCCACCGTCGATATGACGTAAGCGTTACTTAAGGACATGTTTTTGCTTTACAATATAAATAATGAAATACGTTTATTTGTAAAGTTTCTCACTTGATATATTCGCCAATATATAATTCTTTTAAGTATTTTTTTTACTGGATAAAAAAGTCATTTAATAACTAAATTTTTCACAATTAAGAACTTTTTTTTCCTAAACATATATACTTAATATAAATATATACTATATATATATATAGATAGATAGATAGAACCATAAATGAAACATTACCATAACACCAACTTAAACTATGAAATAATGATTAAGTATGTAATAATTAGTTGTCAATGAAAGTATTCCCCAACACACTGAATATGGATACCAAAAAATTATTTAAAAGAATAAGAAATTAAATTAAAAATTGAATAAATGAAATTGAATGAATGAAATGAAATTTGTGGAATTTAGACAGAATTTTCAAGTCTCAAATGCCTAAATTCCACAAATAAAATGAGTGGTTTCATCATCATATTAGCCATAACATTGCTAAAGAATATGATTTTGGGACTACCTACTCATAAACATTGAATCAAACCTGTGATAAAATAAAAAATAAATACAATATTAAAAAGGAAAGAAGCCATACCTATAATATACAGATAAAACATGAAATAGAGTCAGAAAGTCTATAATCCATTTGGATTAAAATAGATACCTGTGCTCCACATGAACCACACATGAACACAACCAAAACGAGGGAATGAATTGCAAAAAATCATTACATGTTGCCAAATTTAGATTTAGAAAATGATTTACAATGTTGCCAGAAAATATTTTAGAATAATATGAATATTATTGTAAAGCAACAGGAACATTGGTGCTGCCATCTATAATGGTAAAAAGTGAATATACGCTGAATAAAAATAGTATTGGATGAAAATTAATATTTAAAAATTAAACCATATACTATCTAAAGATGATAGCAATTAGTTAAATAATAAATAAATGAAATTAATTAATAAATAGAATATCCAATTACATTAAAGTAATGGATGTATTAATGAATAATTCTATGTTAAAAATAAGATGTAAGATGGAAAAATTAATAATTAAAGCAACATAAAAATATATGTACCATGAAATGGCATAGCAACTATTAAATAGCTGTGCCAAAAATGCAACATCACATAAATTAAATTAAAATAAAATACTAAATATTTGAATTAAGATACAAAGGATTTAAAATTAATATTAATTAAATATTGAAATTAATTAGTAACATATAATGTTTCTTCATACAAAGTTAAAAAATTATATACACCTAATATAAGTGGTAAGGGAAGAACGTTTAATAAAAATTAAAACATATATTATATTAACACTTTAGAAAAGTACACATTATATTAGAAGTTAATATGATATTGTCCACCGTAGGCATTAATCCAAATGCATTAGATCAAAAACATTCTTAATATTAATGAATATAAATTCATTTAAATTAATTAAATAATGAATATGTAAATATAACTAAATTAATATACATATAAAAATATCACATCACAGTCCATTATAAAATGTGTAATATCAAACGTTTGTGTAAATCAAAATGCCCCATTTTTTTAAAAATATAAATTAACCATGCGTTTTTCCCATACAACTCCGCCACACATCTCCTCAATCCAACATCTACCCACCCAACCGTTCTATAATAATTTTTTTTAATTACTATTTTCTAAGATTATATGATTTTTTATACATTTTTTAACGCATGTGTTAATTTGGTTGCAAAGATCATTTAAGAACTAACTATATATTAAAGAATATATGAATTTTTTTGGAAAACCATGTTGTAATGCATCATAGATTTGAATATTATTGTTAATTAGTTGAGAAGAACATAAACTTTTTATTCTATAAATATGATTAAGGAGTATATTACGATATACAGAATGATGTAGACATGATTTAAAATTAGTAAATGAATTAACTTTAAAATTAGTAAATGAATTAACTTTAAAATTAGTAAATGAATTAACTTTAAAATTAGTAAATGAATTCACTTTAAATTTAACTATTTTTTATACAATGTGTATTATCAGTGGGTGTTGTCAGTGTATAAATTTGATTGAGAATTTTTAATAGATGTTTATTGGCTATATTATTATATGTATTGCATCGTATAGTTACAGTCCTAAATTTAATTGGATTTTTATGAAATTTGGGTATAAGAACTAAATAAGGATAATTAAAGTTAGTAGAAGAAATATTTAATAATTTATAATAACTGTGAATTTTACGATTGTTTACTATTACATTATATATATATATATATATATATATAAGACTAAAAATAATAAATAATAACCATGAAACCACATAAATAATCGACAATAGATAAACCAATAATTGCAATACAATACATAAATATATCCAAAAATTTAAGATTATCAAAATTTATATATATATATAAATTTAGCTAGCGAATTTTCATAAATAGTGTGTTATTTAATTAAAATTGAATGTCTAATATTTCTCTTTATTTTGTATTATGCTTTCTACCACATGTATATACGACATCTTAAAATATAAAATTTATCAACATTTTCTGTCTTTAGTATAAATGAATATACTATGCTCTATCACCTTGTTCGAAATCTCAGAATACTGTTTGATGATAAGTCACGTGTTTAAAGAGAAAAATTGATCCAGACCACGTAATTTGAAAGGAGGAGGATTGCATTTAAATCAACCAAACGTGAACTCTGATGCCTCCAGGAGATGATTGAGTTTTATCAGAATAACCGAAACTATTTATTTTTAGAAAAGTAATGAAATAAGTTTATTTTCAAATTTTCCTACTGGACGTTTTTATCAATAAATTAATCATGTAAGCCCATGTGATCTTCTTAATTATTCATTGTCCTTGAGTAAGAAAGTGAAATACTATAAGTTTATCTGGCCTTAAATCAATTGCAATAATATTTCTACTAACTATTTTTTAACCAACTTTAGTAACAAACTAATGTTGGGCAGAATATTGGCTGTATCACAACAGAATGTTAATGTTTTGGTTAAATTTTAGCATAAGATAATGCCTCAATATCGTGGTGTGTATAAGAAATATTTTTTCGTCTTAAAACCAATAAAACAAATTTTTATGCAGTATTAGTATTTCATTGCATATATTTTCAGCATAAACTCAATGCAGCATTATCAACATTTTATTGCAAATATTTCAAATGTAGAGCTATTATTTTTGCCAAATTGGCATTTCAATTTAAATATTTCAATCGTGAAACCACTATTTAATCAATAATATAATTATAAAACAATATTGTTAATCAATAACACTTTAGAAATATTTACAATGAATGCAATAATTGTGGAATACTGGGTGATTATTCATTTGTTTATAGGTAATGTGTTAGACTAATGTATACGAACGCAATTAATTTAACATTAAAAAATTGTTTTCAGCCACTATTCAGATACAACTTTGTCGATATAAATCAAGAATATTGATATTTAAGTAATGAAACAGGAGTATATATTTCATTTTATGTTTTTTCATTAAGTATATCGACAATTTATTGCCTCAGACAGAAAATTATCTGTTATAGTTTATAATGTTTCATGGAATTGGTATTGGTATGTTAACTATTTTTAGTAAGCAAAAAACTACTTCTGACTGCCAAGTCTTATTAAATGAGACGAAAATTTCTTGTTGGTAATATATCAAAAGATTAATATCCGGAATTAATTTCTATGACAGTTTATTTACATCATTTAAAAACTCATCCCGATAAAAAGTAATTATCTAGAATTTCAAACAGGAAATGAAAGTGCCTGATGCAAGATGAAGAGGTTTTTACAGCACGTGCTCTGAACAAGGAAGTGAAAGACTAAAATACGTATTAGTGACGTAAATTGACTTTACGTCATTACCATCCAATGAAAGAACTTAAAAATGATGTCACTATATAAGGACTAAGACTGTTGCATCTCTGCTTTATAGAACTTTAACAGATTCTTTTTAATTCGCGATGGAAACGGACATTATGTCGTTTTCCCTTAAACTTAAATTGAAATAATGTTTAAAACTAAATTTTATGTAACTATTAAATATAAGCTATGTAAATTAAATAATTTAACAGTATTATGAATATGTTTTATTAATTAATAATATTTTAACATTACTTAATCAGTCTCATGGATATCCTACAAACCAAGGATTTACATAGTGATTGTGTGCTAATCATAATGGACTAATACAAATTCTGGCGATTATGGCCTAGCGGAAAAAATGAGGAGTGAGGACGATTGCTGGAAAATAGAGGTAAGCAAATATCTTACCTATCTTTTGTTCCGAAAGTTGAATTTATTATTTATATTGCTTTAGAAAGCGCAAAATCACTGACTACCGAGAAAATAACACTAACAAAGATTCTGAGACGTGAAAAATTCTTAAGTATATAAAAGATAAAAATAAAAATAGTGTCCTAGAATCCTCGAATACTTAAAAGAAATTAATTAATTTTAGATATATTCTAAAATAGAAAAATGGCAACCTTCAAAGAAGGAAGTATAATTGAAAAATTAAATTCCAGTAACTATGCAAACTGGAAATTCAAGGTGGAGATGCTCTTGATAAGAGAAGAGCTCTTTGAAGTTGTCACAGACGACCCACCTACTCCAATAACCCCGGAATGGTCGAAGAAAGATAGAAAGGCAAGAGCCTTGATTAATTTAAGTATTGAGGATAATCAAATCATCCATATTAAGCATTTACAGAATGCACGGGACACATGGAACACGCTTAAAAACATCCATGAGAGATCAAATCTCTCTAGCAAACTCTTTCTCCTCAGGAAACGAACAGAAAACGAACAGAAAACTCTTTACGGAACGAAATTATCAGAAGGAGGCAACATGATAACTCATATAACAAAGATATTAGAAATTATTGATAAGTTATCAGTCATAGGCGAAGAAATTAAAGCAAATCATATTTCAGCATTATTGCTCTGCTCTTTACCTCCTTCATACGACACCCTCATAACCGCATTAGAAGCCAGACAGGAAGACGAATTAACTCCAGAATTTATAAAGAGTAAATTAACAGACGAATTTAATAAAAGAAACGAGCATTCTAATAACAGTGATAATTCGAACAAAGCCTTTAGAGCTGAAAGAAAATTTAAAACCACAGGTTTTAAAAAAGAAGAAAAATACTGCACGATTTGTAGACTAAAAAATCACAACACAGTTAATTGCTGGCATAACAAACATAAAACAAATAATTTTAAACAAAACAACAAAAAACATTTCTCTTCTTCGCTAGTCTTTCAAAAAGACGAAAATAATTTAAGAAGCGCGGACTCAAATAAACCGAAAGAAAAAAGCACAGCTTATTTCGGAACCGAAGAAAAGAAAAATTGCGCATTTTTAACTAACAAATCGAAAAATAACGCATGGATTATCGATTCTGGCTCATCCTCCCATATTTCAAATAATGAAAATTTATTTTATGAATTTACAAATAAAGAACATACCAACGTCGTAATTGCCAACGGCAATAAATTAAAATCCTATGGTTCAGGTAATGTAAATATTACCACAATAACATCCGACGGTAGAACACATGAAATAACATTAAAAGATGTTCTACTAGTACCGGAAATTGAAACAAATTTATTTTCGGTAGCTAAAGCTACGAAAAACGGATGCAAAATTACATTTGAAAATAATCAATGTTTTCTAGAATATGAAGGATCAATACGCTTAGAAGGGATAAGAAAAAATAATCTGTATGAAATTCAGCAAACAAACATAAACACAGATGAAAATTTCGTAAACATGATAACTAATTGCAAAAATAAAAATTGCATAGAACTGTGGCATAGAAGATTAGGACATAAAAATGTCGCGTCGATTAAAGAATTAATGACGAAGGAATTAGCATGCGGAATAAACATAAATAATTGTTCCCATAGTACCGAATGTGAGCCTTGCATTAAAGCAAAATTAACTGACGCACCTTACCCAATGAAAACGGAATTGAGAGCAAATAAAATTCTGCAATTAGTGCACTCTGACGTTTGTGGTCCTATTCAAACTCCAACAATAGGGGGAAAAAATTACTTTTTAACCTTCATAGACGATTACTCTAGATTTACTATAATTTATCTACTACAAAATAAAAGTGAGGTATTTGAAAAATTAAAGGAATATGTTGCACTGGTCAACAATAAGTTTGGCAAAAAGCCTACAGAACTCAGAACTGATAATGGCAAAGAATTTAAAAATTCTAATATTGATAATTTTCTAAAAGAAAATGGAATTAAGCGACAGCTAACAGTACCATATTCTCCCAGCCAGAATGGTATTGCTGAACGAAAGAATAGATCATTAATTGAAACGACAAGAACATTGTTAAGTGACTCTAATTTACCATTACATTTCTGGGGAGAGGCGATATGCACCGCAAATCACCTACAAAATCGACTGCCGACTAAAGCCAACGAAAAAAACTCCATATGAATTATGGACAAACAGAAGACCAAATCTAAAATATTTAAGAGTCTTTGGCTGCAAAGCTTATGTATATATTAACAAGCAAAAAAGACAGAAATTAGATAATAAAGCAGTAGAAGGGATCTTCGTGGGATACGATAATTATTCCAAAGGATATCGTATCTATACGAGCGGCAAAGATATCACTATAGCCAGAACGGTGAAGTTCTTAGAAAACTATCCGATAAATTCAAATAAAGAAAAACGGCTAGAACTAAATTTAGATGAAAACACTAATGCCGAAAACGAAAAATCGGAAAACCCAAATCTGATAAAAATCGAAATTTCAAATGAAAATGATAATCAGAATGAATCTGAACTAAACCAAACCGAACCCAGAAGATCAGATAGAGTAAATAAAGGGGTTCCCCCAGATAGACTAATTTATTTGGTTAAAGATGAAAATATTAACGAACCGAAAAATTGGCAGGAAATAATAAACATGGAAAACCCAGTAGAAAAAGAAAACTGGATCAAAGCGACGCAGGAGGAGATAGAATCTCACAACCAAATAAAACTTGGACATTAGTTGACCCCCCGCCAAATACAAAAATAATAGGTTCGAAATGGCTCTTCAAAACAAAATTAGACGATAAAGGAAAAATACAAAAATATAAAGCGCGTTTAGTGGCGAAAGGCTATTCGCAAAATTTTGGTATTGATTACTATGAAACTTTTGCTCCAGTGGTTTCACATACTACAATTAGAACTTTTTTAGCAGCCGCCGCCTATCATAAACTAAACATAAACCACGTTGACATTAAAACAGCATTTTTGTATGGAAATTTAGATGAGGATATATACATCACTCAGCCGGAAGGCTATGTCAAACCTAATCATGAAAACAAAGTGTGCAAATTAAATAAGGCTATATACGGCTTAAAACAGGCAGCTAGAGCCTGGCACATAAAAATTTCAGAATCATTAGAAAAGTTAAATTTCAAACCATCAACATCAGACACGTGTTTATTCATACGTAATACTAAAAACAGTAAAGCATATATTATCGTCTATGTAGACGATTTATTAATATCAGCAAAAGAAAATGAAATTAAAGAAATTATACAAAAACTTAAGATTGAATATGAACTAAAGGATTTAGGTCAATTAAACTACTACCTAGGGATTAAAATTGAAAAAACAAACGAAGGATATAAACTGAATCAAAAAAGTAAAATTGAAGAATTAGTTAGAAAATTTAAATTAGAAGATGCGAAACCATACAAAACGCCCATGGAAACAGGCTATTTAAATTTTGATAACGAAGAAAATACCATTGCCAAACAACATCGATTATAGAAAGGCAATTGGCGCACTTTTGTATATCTCAACTGTCACAAGACCAGATATTTCAGCTGCGATTAACATCCTAAGTAGAAAAAACGAAAACCCTTCACAGAAGGATTGGAAAGCAACTAAAAGAGTGATTTCCTATTTAAATCACACTAAAAACTTTAAATTAGAAATAAATACAACACAGCAACCAATACTTGAAGTGTACTGTGACTCAGACTGGGCTGGAGACGTACAAACTAGAAAGTCCACCAGCGGAAACCTATTTTTATTA